>CAWUFW010012995.1:0-504561 GCA_963921515.1 Calotriton arnoldi | reverse complement strand
ACACACACCAGGCCCCAGTCCCACAGCACAGCAAGGAGGAGCATCCCCCACACCCCACACCCACGTGTCAGCCACCGCAGTGCACAACGACAGCCGAAAGGCAGACATCACGGTCCACAGCAATCGGTGTCAGTGGGTGTACAGCCACCCCCACGACCCACTACACCCCCCCACCCCCACAGACCTGCAACATGGAGCACCCCCGCTAAGAGCCATGTGGCATCCAGTACAGTGCACGCACGAACAACTTGCAGGTGGGAAACTGGACAGGGCTGGATTACTGGAGGCATGAGGACCATAACACCACCAACACATGGGACATGTCACGTAGCACACGAACACGCAGCACCGCCCACCGTCACGAACAAGTGAACAATGTGCACACGGACATGAACAGCAGACTCACACCCCACATGACCCATCACAGACATAGCAACACCCAAGGAGCCACGTCTGCATGCACAAGCCACACTGAATATAGTCCCACACGGCAGCCACTGTGCAACTCATCACACACAACCGAAACACCATTGAAGTCCTGTCCATGTAGCCCCTACTGCCTGTCAACCACACACCCCACAACTACGCCTATGTAAGACAAACAACACTAGACGCAACAGAGCGGAACAACAGAAATGCACACGAACACCACTGAACCCATCAAACACACAGACACACCATGCACATACAACATACCATCCATCCCATCCGTCAGCCCCAGTCTCATGAAAGGCATGTCATCCGCACAGCTGCCACACATACAGCAGTCACGCTAAGACACATGCCCATGACCAACCATGTGCCAGAAGTCAATTAAGCGCACGACACACTGTGAGCAACAACACACAACATGGGCCACACCCCCCCCGAGCACTGCAGTGATGCACATGGCACAGGGCAGCACGCACACCAAGGAGATGGGACAACTGCAATACGTTGGCTGGCACACAACTATCACTCACTCATAACGATGCGTCCAATGCCATGTCCAGTAACCACAACAGACAGCAAATATGCAGGGCATGTCAGGCATGCACACACCTCAGACCATGCACTGTCATGCTGCCACAACACATGTCACGTTCGGCACCCATGGCTCACAGCATGTACCCCAAAAGCATATACCCTCCCAAATGCGAATCTGGGGCATGGCCCCCATGTTGCCATATGCGTTCCTAAGCGTTCCATTTGAACCCCAAAAGCATATTCCATCCCAAATGCGAATCTGGGGCATGGCCCCCATGTTGCCATATGCGTTCCTAAGCGTTCCATTTGAACCCCAAAAGCATATTCCATCCCAAATGCGAATCTGGGGCATGGCCCCCATGTTGCCATATGCGTTCCTAAGCGTTCCATTTGAACCCCAAAAGCATATTCCATCCCAAATGCGAATCTGGGGCATGGCCCCCATGTTGCCATATGCGTTCCTAAGCGTTCCATTTGAACTCCAAAAGCAAAGTACAAACCAGACCCAGGATGGGCCAGGAGCCCGCATACACCAGAGTCACAATGAGTAGGGGCAAAGCAACACACCCATCGGCATGGCCAATCCGTCCCATGCCACATGTGCACAGCACACGGTCCCATTGCCTAGCACACACACCTACAGATGCCACAGCCACACACTCGCCTCCGGGAAACCCATGTACGAGATTGCACGAACTGCCAATGTCAGACGACTAATACATACTTCGCCAGGTGCAACACAATAACAAATCTCATTCTCTCCACAGGTGACGAACTGCTGGACGCTGGGGATGGAGACAGCAGCCAGCACAGCCAGCCTACAAGCCCCCAACGAGGACACACGGATCTGGAGGATCTGTCCACCTCTTCGGACACGGACCACCAAGCTGGCCCATCTGGCGTGGCAGGGCCCAGCCGCTCCCCAGGACCCCTCCTACCCACCAACCCATCATCCAGGGATGCTGAACAGTCCCAGTCCCCTGCTGCCACTGTCGTTGCGGCCACACCCACGGTCATTGCGGCCACTACCACTGCCGCAACCGCCACCATCGCCGCACCGACCACCACCGCCTCCACCACCACCACGTCTTCGCTGGCACCAGCCCCAGCGCAGGTGGTGGCCCGGCCGACTGGATCCACCCTGGGAGCCACAGCGAGGACCGTGGTGAGCAATGTGGCTAGTGGGCAGGCCGGTGGCAGCAGGACTGGTAGGAGGAGCAGGGTCAGGGAAACGCCAGCCTCCCCTGGGAGCCATGCCCTGCCTCAAATGGCCAGAGTCCTTGGGGCCTATGAAGAGGCCCAAGGACAATGGGCCAGGTCTGCTACTGACACGCGGGAGGTGCTGGGGGTGCTGAGGTCCATGGACGCCCATATGGGCCAATTCGTGTCCCGTATGGACCAACTCGTGGACCTCATGGGCCAGCTGGTGGTGGCGGTGGGGTCACAGGCAAGGCCAGCAACACCACCTCCGCCACCACCTGCTAGGGCGCAGGCTCGGGCAGCAGTGTCCACTTCCCCTGCGTCCACAGCCAGTGAGCACACCTCACCCACCACCAGCAGGTCGCCACCACACACCCCCTCCCAAACGTGGAAGGGGCCGTCCGAAGAGGAAACAGATCTCCCGGGAGGACTTCGCACGCTCCAGTCGCAAGTGAGGCAGCCAGCCAGCCTTCCGCCAGCCTTCCTTGACCAGCCACTGCATTGACTTGCTCTACGATCCCACTCCACACAGCCATCTGGATGGCATGTGTGTGTTGGACTATGGACATAGAACCAGTGGGTACACCCTGATCATCACGCAGCCATGACCGACAGCTCATTGTCACTGCACGCACCACTTTTGTCATCACCTTACACACAATCACATGTCACAGTTTGTAATAAATGCACCTTTTTCACTAACTGCTGTTTGTGCCCTGTGTCTTTATTGTACGGAATACAACGGCCACCTTGGGCGGAAAGGCACCTGATGCGTGGCATGGAAATGGAATCCGGAGGGCCTGTTGGGACCTAGGGGTGGGAGACAGAACAGGAGCACATTCAATGAGTGTGTCACACACCCATCACACAGTACATGTCAACAACTACAAGCAATGTACACACATCGCACAGAGCAATAGGGCACAATGCCACAGCCACCAACAGTGGCATACTACCCTGGCCATGGAGCGTTGACACACTGCACGCAGTGAACATACGGCCACCCTGACACAGCACACACACACCTGCATAGATACAGACACATCATCCGTCGTACATGGACACTCACCGTCAAGTGAAGTAGCGGGCGATGAGCTGCTGGCGCACATTCCCAGCTTCCTCCTCTCCGCTGTCCACCTCACTCGAGCTGTCCTGGTCTGCGGGCTGGGGCCCTGGTTGATCTCCGTCATCCACAATGAGGGGGATCTGCTTCCGAATGGCCAGATTGTGCAGCATGCAGCACGCCACCACTATCTGGCACACCTTCTGTGGGGAGTACGCCAGTGCACCCCCGGTGCGGTCCAGGCACCTGGACTTGAGGAGGCCAAAGGTACGCTCGACCACACGTCTGGTCCTCCCATGTGCCTCATTGTATCGATCGTCTGCTGGGGTGCGAGGATTCCTCAATGGACTGAGCAGCCATGCCCCATTCGGATACGCAGAGTCACCTGGGTGTGAGGGACACAGAGAACCGTTGCTATTCCAACTGGACAGGGGACAGCATCGCACAACCAGCACGCTACACCACTCCACATACTCACCGACAATACAGCCACGATCCTGTTGCAGATTGGCCATCAGTCGTGGCAAGATGCTGTTGCGCATTATGTGTGCGTCATGGGCCGAGCCTGGAAACTTTGCACACACGTGGGTGATCACCATGTCCGCAAGGCACACCACTTGCACATTCAGGGAGTGCGTGTGCTTCCTGTTGCGGTACAGGTGCTCAGTGGCCTGTGGTGGAACAAGGCCAACATGAGTGCAGTCAATGGCTCCCACGACGTGTGGGATTCTGCCAAGGGCATAGAATGCACCCTTCACTGCCGCCAATTCACGAGCCCTGGGGAATCTGATGTACCTGTTCCGGTACAGCATCATGGCTGCCAGTACATCCCTCAGCACCTTGCTGAACATGGGCTGGGACATCCCTCCTCCACTGCCCACTGTGTGCTGGAATGACCCAGTGGCGAAGAAATGCATGGCGGCCATCACCTTAGCCGTGGGGGTGGCAGCAGTCGGATACACCCTGCGGGGACGGAGATGGGGCTCTAACATGGCACACAGTCGATGCAGAGTTGGCCTGTCCAGCCGAAACTTCCTGATTACCTCTGTATCGTCCATGTCCGCCAGCAATTGGTATGGGCGGTCAATGTTCGGTCTCCGCCTGGGTTAAATGGCAGAGGACACATGTCAAAGCAACACGGCACATAGCAATTTCGCATACACATCACTGACATGACTGAGCAAGCACATGAGCCACAGCCCAGCTGTCAAGCTGGGACGGCACGGCCACAATACACTTACACAGGTCTCCCAACAATGGCAATGGCAAGTGAGACATACCACTGCCATGTGCATGCACATGGGGATCTAGGCCCCAATGACTTGCGGGGCGTGCTGATGGGGACTGACTGCATATTCGTCAAGCGGCAACGCCACGGCAACATGAGTGTCTGCTGAGCATGGTACTGCTTCCGAGGCTGGATGAGTATGGCACACGACGACGACGATGTGGGCACGGGCTGAGCGGCCAATACAAGTGGGACCTGTGGCACGAGGGGATATGAGACAGTAGTAGGTGTCAGCACTGCACCCTATGTACAGCACTGTACGGATCACAGCTCCCGAAACATTGACTGGTGTCCACATTGACAGCCCCATGCCAAGACGGCTGTGTGCTTGCAGTCACACGTCACAGGTGAGAGGTTACATTGCACGTGCCAGGTGGCAGTCGTACATAGTGGGAACTGGCATGTGTGTGCATGTGTCTCCTGTTCAGGATCCACCAGATGGGCGCTGACTCTGTACTGACCATTGGACACAGCATGTTCCGTGGAAGGCTTGTGTGTGTGGGATGGTGGCACTGGATGTGCCTCCGTTGGGGGGGGCCATGCACAGGGCGGGTACGTCGATGATTGCGCATTGTTGGTCACGGTGGGTGCACCAGCTAAGATGTGTTGCCCTGTGTTCAATTCCTATGTCCGCATGATGATGGACTGTGGATGTGGGCAGACTACACATTGGTCGATGTGCTGTCTATATGCATGTGCCTTCACACCAGGCACAGCTGCCCCTGCACATGTGACCCCTGCTGGACTCGCTGC
Source organism: Calotriton arnoldi (assembly GCA_963921515.1). Classification (NCBI taxonomy): domain Eukaryota; kingdom Metazoa; phylum Chordata; class Amphibia; order Caudata; family Salamandridae; genus Calotriton; species Calotriton arnoldi. The sequence continues at coordinate 499,291 of CAWUFW010012995.1, read as the reverse complement.
TGGGTCTGTGGAGCTGATGCACCTTCTGCGCGTGGGGCGGACAGCTCTCCTCACTTCCCTCATTGCGCATGTCATGTCTTTGCCGCAGGTGACATGGATCATGGAGGGCCCACATGTACGCGTGGGTAGGCTACACATGATTGTTCACTGGTCGCCACCCCCAGTCAGTGTTTCGAATGGGAAGGTTGTCGTGCTGGTGGTATGTTCGATGTGGCGGATGGGCGGGCCTAGGTGCGGGCTTACATTCCGGACATGGGGGGTAGTTGGATTGGCGACTAGTTGCAGTACACACGGGACACGTCTCTTCCTTTCCACATCTGGGTCATCCCTTGTACTAACTGACAGTGATACAGTCATCTTCGCCCCAGCCCTCATGTCCTCCCCTCGCCCCCCAATATGCATGCTCACCTGCGAGGCTAGCGCTTGCACAGGCAGCCCCAAGCTTGCACCAGAGAGGGCAAGGAGTGTATGTGTGGGTCCAGTTGCACGAGTGGGCTGTCTCAGGGTATGATGTGTGGCGGGACGCTGTCCACCTGCGTGGTGCCCCAAATGGAGACCCGGCCTGCATGGACTATGCATCACAGTCTTCGCCTTCCGGATCCGCCACCTGCGACACCCAGTGGCTGTGGCTGCCCTTGCGGCCAGGCCGCGTCCGTCTGTGGCTGATGGCCCACACATTCACTCTTTGGCCTCTCTGGGGAGGGCTCAGGGGTGGTGGCGCACGCGCTTGCACTTAGTCGCAATGGCATGTGTCGTGGTTGGTATGATGGGCAATGGATGGGATGGTGCGAGCCACCTCCCGTGACGTCAGTGCTGCTCGTGCTGTGGTGCGTCCCCCCTACACTTCCATTTGACTTTTTGCCATGCTGGACGTTGAGGTTCTATTGCCTGCGTGATATGAGCAGGAGGAGCGCGAGGAGACCTCTCACACACCATGCTCCACTGCCATCCCTTGCCCTGTATCGCCTGTGCGGATTGACTATGTTGGGGTTACACCTGGTCGACTGGGGCTGTGTGTGCCTTGTCAAGGGGCATGGCGGGCGCACAACAGGATCCAGCTCGTCCACAGAGGGTGGGCTGAGGTGCGCCTGGTACCGCTTTGTACGTGTGCCCGGCTGCTGTGCACACACGTGTTCACTCCCCCCGACAGGTGTCCTCTCACAATGCCCAGGGAAGCGGTGGTGTACTGTTCATGAGCCCTCCCAACACGGCGTGCTCCAACTTGGCATGTGCGCATCTACCCGTCGCACCCACCCACCTGAGCACTGCGTCCATACGACTTCACACGACACATGTGTGTCTTCCACAGTAGTGCTACTCATTTGCGTTGACATCCAATACCAGTGGACTACATGGTCATGTCACGACTGCCGTGTACTTCACATACTCTCATCCTCTCTCATTCGTACTTGTGAAATGAGTCAGCGGAGACAGTTCTGGTTTCAAACATTATATTGAGTCTTCTGTCCTCTGTGATGCAGTATAGTGGACACTACTGGCAGCGGAATACATATTGAGGATATACTGAGCATGATTACAAATGGGATAGGGTGTGGGGTTACATCTGCTTGGCCAAGGCTGTGCTAATGTACATTTACGTATAGCTGCGGAGCTGCGGACTTTGACACAGACGGTATACATGTAGCCTACCAGACCGCTCGGCATCATGGGCACAGTCCATCTCAGTTCCATGTGACAGGTTTGCTGCGGTTGTTCCTCATGCACGCGTGCATGTGAGATGACATCAGGGCATGTGCTTGCGTGCATGCAGCGGCGTGCCACTTGTTGTTGCACTGTGGTGGTTACTGGACATGTCACAGTCACTGGGGTCGTGTTGTTGTTGTATGCACTTGTCGTCCATGCAAAGGTCCTGGTATGGGATTCCCGGGGCGGGGGTGGGAGGGGTGCAGCACCCACAGACTCCAGGCGACCTATTCATGTCCACTGAGCGGTGTGTGTGTCCATGTGCGCTGGATCCATGTCGTGTCCTGGTTGTTCGTGCAGTTCCGTCCATGTGGGTGCGATACACAGAGCCCATGCCACTGCCTCCCACGATGCATGCGGTGTTCCTGGATGTGATGGGGAACAGTGTGCATGTCCCGGTCATATCCGATGTCATGGCGATGTCGTTGATGGTGTGGTTACAGTTGCCGGTCGTTTGGTATGGCTGTTGTGGTGGTGACTGGCCAGTCCGTGCGGAAGCTGAGCATGGGTGCGGGGTTGGACTTCATAGGTCAGTCGGGGAACCTGCGTTGTGGTCCGACGTATTTACAGGTTGTCAGGTATGCGATGCCGTCCAGCAGGGCTTCCATGTCATTGGTGGTGTACATGTTTGCCAGCCAATGAAGCGGATGGTGGCTGTCAAGGTGTTGTTCGTAGGTTGTCCCTTGGAGGACCATGATGGGGCATGCTGGGTGACATTCGATGTAGCTGTTCTCGATGATCCGTCGTGTGGAGGCACAGTGGTTCCATTTCAGTGCGCGTGCGATGTTGGCCACATACGCCATGCCCCCATAGGCAGAGCAGGCCCTGTCGTGTGCGTCCAGAGGGAGGAGTAGTGGTAGCAGGTCCGCCTTCAGACATGCCGGGTTGGAGAGGCATATCTCGACGGGATGCTGGTAGGGACACCTCCGACAGTAGAAGACGGGCATGACGCAGCTGAACAATGTGATGCGGTAAGTCAGTCGGTAACTTACGTTCAGCAGGGACAGGAGATCGCATCCCAATGTATGTATCGTGCTGGTTTGGTACAGCTTGAGCTCTTCGGCGTAGTTGGGTAGGTGTGTTGCGGTTGCCATTTCGCAGCGGTGCGTTGTGGTGGCGTGCTCCGGCTGTGTGTGCAGTCTGCAATGTGCACACTCCGGGGTTGCTGTGAGCTCTGTGTAGTCGTGGGGAGACAGGACTTGTGTTCTGTTGGCTTGTTTGGAGGACACGGGCCCTCTTCCCACATGCTTCTCAGACAGTTCAAGGTCAGTGCTGTGTGACTCCTTCCAATTAACTTGCATGTGGCCGACATGGGGGAGTGTTTTCTTCTTTCTTCCCCGTCCGTTGTGTGCTTCTGTGATATGCGCTATCTGCCCTGTGGTCGGTCTCCTCGGCAAGCCTGTGTTGGTCTATTCTTGGACAATGGCTGTATTCACCGGCTTCTGTCGTAGGGCTGTGGTTTCGGTGTTGGAATGGAAGGTCATTCAGTGCTGTCTGCTCTCCCTTGTGTGGGCGGCAGCCTGCCTTTCCGCTCTGCGTTGGGCCTTGTGTGTGGATGTAATTCTTGGGCCACCTGTTGTCGGTCACCGGGCTCTTTGGTGTTCCGTTTCATGTGTCTTGTTCATATGTGCAGGGTGGTATGGGTTTTTCAGTGTGGTACTGGCGTTCCTCTTCCCGAAGGGGCCCTGCTTCTCCTAGTTGGTGTTGCCGCCGCTGTGTGCTTCGCCATGTTTGTTACACTGGGGTGTGTCCTGCTGTTGCGTGACTTCACTGACATGTGTGCGTCGGTTGTGTGGCGTTGGGTGTTGTCCGTGAATTGGGCGTTGGGGACATGTCTGTGGCAGGCCTGTCACGTGTCATGTGCGTTCGGGGTGGGGCTGATGTGTGTGCTGCTTGGTTGTGTCCCTGTGTCTGTGTGCGACGCATGCATGGCGCTGCGGTTGGCCTCTGCGTTGTGCGCATGTGTGGCGGCGTCATCGGCGCTTTGGGGCCGTGACGGGGTGGTTGGTTCCTAGTCCCAGGTGGTGTGTACACATGTGTTCCGCGATGTTAGGATTTGGCCTGTGTGTCATATGTGGATGCAATGGTGGATGTGTAGTGTGCACGCGCTGGTGGGGGGTTGTCCGCTTTTTCCGCCCTTGCACTGTGTGCGCTGTTTGCGTGCACTTGTTGTGTGTGTGCCTACCTGCGTCTCCGCGGTACGTTGCGTCCTTGGTGGTGCATCAGCAGAAGCATGGGAAGGGCCTGCAGTGCTGGATTCATGCCCGGGGTGCCGCTTCTTCGTTGTCCGTGCTCTGCGTCCGTGTTTCCGCCTCTCTTTCACGTGCGGTGTCTCTTTGCCGTGGGAGCCGTTTGTTTGCGGCATCGTAATTTATGCGCCGGGCGGGACGTGTTTCGTCGGACGGTGTGTGTCAGTTGTGCTGCGCCGCTACGTGTGCGGGCGCACTTTGATGGCGGACGGTGTTGCTGGCTTGCCGGCGGTGTTTGGCCTGCTTTTCGCATCGTAATTTGGCGGGCGTGTGGGCTGCGGCATGCGGGCGGTAACTGGTGGTTTTTGCATCCGCCAGCACGGCGGTAGTGCTTCCGCCCGCCATCGTAATGGGCCCCTATATTTTTAACAATGATATTTTTGACATCGATATTTTTTTTCCGATATTTTTATACTTACCATAATGTAGATAGGATGTCGATATTCTTGACTTCGATATTCTTGCGTCGATATTTCTGTAGGTCGATATTCTGACCTTCGATATTTTGTCAGTGATTCATAACTAACATGTGAATCATGTGTTCCTGTAGTGAGAAGGTGTAGGGAACGGCGACTCTTCAGGGTGTGTTGAGACGAGTACGGTGCTCTGTGTGCCATGTGCGCTGTCCATCCCACTCTCATTTGTTGTTGTGGACATTGCGGTTAACATTTGCCCCCAATCCAGGAGATCACTCTCCGCCTTGTCATCTGTCCGCACTATCTTGAGACGACACTCCTCGGATACCCCCCATTTCCGTAAGTCTTCCCTCCATTTTTTCCATGCAGGTGGACCTGGTTGTACCCAGTGAATAGCTATTCGTCGTTTTGCCAGGACCAGTCCCAAGAGAGCGAACCTATAGCGCATCTTCGTCCCTTTCTTAGGTATCGGAAGTACCCCCAGTAGGCAGTGCTTTATGGAGACATCTATACGCACCGCATAATGGGCAAGTTTCTATCTGGAAAGCTGTCTAGAGTAACTACAGTTTCTGGTACCACCGGTGTATATACCTATATGGCTGGTAAGCAGTTTGAGTGTGAATCAGAAAGGAGGGACAGATCACTTTGAGAATGACCAATGTGCATAGTCAACAAAGCTTCTTGTAATGATTCTTTTCAGTGGACGAAATAGTGTCATAAAAGTTGTTTGTTAAGCTGAGCAACACAGCAGCGTTTTAGTCATAATTAATTTAGATGTTCCCACTCCCTGGTGATTTACTGAAATGGGTCACAAACAAGTTGCAAGGGGAGTCCATTATCAATAAGGAGGCGTAATACAGGGTTAATATCTAAAAGTTTAGTTTGCTTCCTGTTGTCAGCTATAGCTAGCATGAACACTCATATTAAAGCCAGAACGCTACTTGGTGGTCAGAAGCTCCTGCATGGTTTGGGTTGATTGGTAAGTTAAAGTGGAAAGCAAAATTGCTCAGTCCACAACAAACATTCATACGGTTTAATTATTAGATATAAAACAATCGTTTGCAAAAGAAAAACAAGACACTAATATTTGAGGTGATGGTTATATGAGAAGGTAGTAGCACTAGGAACGAGTGAACATGTGAATCTTTTGAGAACTCCATTCCATAAGAACAGTTGTGACTTCCCCTTAAGATGCTTTATCAAGCATTTGAAGAAATGTGCACTGGGCTTAAGGCACAGTCTATTATTAATTGTAGAAAGGAGAACTACACATCACTGACTTAGCATGGGCATGGCTTAGATAAACCTGGTAACTACGGTGAAAAAATCCCATACTTTGGGCCAAGGTGGGGGTAGAGAGGTGTCCAACATGGATATTAGGAACCATGATAGGCGGTCTGTTGCCCGATGTTGTATCAGCCATTATTGTAACTGGTACTGACTGGGTAGCTTGGAGTCAGCATTACTCATTCTTATCCAAAATGGGGCAATGAATGCTCCTTCAGACTATCATTTGCTGTCCTTGATAAGTCTCTGTGCCTAGCTTTTTTCGAGGTTGGTCCTTCAGCACCTACTAGATTGGGTTAGCTTCAATAATATTTTACCAGAACGAGACTGGGTCTGAAATGTGGTGGTCCTTGTAAGACTTGCAGGACATACTTTCTTCCATTGATGGAGGCTGCAGCATTGTGCGTTTACTGGCCTCTCCGGAGCATTCAGGAAGGTGTCACATGATATACTTTGGATAAAAGTGGTTTGGTGAGGTAACCTATTGTGTCTGACCAACGTTCTTTGCTCGTTACAAACTGATAACTGTGTCAAAACATAATGAGCTGCAAACATTTCTGGCGTTGAGACACACACACATACACACACACATTTCGCATGCTACTGTGTTGCATTTAAATTGCGCTCACCTGTTTACGTATCATTGGTGATCTTGACAGCTTCATAATGGTCAAATGGGGGGTAAAAGCTTTGTTGTCCTTCACCGGTATGCCTTTTTCCTTAAATATCTTTTCTAGGGTTTCTGTGGGATACAAATGCATTGGTAGTAAGATGCCACATGCTGATGTATGCTTAACAATATGCTGTTGGTCGTATAAAATGTGTGTGTGTGCGCCATAGTTAGAGAAACAATCAACAACAAAAAAGGAAAGTCTTCTATGATCATCCATGCTAAAAAAAACACAAGCATTGTCAAAGCCAATATGTCTCGTTTACGCAAGATCTATTGGCATTGTAATTTTTTTTTTAAAGTTTTGTTGTATGGTAAGGCCTGTCATTGTATAGTATGATAGTATGCCTGTCATTATATAGTATGGTATGTCTTTGTTAGTATGGTAAGGTATGACCTGTCATTGTATGGTATGGTGTGGTATCCTACAGTATGGAATGGTATGGCCTGTCACTGTATGGTGTGGTATGCTACAGTATGGAATGGTATGGCTTGTCATTGTATGGTATGCTACAGTATGGAATGGTATGGCCTGTCATTGTATCGTATGATAAAGTCTGAAATTGTATAATATGGTATGGTATGCTAGGGTATGGTATGGAATAACCTGTCATTGTAGTCATTGTATATTATAGTCTGGCATGGTGTGGCTTATCATTGTATAGCATGGTATGGTATGGTATAGTAAGGCATGTCACTCTATAGTATGGTATGATATGGTGTGGTCTATCATTATATAGTATGGTAAGGCCTTTCATTGTATAGTATGGTATGGTAAGGTCCGTCATTGTACAGTATGGTATGGCATGTTATTGTATAGTCTAGTATGGAATTGTATGATATGGTCTGGTCAGTCATTGCATAGTATGATTTAGCATGATGTGGCTTGTCATTGTATATTATGATATGGTATGGTCTTTCATGGTATGGTATGGACCTGTCATTGTATAGTATGGTATGGAATAATATGGCCTGTCATCCTATAAAACGGTATGGATTGTCATTATATAGTATGGTATGGTACAGTATGGCCTGTTATTGTATAGTAAAGTATGGTATGGGCTCTCATTGTAGAGCAGGGTATGGTATGGCTTGTCATTGTATAGTATGGTATGGTACTGTATGGCCTGTCATTGCATAGTATGGTATGGTCCGGCCTGCCATTGAATAGTATGGTATGGTATGATTTGCTATGGTACTTAATGACCTGTCATTGTATAGCATGGTATGATATGGCCTGAAATAGTATGGTATGGTATGATATCAAATGATTTGGCCTGTCATTGTATAGTATGGTATGGCCTGTTATTCTATAGCATGGTATGGCATGGCCTGTAACTGTATAGTATGGTATAACATGGCCTGTCATTTTATAGCTTGGTATGGTTTGCTATTGTATAGTAAGGTATGGAAAAGCATGCCACTGTGTACTATGGTATGGTCTGTCATTGTACAGTATGATACAGCCTGTAATTGTATAGTATGTTATAGCCTGTAATTGTATAGTATGTTATAGTATGGCCTGTCATTCTGTGGTATGGTATGATATGGTATGGCATGTCATTCTATAGTATGGTATGTTATTTTATAATATGGTATGGCCTGTCATTGTATAACACAGTATGGTATGGCCTGTCGTGTAGTTTGGTATGGTCTGTCATTGTATAGTATGGCATGGTATAGCCTATCTTCGTACAGTATGCTATGATATGACCTGTTATTGTACAGTGTATATAAAAAAAATTAAAACAGACATATGAGAGAGAGCAATAAGGACGCATGTCAGAGGTACAGAAGTACAGAGTAGACCAGCGTATTCCAAACCGAGGGTCACGAGCCGATTTCTGGTGAGTCTGGAAAGTCTGAGCAATAAATTAAGATGCTTTTACATTCTGTGTTTCACTTGTCACATTTGCTGGTGCTACAAAAACAGAGATCAAATGTCAGCCTATGTCTTCTGACAAATTGCTTCAGGATTGTTGTTCACTTTTCTTTCTCTGACTGCAAAGTGAGAGGGATTTTTAAAGTGAATTGTGTGACAATTTTGCTGGAGCACTGGGAATGTGAAAGTAAAGGTGCAGTGATTCATGTCTTTGTTCTTACCACGAGGAGGTATCAGTGTCCTGTCTTTTGTTCCTCACACACACCAGCACAAGGGCCTCCCAAGTATGACACCCAGTTGTGCAGCTGGGGTCCGCCTCCACTTAAATCAGGACACACACTGCCCAGAGGGCCATTCCATGTGCCTCCTTAGTCTCTGGGCTTATTCTTGCTGCATTATTGACATATTTTGACACCCCTCTGTAGCTCAGACTGTACCTGCACTAGCCCAGAAGTGGCCTTGCATTGTTCTGATTAGCACAAGCATAGACTCAAAGAAGTTTATTGTGTACTTGTCTGTCATAAACACAATTGCTGAAGACTTATAATTCATAAAAATCGTAACGAATAGACTGCATGCTTACCTTTAAATAAGCTATTTGGGTTCTGAACTTCAACATTTTTGCATAATTATTCAATTAAAAAAATGACTTTTAGGGAATGCAAATAATTTAACACAATCACTGGATGATGTGCACCATTGTGTCAGAACTGTACGAAAATTAACTCTGATGCAAATAGTATTATTATGACCGATTCACGCCCTGTCAGCGATAAGCACGACAAGCAAGCACAACTTGCCACTAAGTTTTGACAGGAGATAGCGGGGCCCTGCGCTAGTGCAATAATCAGTAGAGCCTAAACTGCTAGGTCTTGTCAGCCGCAGTCCGTGCAGGTAATAGCGGTGGGGCCGCGTGGGGGGGTATTTCGAGGGACGATGCAGAGGGAAAATTAATTATTTATTTAATTTTTACTCGGCATCGTCCCTCGAAATACCCCTCCACGCGGCCTCACCGCTGTTACCTGCACGGACCGCGGCTGGGTCTTGCCCCCTCTATAAACGGGAAATCCTAAGCAACCCCAGCCGGGGGGGGGGGGGGGATGGTCCTGTAACACGTGATGCTTCTCTGTACTAAAAACTAGCTCTCGTTTTGGGACCCGGAACCCTGATCGAAGTTACCGATGTTGCATACATTAAATAAAGTTTTGACCGTCTTCTGATGACTTGACGTTAGACACCAACAATGAATAAACTCGAACTCCCTATCACAAAATTGTGTACATTTAAGATACTGATCACAGGCAAAATCGTAGCTATATAGTTTTGGATTTGAAAGTTATTTTAAGGTCTGAGGCAGACTCGAAGTTCCTTCGTCAGACTAGGCTGGTTGTTTGTTGCAGGCCTGTGGTCCCACCTTCTGGTTAGCCACATTTTCTACCTTGTCATGGACCTCTTTTTTAATGAGACTGACGGCGGGTTTACCCATGACTTTTGCCTTGCAAGTTAGGGGAAAACGTTTAGTGGGCCCTGCAACCAAAAAAGGTCCCTAAGCCACCGCTCATGCTGTTTTTAGGAGAGAAAAAATAATGGAGTCTTGTAAACACTACAGATCACAAGAATCTTAATAACATAAATGAGCCAAGTAAGCTAACACCCTTAAATGATGTAACAATCATTTGCTAGTTGACAGTTTAGGTTAGTTCCCCTTGTTATGTGTAGACAGTTTCAGTTTTTGATTTAAATAAACAAACACTGCAGTTGATGGAGCTTAAATGGTAAATGACGCTTGCCTTTATCAATTCTCCCTACCAAAAGAGATTTATAACAATTATTTCTTGATGAAAACATGTAAACTGGCTAGGTCGAAAAACATGAGATTTCATACTGCATCGTAAAAGCATGCAGAAGTGTTTGAAACATGAAAACGTGAAAACGTAATCAAAGAGAAAGAATTATATTTACAGATGTATGTAACCACGTGTTTTGAAAAACAAACCTTAGTTAACATAGAGAGTGTGGTGACGATAACTTTCAAAACGTATCAAAAGGAAATAATGTCTGCATAGTAAAGCTCCTGAAATGACTGGAATGCTTAATTTAGTAATTTTGTGTTTGCAATCTGTTTTTATTGAGTTTTAAATTTTCAACATTTCGGCGACCGTACACACATACATTATATACAGATCATTGAGTAATAGACATGCAGTGGAGAATGTGGCAGCGAGCATCCCACATCAAAAATACTTACAAGTGCGACGTAAACTGTAAATTGTAACATATATAGAACGAAAATATTTATATAGAGGTCCTTGACAATTATTATTAGTGTCCACTTGCTGTCAATAGTGCTCATTTATACAATGTGTATCAGCGCTATATGTCTTCGTTACGTATTGTCTAATGTATTATGGAGGCGGATGATAATGTAACGGGGCAACTCAAAATATAACAGGAGGGTGCGTGACTATGTTGGAGCTTTCCTCCGATTCCCCCGCCTGGCGTATTTCGTGTATTGCTTTACGCAGTGAGTATTTCAGTATGTGCCTAAGGGGTAACGTTGGGTGATGCGTGTTCCTATTCATTGTCAAGTCTGTTCACTCCATGTCCTATTTCATAAATTTTCTGCTCTGAGAGTGTGTTTCCCTATGCTGTGGGGCTTGCTGAGGATATGGTTTCCATATTGGTATTATGAGTGTATTGCAGCGCAGTTAGCATCACACCCCAGCTTGCAGCAAGTGGGATCTGGTGTATACCCATAGTATCTTCTCGACGGAGTGCAATACTTTCAGCCTTGGCCCATGTGAGCATGGATCGACTCCATGCCAGTATATGAGGTGGGTCAGGCTTTTTCCATCTTTTTGTGATCAGTCTCTTTGGGACCGCCATTCCCAAGCCTAACAACCTGGAGGTCACTTTACTGCTTTGACTTCTGCACTAGAGATGTAGGATGTAGGTGTGCCAGTCAAATGGTAGCGTGCAGTCCGTGCAGTGAGTCAGTATATCTGCGACTCCCCTCCAGTATGTGTGCAGGCGTGGGCAGTCCCATAGCATATGTATTAGCTCTGCGTCCCCAAGGGAGCGGCGGGGGCAGGCGGCGTCTGTATGGTTGAAATATCTATTGATTTTAGCGAGTGCAAGATTTTCCCTTTGCGTGACATAGTACTGTACTTGACGCAGGCACATATTCCTAGGGAAGTGCACAGGACTTTCGAGCACTGAGGTTCACTCAGAGTCTGTAAATTGGCGTTGCATATCTCTTTCCCAGTGGACCTGAAGGGGCATTAGGCTGACTGCTGTGTGGTGTTGCAGTTAATCGGCGAAGCACCGTATAAGATGCCCTCCCTGTCCCACGACATGTACATATTGTACAGTGAGGTGTGCTGGGGGTTCATTGGTTATGTTGCCCCAATTAGAGGAGAGATCGGCCAACAACGATCGATGTAGTAGGAATTGGCCTGAAGGTAGCTTGTTCTCTTCTATTAGTGTCGAGTACGGGGTTAGGGTGCCCTCCCGATATAGGTCTCCTATGTCTTGGATTCCCGCTTCACACCAGCTCCTCAGTTCGGCGGCTGTGGTCACAGCCTGACCTCTGGGTGTTCCCTCCAATGGTAAAGCAGGTGCATACGGTGTAACATTCCGGGTTAGATATAGGCTCCTGCGGAAGCATCTGTATGCTATGCTAAGCAACAACGATTCTGGCGGCTTTGTCTTCGCACATGGGTGGAACAGTCGCCGCAATTCCACCAGGGTATTGGCCAGGTGCATAGTTGCAGTGTCGTCGCGATAACGATCAGTCATCCATCTGGCCACCCACTGCAGTTGGTTCGGAGCCGCTAGGCCTCCCCGATCTGTGGGCAGGTAGAGCTTTTTAAACGCCACTCTATGTTAGCTGTTTCCCCATATAAAGTCTCTAATCAATTGGTCCAGCGGGTCGAAGAAAGAAGGGGGGATATATAATGGCAGGTTCGCTCAGTCAGGGCTGTGGTATAAAATGTGTGCAGATGTGGGATCAACAGTGTGGCGTATGCCTTGCAGTACTCTGCCGGGAACCCATCTGGTCCCGGCGTTTTCCCCGTTGCCAGGGCTGCTATCGCACTTCGGATGTCCTCGGGTGAGATTGGCTCGTTCAGAATTTCTCTATGCTTTGGGGTTGTCCTCGGGAGGTGTACTGATTCTAGGAAATCGGTTAGGCGGTGTTCGTCGCATTGTCTAGATGACTGATAGAGCTTAGTGTAGTGAAGCGTCATAACCGCGAGTATTTCATGTTGTGTGTATAGTGCGTGTCCCCCCTCTGATCGTAAAGCGCACTAGGTTGCCGAGTTTGTTCTTGACGCAAGAGCCATGCTAACATCCAACCCGCCCGGTCTACTGTGGCATGAATGCGTGCGGAATGTGCCGCATAGTTATGACACCGAAGCCTTTCCAGTAAGTCAGTGTGTTCAGCGCGTAGTTCCTCTAGACGCTGGATGCCCTCTGTGTCCCCTTCTCCTCCGGCTTCATGACGTAATAGTTGTCTCTCTTCTCTACTAAGTTATGTTATGATAGAATATTTATAGAGCGCATGGCTGTCCCAGCAACGGGCCGTCCCAGCGCTAAAAGCTACAAGGTAGAGTAGGTAGGCGGAAGTAACTAATGATCAGAGAATAGCCAAGTCTTCAAAGCCCTTCTAAAGGCCCAGTGGTCAGAAATGCTTCGGGTGAGGAAAGGCAGGGAGTTCCAAAGGGCAGGCGCGAACGCCTGAACGAGCACCCCCCGGCTCTGGCCCTGCGTACCCGGGCCAGATGGAGGTCCACCGAGAGCAAGGCACGGGCGGGTGCGTAAGGAAGGTACAGATCACTCAGAATCGCAGGGCAGAGGCCCCAAAGAATCTTGTGGGTGAATCAAAGAACTTTAAAGTGAATTCTTTGTTCTATTGGCAGCCAGTGTAGCCAGCGGGGGAGGCCAGAGACAGGGCGGTGCTTAGGGAGCGCGAACAAAGTGTGGGCTTCGGCATTCTGGGCACGCTGGAGCCTTTTGATCACTGATTAGAGCCAAGGAGCAGAGCGTTGCAGTAGTCCAGCCTAGCCAAGACAGTGGCTTGGACAATCATCTGACGGGTGTGAGAATCAAAAAGTCCTAGAATGGGCTTTAGGTCCCTTAACAGTCAGAAGCAGGTGCCTGCTACTGATTTGGCATGGGCGTCAAAGGAGAGGGTGTTATCCACCCAGACACCTAGGTTCTTGACAACAGGTTTAGGCAGGGGGGGTGCGCCAAGCTCGGAAGGCCACCAATGGCTACCCCAAAGGTGGAGGTCTCTGCCTAAAAGGAGGATTTCGGATTTAGTGGAGTTCAATTGAAGACAATTGGCCGCCATCCAATAAGAGATGGTGGTCAGGTCCTCCTGAAATTTCACGGAGTCCTGACTAGGATCATTAGAGAAGGAGAGCACCAGCTGCGTGTCATCAGCATATGACACCAAGGAGATGTTACAAGCTTTTGCTACCAGAGCCAAAGGCCGGATGTAGACATTGAACAAGGTAGGACTCAGTGCTGAACCCTGGAGGTCGCCACAGCGTAAAGGGTGAATGTGGGAATGGAAAGGGGGGGGAAATGACTTTAAAGGTCCTGTCGGCCAGGAAAGACGAAAACCACGAGAGGGCTTTGCTGTCGATGCCGATCTCCCGCAGCCGGTGCAGTAGGATCTTGTGGGAGACCGTGTTGAATGCTGCACTCAGGTCGAGCAGAATCAGTGCAGAGGTTCGGCCCTCGTCCAGAGAGGCCCGCAGCTGCTCAGTGACCACAAGCAGAGCGGACTCCGTACTATGCCGAGGCCTGAAACCATTTTGAGAGGGGTCCAGTATCGAATTGAGTTCCAAGTACTGATTTAAAATAGTGTTAACGTGTGATTCAGTTATTTTGGCAAGGAACGGAAGCAGGGAAATCGGGCGGAAGTTTTCAGGCCTAGAAGCCTCCGGTGTAGGCTTTTTCAGCAAAGGGATAACTTTGGCGTATTTCCAAGATTCCGGGATAGATGTAGAGGAGACAGATAGATTAGTCAGTTCCAAGCACCCGGGTAGGAGACATTGCTGGAACTTTATACTTTAAGTGTGTCATTCAACTGTTTGCGTATGTTCCAGGTGGCCGCCAAGCAGTGTCCCCTTGTGGTTACTTTCAAGGCATCCCATTCTAGCAAAGTGTTGTCTGTGGTACCTTCATTTACCTCAAAGTATTCTAGGATTGTTGTTCTCAGGGAGGAACGGGACGCTTGGCCTTCTAGAGCTGGTGGCTGGAGTCACCATGTAGGGATTGGGGGGGCCCACCTCCCATGTAAGTTGCAGTAATTGAGGATTGTGATCAGAGTGCGTGTGCCCTAGGTATTCAACCCTTTTGATGAGCGGAGAGAGAGCGTGTGATCCCACTATACGGTCTAGCCTCACATGTAGTCTGTGAACAGGGGAATAGAACGAGTAAATACGTGTGGTGGGGTTGAGGGCGTACCAAATGTCGGTCAGCGACCAGTGAGCAAGCCATTCCGTTAGCCCCTGTGTGTTACACATCGCTGTGGTTCTCGTCAGGGGCGGGAAGGATCTGTCTAGGTCTACGTCTAGCACAGAATTAAAATCTCCCCCTAGAAGCCACGGGATTCCGCTTTATTCTGCCAACACTCACGTTAGTTTACTAAGGAATAGGGTTTGCTCCACATTAGGAGCATATATAGAGCCTTTGATGAGTGTTAGGCCTTTTAACCTTTAATAAACACGTATCTGCCTTCTGGGTCTGTTATCACCTCTTCTTTTACATAAGGGACCCCAGCTTTTTTGCATATTAATGGCCCCTGTGCCTGGGAGGAGAAGTTAGTACCATATACCTGCCCCCTCCATCACCGGCGAAGGTGCTAATTTTCCATCTGGGTCAGATGTGTTTACTGCAGGAGGGCTATGCTTGTAGATCTGCGCAGCAGATAGGAGTATATGGAGTATCTGCGTTTGGGTGTGTGCATTCCCCTCACATTCCACGCTTGTATGGTTGTCTGTGCCATAGTTAAGTGATGTTGCCTCTACCTCGGGGTTTGGGTATGGTGCATGCAACTACCTACTTCTGTGTCTGAAGGGGTGACTTATCACCGCCTACCCTTAACGTATGGTATATCTTGCAGAGTATTAACTAGTTTATTTTATTGTAAAGGGCAGTTTCAATATTATTATTCAAATTATGACTTGATTTTCTCTGAAGTTCCAGTTAAGAAAAATTTAAATGTGATACCAGATGCACGAGATGCTGAAGTAATGGGGGAATTTTTCCATCCTACATCACCTATAGATACCGTGCGAGCACATCGAAATAACCTGACTTGTGCTTTACATAGTGTAGAAAAGGAATTTATAAATTCAGGAGAAGATCGGTGGGAGGAAATAAAGAAAAAATCTGAAAAACAAATGAAAACACCTCCATGGGCACATAGGGAGGGTAAATATAAAAAGGGAGAGATATACGCTGCAATGACTCTATGTTGGTAACATAAAGAAAAACTTTGCATACTGAGACGCAAAACAGACCATAACAATAAATTCATTGGTTCCATTGAATGTGAACATACCTTCCTATTTATGGGAAGTTGAGGACTATATTAAGCAGGATTAGACCCTGTATTTCCAGGAGTATACTTTGTTTGTGGGAACAGTGCCTATTATAAATTACCTAAACACTGGTATTATATTGTTATATGGGAATAGTTTTTCCAAAAATGTATCATGTGAATGAAAACAGTGGAACCAATGAAAGGAAACGTACACGCTTAAGGAGAGTAATAAGTGCTGCTGAAATTATTGGTGATATTTTTGGAGCTATAATACCCTCAGTTGGAGTAATATTAAATTCACACAAAACTCAAAAACTTTCAACAGTAGTAGATCGATTATTGATGGATACTGCTGGTGGTTTTTTAGTCATCAATACGGAAATTGTTGCTATCAGATCTATGGTTTTACAAAATCGACTTGCGTTAGATGTACTCTTA
This sequence comes from Calotriton arnoldi, assembly GCA_963921515.1. Classification (NCBI taxonomy): domain Eukaryota; kingdom Metazoa; phylum Chordata; class Amphibia; order Caudata; family Salamandridae; genus Calotriton; species Calotriton arnoldi. The sequence goes on along the minus strand of CAWUFW010012995.1, from coordinate 483,087 downwards.
GCCAAAGAAGGCGGAGTCTGTCGCATGCTGAAGGTTGAAAGTTCAACAATGTTGTTTGTACTCATATCCCTGATAAAAGTAAGGATTTGAAGGGATATATCAGCAACATTACTCATTTAGGAAAAGAACTAACCGAACTAAAAGTAAATGGTGTTTGGGAGAAAATTGGGAAAGGATTTTCATCTGTGGGAAGTTGATTTGCAGCACTGGGAAGAAGGCTAGTGGGAAAAATACTGACACCATTAATAACGATTGCTATTTTGCTATTGGCTTATTATTTATAGTACTAATATATCGATATTGTAAACGTAGAAGAAATGATGAAGAAATTAGAGGGCGAAAAAGAAATAGAGCAGAAATTGAATTAGAAGATAGAAAATGTGGTTTTTATGATGACATGAAAAAACTGGAACAGGGTAGATTGAAACAAATGAAGACAACTGCATTCTAATGTGACATCAGAATATGATCAGATGATAAGATAAGATTGTGTGATGGCTTGATTCGTCATCTAAGGAGGAATTGATGGAGCGCAAATGTTAAATGGCGCTTGCCTTTATCAATTCTCCCTATCAAAAGAAATTTACAACAATTATTTCTTGATGAAAACATGTAAACTGGCTAAGTCGAAAAATTTGAGATTTCATACTGCATCGTAAAAGCGTGCAGAAGTGTTTGAAACATGAAAATGTAATCAAAGAGAGAGAAACATTGATATTTACACATGTATGTAACCACGTGTTTTGAAAAACAAACCTTAGTTAACCTAGAGAGTGTTGGGACGATAACTTTCAAAATGTATCAAAATGAAATAATGTCTGCATAGTAAAGCTCCTGAAATGACTAGAATGCTTAATTTAGTAATAATCGATAGTATGCAAACTGCAGCTTTCTCTAACGTTATTTGATAAAAATGTGTATTTCAGAGTGACACGTTAATATTTGTTTTGTAAATGATAAACATGCAAATGATGTTAGAACTTTTTTTTAGTAGTGCCTAATATTGACATGTAACCTTTAAAGAAGAATAGTAATTGAATGAATCAAGAGAAGTCGAATTACAATTATTATTGTGTGATTTATAACAATCATAACGTGGTAATGATTCAGCGAAATTTCATGTAGGCCTCAGATGCTTTTTCTTTCTTGCTCGAGTGTAAAATCAAGCTGAAGTAGTCACTTTAGACACTGTGAGAACTTTTTGTGAAGTTTCTTTTTTGTAGTTAACAATGGACTCACTTTTTATTAAGCAACACTTTTGACAGAAATGTATCAATATTATTGCAAACTCAGTGAGTGCGCGTGGGAACGGACAGACTGTGAGTAAATTGAAGTTTTGTTACTTCTGTGGAAAGGATGGGAATAGAATACAATTGGAACTTAATGAATTTGCAAAAGGATTACTTAATGCTTCCGGATTTCTTAGTGAGGTATTGATCACACCAAGAGCAGCCAACTGTGAGCAACCAATGGAAACCATATGAGCTGATGGAAAGGATACTTTGTGGGTGTAAACCGTGAACTTTTGGAATATACTTGCCCCTTGGAGGAGGAGTCGGTGCTAGCTGTCATTTCCATTTTCCCTGCCTGCCATGCTCTCGGACTGACTTTTGATTTCCCTCAATGCCAAACCCTTTGAACTGAACTTTCCAGGCTGTTCCAAACCTGCACTTTGCCTGCTGGTAAAGTTGAGCAGGAAATAACCTTTCAGCTGAAGGGTTAACTGACTCCTTCTGTGGCACGCTGTGCTGCAGTTCTGACTTGGCCAGATCCATATCGAAGACGGACTATATCTCAACCATATTATGGTTTGTATGATCTGACAACTGAATCTCGAATTTTCTTTGTTTCTCTCTCACTCTCTCTCTAGGCAACCAGAAAATGTTCGTTGTTGATCTGCACATGTTGTGACTGTTTGCACAAATTATCTAGTATTAAATCTAATATGAAATGCGATTTCATGTTCTTTCCATTCAAATTGAGGCTTTAGATAAATGTTTTTCATGAGTAATCATTAGCGTATTTGTCTCATTTCTTTGATGTTGATATTTTCTTGTCTCAAGGTATGTGGTTTAGTGTCTGAGAAAGGTGATGAAATAGGCATGTATTTGGCATTTCTTTATTCCAGGTCCTCATAAGGAAATTGTCTCACGTTCTCCAAATATCCAAGTCCCTGTTAGCTCAACAAAAAGATCCATTGGAGGACCAAGGTTTGATAGTTAGGAAGTTGGTAAGAATATTATATGTTTATGGGCCCAGTTGGTGATGATGAATTGTCGTGTTGTAGAGAAATGAAATTTGGTAAGCTTTCCGCTGCATCACAGTGCTATACTGAAACCTACTCTGCTCAGATGGTCTGACTTTAAAACGGGAATACCTGGTTCTAAATTCTCTCTAACTAGTCTTTATGTTTTTTGTGGGTGATTGTTGGTTTCCCAGCTTTTGGAACTTGTCTTTGTTATATCTTGGTTTGTGGAGTTGTCTGACACCTCCCTCATTTGTAGCACACTCGCGCTGCAGGAGCAAGCATGGAGGAGAAGGCTGTCATTAAGCATTATTTGGAGATTTGAGGCAACAGTGTCTGAGAAAGCCTAGAGATAAAACCAAAGATAGGTGAAGGTCTCTACCTATTAAAAAGACAGTTTTGGGGGCTTTCGAGACAGAACTGTAGTTTTCAAATTTTATGTCCATTGATCATGAACAAGTTTTGACCATTGAGCGCTCTATGGCTCTGAACACCCGGTGACAAGCAACAGATATAATGTGGTGTCTTCAGGGTGTTATCCGTATACATTAATGCCCCAATAGCAAGTCAGGTGAAACTGGAGCCCAAGTCGGCATACTGCACCTCCTGATCACACCTGGCATGGTGTTCTGCAACCGAATTGCAAGGTGCAGGTTCACTGGACCTGACGTTAACCAGAAGTGTGGAAATGCACTGTGGCTCCCATACTCTGCCTTCCTGGTGTGTTCAATTTCTAGGTCGCTGTGCACTTCTGCCATTAATATTAATCAATATAGGTTTTTTTTTCATTGTATTACCCACTGGTGCAGTTAGTGAAGGCATTACTTGAATACCATTATTTGACGCTCTGCCTGCTGGTGTTGCCGGTGTCCTCTGTGTGGGGACTACATCGCCCACAAGTCTTCAGTACCCCAGGAGGGGGAAGAGCTGCGAACGCGCTTAAAAGCGCTCCTGTTATCCCGCGGCGAGGGACGCGCGCGGGCTGCGCCCGGGCCAAGGGGGGCCCGTCCTTGCCCGTCATCGCCCAGAGGAGGCTGGGCTGGGCCAGGGCTCTTGGTTTTGCCTACGGCTGTGTTCGCTGGGATACTATGATTAACTATCAATATCAACATCAACTTCGCCGCCTGGGTGAGTTGTTAGAACTATTCCGCCTTTATCTACATCCGTGTACTTGGAGTCGAAGTACTTATCTTTGCCAGTTAGAGCGAAGGGTGCTCTGTCTATCGCCTCTTTAATTGAGCTAAAGAATATCCGTTTAAGATCATACTCAACGCATGGATAGAGACTAAAGAAGGAATATAAATATAATACTTGTCTGTTTTTATAGATTTACATTGCTAAAAATGGGTAAAAGGAAAGCTATAAACCATCAGGCTAAAACACAACCAAAGGCGGGAGGGGGGTCCCGGTCAACCTTATTGAACTATCTCACGGGTGCAATGGGAGCCATAGAAAAGGAGATTATCTCTGTGGAGGAGGCCATGAACCCGGTAAAAGCAACCCCTGTACCTGGCTTGACTGTTGATGTGGCTCCACAGGACTTATGTATTTCCACATCAGAAATATCTAGATGTAAGTTGGTGGGAAATGGTTGTATTACGTATGTATCTGATGATATTTCTGTAAGCGATCAGGAAAGTGACACCCAACCCCTACAAAACGCCCAAGAAATCCAGACATCCCGCCCTATTTAGTAGAGGAACTACGACCAGCCCTGCCCCCTACATCTTGTAAAAGGGTACTTAAAAAGGATAAAATGCTTCCAAAACGTAAGCCAGGAAATAAGCAGAAACCCAGTGCTAATGTATTCACTCAGAACGACATTGTCAAACTAAATGACAAATTGGATGCATTGGACACCTACCTCCGAGACACCTTAACCAATTTAACAAGTAGAGTAGGTGTGCTGGAAGGCCTATTAGAAAAATGCCTAAGTACTAATCAGATATACCCCACGAACAAGACTACTAATGGGAATACAGGTCCGATTATCTCGAAATGTGGCAACAGGGCATGTATCAGCCCTGCACGTACAGCAATTATAAAGAATACTCAACCTTGCAAAAGGGACTTCTCTATTCAGAATATGAATCCTGCCACTCTGTATCCTTTAGTAACTGTAGCCTCAGCGAGGCCCCTGCAAACCCATACTACTCCTGATAACACTATAGTCCCGGTAATTGAGAGCAAAAATCCCGAAGGGCACTCTTTGGTAAGCAGTGCCAACGAGAGATTAATGTTTCCAAAGAGTAGACATGAACCTAAAACAACCTATTTGGATTTACCTCCCAAAGTAACCCCGTATACAGTAGTACTGGCTAATGTGCCTAGACTACCTTCTGGGGAGATGGAGTCATGGGACACACTGAGGAACAAGGCCTTATTCTGGTTGGGAACGAAAACAGGCTTAACTGAGAAACTTTTGCCGAATTTAAAATGGCTAGAAGAATAAGCTGGATTGGGAGAGGACGTAAGAACCTTTATGGTGACTGCGTGGTATTGAATTTTAAAACCCTGTACCTGGTACAAATGATATTAAGTAGAGCAGGTAATCATCCCATTTCAACGCAAGGTATTAACTTAGTTCCTCTGGGTTACTTTTATCAGCCTGCCATTAACAATTATATCAATGCTTCTAGTGGTTCCCATAACGTTAATCGAGGTTTCCTATATAATGTTCCAGTCCACAACCGATTCGATACTCTTCCAAGTTTAGAGGAGGTGGACTGACTAGTATCACCACCTATTAGGCTTGATGTGACAAAAGAAATTACTCAGCTCCCCGCACAAGTAATATGTTTTGATACCCAGCCCTCAGAATCGTTAACTGTTTCAATTAACAACCAGCCTGTACTAACTGACCTGCCGTCACCGACCAGTAGGGCCTTTAATATCTTAACTATGACTGATGGCGTTGAGGCAGATAATAATAACTTTCTTCCCCTAGACACAACTGATGTTCCTATACTATCTCGAAACAGTATAAATACAGAGATGGACATAGGCCATAAGGGGTATGATCAGTGCCCAGTGGGGAGAGGATGTGGTCCGTCGGCTAGATTGCCGACTTTGGTGCTGGAAACCAAGGTTCGAGCCTCGGGGTCACGTCCACATCCTGTGATTCTGGGCAAATCACTTAATCTTCCCGTGCCTGAATGTGTCCTTGTGTAACGTAACCGGTGCTCATGTAAAGCACTCCAATACCTTCGGGTCGAGTTCGCGCTATATAAATCTGCATAAAAATTAAAAAAAAATAAGTGCCATGTAATGTTTTGGAATGTTGCAGGCTTAAAAACTAAGGTGAATAACCAGGTCTGGTCAGAATTTGTTGGAAAATTTGATATATTTAGTCTCCAGGAAACCTGGGTGGAAGAGCCTATTCACATCAATGGCTTCAAAACCTATCACACTGCAGCAGTTACATCGTCCCATGGAAGACCAAAGGGGGGCCTATGGACCTATATTTCCAACCGTATGAACATAAGGAAAATTGTACTGAATGTTACAGACACTTATTTCCAACTTATTACCATCGATATTGATAAATCCCTTTGTATTGCCTTATTGAACTTTTATAACAAAGTTCCTCATGAACTGATTGAGAAGGTATTGAGTAGAATAAGCTATCATTTACATAGTTTACAGGCCTCTACAACAAAGGATTTACTTATCATTTGGGGAGGGGATTTCAACTCCGCCTTATGTCAACAGGCGGACGGAGGTGTTTGCGGTATTTCGATAGATGATGATACTTATCTACAACACTTCCCACATAATATCTATGGGGATTTATTAACAAGATTATCTTCAATGCCGATTTAGGATTTGCTAATAACTTATGTTCACCACCGATTTCTTTTAGCCCTACTTTTAATGGTCGTGGCATATTTTCAATCATAGATTTTGTTCTAATATCAAGTAGATATGCTTCAAGAGTCCAAAATTTTTGTACGCATGTGATCCCCTTGAGTGATCACTTTCCATTAAGTGTTAGCCTATTTGTTCACAGTAATACAATAAACTTGAGCAATAGCCCAACCACCATTGTAGAGAACATAACCCTGAGTAGGTTAAATGGGTATGCACTTCGCTGGAAAAATGTGGACTCTGGAGAGCTAATAAAAAAGGTTGTGTCAAGCTGTAAAGAAGCCTTTCTTGCTTGCCTTAATGAAACTACCCTTCCTAGTGACATTATAAAAGGCTTCACTAAAATTTCAGATCACATTAAAAAAGCGCTATTCGTGAAGTCCAATAAAAAAGCAAAGAGAGGAATAGGGTGGTTTGATTCTAAATGTACCAAGGCTTATTCGAAACTTAAAAAAGTTTTACATAACCCTGCTAGAAATGGAGTGGATATCAAAGAGGCAAGAAGGGAATATAGGCAGGTATTAAAAGACCGGAAAAATGCATTAAAAGAAGAAGTCTGGCATGACCTGCACAGAGCCTCTAAGACTAGAGACATGTCAGCTTTCTGGAAAGCTGTGAATGCCCCTTTTTGGTAAACGGAGACATAGCATCGATAGAGATAGCTATAAGCAAGAATGAATAGGTGGCACATTTCTCTAAACTGTATAATAAGCCACTTGGTGATCTATTGGGAGACACAGGCATAGTTAATGAACAAGGAACACTCCCAAGTAACAACCAAATTGGCATACATTTCGATTCTGCCGAGGTTAACCAGGCCATTATGTAAAGTGCGGGTGGGAAGGCACCTGGACCCGACGGTATCCCGGTGGACCTTTTTAAATCTAACATCTCGCTATGGGGACCACTCCTAACCCAAGTAATTAATGCATGCTGTGCGACATGTTTTTTGCCAACATGGTCCGAATCGATCCTGGTGCCTATTTTTAAAAAAGGTGATAGGGAGAACCCGGCGTGTTACAGGCCAATTTCGCTGCTGGACTCTACAGTCAAAGTTATTGGCCGGGTCATTTTAACTAGATTACAGGATTGGGCCGAGGACCATTCGATTGTTAGTAACGTGCAATATGGTTTTCGTAAGGGTCTGGGTACCGTGGAGCAGGGTCTTAACTTAAATATCCTTTTGGGCAAAAATACAAAGGCAAAAAGGGGCAGGTTGTATCTTGCATTTGTCGACTTAACTGCGGCCTTCGACTGTGTCATTCATGAAAAACTCTGGAAAATCCTAGAGGGAATGGAGGTGGAAAATTCGCTCATATTATTTATGAGGCATCTCTACTCAGAAGCAAAGGCCAAAGTCCGTTACGGAGCTGGGGAGAAGTGCACAAAATCATTTAGTATAGGGCGAGGCGTAAGACAAGGATGTGTCCTGGCACCCTTCCTCTTTACACTCTACATAAACGATCTAGGAGCTGTAATAGCGAAAGAGTGCCAGGACCTGCCGTTAGTCGATAAACGTCCTATACCCGCACTTATGTACGCGGATGACGCGGTCCTTATGGCCCGCACTCCGCTGAGCCTTCAACGGGTAGTTAATACTTTTGTTACATTTATGTCTGATCTGGGGCTTACCGTTAATACCTCCAAAACATTTATTATGAAGTGTGGGGCAGGCAGTAACAAGAGTAGACACTTTTACATAGATGCCAGAAAGATAGAATGTACTAAAACATTCTCTTACTTAGGGATTTTGTTTGATCGTACGAACACTTGGACAGAGGCAATTAAAGTTAGAAGATTACTATTCATAAAGGCACTGGCAGTCCTATCCAACTTTAGCAGAAAATCGGGTAGATGGTCCCCGGTAGAACTGCACCAAATTTATAAAGCTAAGTGTGTATCAATTGCCACCTATGGAGCGGGTATCTGGGGTCATGCTGATGTCTATTCCCTACAGATTGCCGAGAATACCTTTATTAGGTCTCTGTTATCTGTCCCTGATAGCACCTCCACGTATATTTGTCACACAGAGCTGGGGTTGCCATATTTAGTGGACATTATAAAGATCCAGCCGGTCTTACTATGGCACAGAACCTGGACCGTAGAGGAAGCACTTCTTAATCGCCAAATTTTGATTGACAGTAGGGGGCTAGATGGGGTTTTGCAAATTAGATGGTTATATTATGTAAAAACATTTACATGTAATCTAGGTCACCCAGAGTATTACAATGACCCTAATACCATGAGTTCCGTTACTAGGAAAGATCTTAAAAATAGTTGCCTGCGCTTGCTGGACGAAAAGAGAAATACTACTGAAATGATAAAACCAACTGTTCAGGTGCATCGTCTTATTTTAACTACATTTTATATGCAACCGTATATAAGGATTGTCGCAGGCGACTATGATAGGTTCTTGCTAACCCGTTTTAGATTAGGCATTGTACATAGAACAACTAGTTTCCCTGAACTGAACGACTGGTCGAGACCGATGAGTAAATGCCCATGCGATGATGTATCGTCACAGTCGACGTTGCATCTACTTTTCCTCTGCAAATTTTATTCCATTCACAGAAGGAGATGGATTGTCCCTATTTTAAGATCACTTGGTTTTAGGCATTGTCGTACCGCACTTTTGGTCCTACAATCTTTAGAGAATGAATTTATTATTACTTCTGTCATTGTATTCTTGAAAAATGTGATTAAATGTAGGAATACAATTATTATGTGACAACTCTCTATCAAGATAAATCGGAAGGATCATTGTTTTACTTAAAATTAATCTTTGATATTGTATATATTACATTTTTATGAACTGGTAATTTTATTGTATTTTTATGTGCTTTTATGATTGTCTTACTCAAGAAATCGAATAAAGTTTTTATTGATTGATTGAATTCATCGTTTAACTTCCTTTAGGCCGCAGACTTGCCCTATCTGGGCATAAATTGCATTTCCAGTGTTCATTAAATAGCACGGAATCCCAACCATGGGTGTGTGTGGCCGTTCAACAGTGGCACGTGAAGTAACAATAGATGTTGTAACACCCAGGATAATGTGCTGCATGTCTAAATACTTATAAGGTCCAAAAGCCAAGACCTATTGGCTATGCCAATGCTTGTTTGATGAGGTCATCAATTTTTCACACTGCCACTCCAAATTTCGGGTAAGACTATCTTTTTATTCTGCCTGACCCAAACATGAAACTAGTTAAGCTAGGCCTGGCACCAAGGGAGGGGAAAGTCAAGCGTGCTACGTTGTGTCCCAGGAGTCAAGAGAAAATCGTGGATTTATTCCAATTAATATTTATCCCAGATAGTGTTTTGAATACTGTAAATTCTCTGATGACAGGGTTGAGATTTTGGATGGGGTTACAGAAGTATAAATTTAAATCATTAGCATATAGTGAGATGATAATATTATGGGAGGTAAAATACAGGCCTGTATGCATGAAGTTGTCTAACCAAATAGGCCAGTGGTTCAATGCTACAGCATAAAGCAAAGGAAACAAGTGCCTCTTCTGATGGAAATGTGGCACAACAAAAGGCTATTGAACCTGATTCTGGTGTTGGGTGCGGTGTTTTGAAGCAGTCAGATCTATTTTGTGAAACTTGTCGGGAGACAAGTACTGCAAATAAGAATTCCCATTTAAGGGAATCAAAGGCCTTAGTGAAGTCCAAAAAACCTGTCACAACCTCCATGTCTGGGTTAAACTGACGCATTAGAGCAAACAAAGCGATACCAAAGGGGATGATGGACGGAGCGCTTGAGCTAATCAAACACTCACCCCCAGTCAACTGATCTGGGTTTAATCCATCATCATTCTTTAGCTCACTCCACCACCCCAGTTCAGACATGGCCATATGCAAATCAGTCTGACCCTATGCCTCATGGGAACAGTCCAGCCCGAACTGCCAAGCCATGTCTTCCCTGGACCGGAAACAAGCATCCTGGGACCGGTTTCTGGCTATTCAGCCGTCATCAGCCAGGCTAGCTTGAATCCAGTGGCAAAGTGAGCAAGGGACCCACGTCTCGGCATACCCTGCCAACTTAGGGCGAATAAGCGATACCAAAGGGGATGATGGACGGAGCGCTTGAGCTAATCAAACACTCACCCCCAGTCAACTGATCTGGGTTTAATCCATCATCATTCTTTAGCTCACTCCACCACCCCAGTTCAGACATGGCCATATGCAAATCAGTCTGACCTTGTGCCTCATGGGAACAGTCCAGCCCGAACTGCCAAGCCATGTCTTCCCTGGACCGGAAACAAGCATCCTGGGACCGGTTTCTGGCTATTCAGCCGTCATCAGCCAGGCTAGCTTGAATCCAGTGGCAAAGTGAGCAAGGGACCCATGTCTGGGCATACCCTGCCAACTTAGGGCGAACAAAGCGATACCAAAGGGGATGATGGACGGAGCGCTTGAGCTAATCAAACACTCACCCCCAGTCAACTGATCTGGGTTTAATCCATCATCATTCTTTAGCTCACTCCACCACCCCAGTTCAGACATGGCCATATGCAAATCAGTCTGACCCTGTGCCTCATGGGAACAGTCCAGCCCGAACTGCCAAGCCATGTCTTCCCTGGACCGGAAACAAGCATCCTGGGACCGGTTTCTGGCTATTCAGCCGTCATCAGCCAGGCTAGCTTGAATCCAGTGGCAAAGTGAGCAAGGGACCCACGTCTGGGCATACCCTGCCAACTTAGGGCGAACAAAGCGATACCAAAGGGGATGATGGACGGAGCGCTTGAGCTAATCAAACACTCACCCCCAGTCAACTGATCTGGGTTTAATCCATCATCATTCTTTAGCTCACTCCACCACCCCAGTTCAGACATGGCCATATGCAAATCAGTCTGACCCTGTGCCTCATGGGAACAGTCCAGCCCGAACTGCCAAGCCATGTCTTCCCTGGACCGGAAACAAGCATCCTGGGACCGGTTTCTGGCTATTCAGCCGTCATCAGCCAGGCCAGCTTGAATCCAGTGGCAAAGTGAGCAAGGGACCCACGTCTGGGCATACCCTGCCAACTTAGGGTGAACAAAGCGATACCAAAGGGGATGATGGACGGAGCGCTTGAGCTAATCAAACACTCACCCCCAGTCAACTGATCTGGGTTTAATCCATCATCATTCTTTAGCTAACTCCACCACCCCAGTTCAGACATGGCCATATGCAAATCAGTCTGACCCTGTGCCTCATGGGAACAGTCCAGCCCGAACTGCCAAGCCATGTCTTCCCTGGACCGGAAACAAGCATCCTGGGACCGGTTTCTGGCTATTCAGCCGTCATCAGCCAGGCTAGCTTGAATCCAGTGGCAGAGTGAGCAAGGGACCCACGTCTCGGCATACCCTGGGCATACCCTGGCAACTTAGGGCGAACAAAGCGATACCAAAGGGGATGATGGACGGAGCGCTTGAGACCGGTTTCTGGCTAATGATGATGGATTAAACCCAGATCAGTTGACTGGGGGTGAGTGTTTGATTTGCGCAAGCGCTCCGTCCATCATCCCCTTTGGTATCGCTTTGTTCGCCCTAAGTTGGCAGGGTATGCCCAGACGTGGGTCCCTTGCTCACTCTGCCACTGGATTCAAGCTAGCCTGGCTGATGACGGCTGATTAGCCAGAAACCGGTCCCAGGATGCTTGTTTCCGGTCCAGGGAAGACATGGCTTGGCAGTTCAGGCTGGACTGTTCCCATGAGGCACAGGGTCAGACTGATTTGCATATGGCCATGTCTGAACTGGGGTGGTGGAGTGAGCTAAAGAATGATGATGGATTAAACCCAGATCAGTTGACTGGGGGTGAGTGTTTGATTTGCGCAAGCGCTCCGTCCATCATCCCCTTTGGTATCGCTTTGTTCGCCCTAAGTTGGCAGGGTATGCCCAGACGTGGGTCCCTTGCTCACTCTGCCACTGGATTCAAGCTAGCCTGGCTGATGACGGCTGATTAGCCAGAAACCGGTCCCAGGATGCTTGTTTCCGGTCCAGGGAAGACATGGCTTGGCAGTTCGGGCTGGACTGTTCCCATGAGTCACAGGGTCAGACTGATTTGCATATGGCCATGTCTGAACTGGGGTGGTGGAGTGAGCTAAAGAATGATGATGGATTAAACCCAGATCAGTTGACTGGGGGTGAGTGTTTGATTTGCGCAAGCGCTCCGTCCATCATCCCCTTTGGTATCGCTTTGTTCGCCCTAAGTTGGCAGGGTATGCCCAGACGTGGGTCCCTTGCTCACTCTGCCACTGGATTCAAGCTAGCCTGGCTGATGACGGCTGATTAGCCAGAAACAGGTCCCAGGATGCTTGTTTCCGGTCCAGGGAAGACATGGCTTGGCAGTTTGGGCTGGACTGTTCCCATGAGGCACAGGGTCAGACTGATTTGCATATGGCCATGTCTGAACTGGGGTGGTGGAGTGAGCTAAAGAATGATGATGGATTAAACCCAGATCAGTTGACTGGGGTGAGTGTTTGATTTGCGCAAGCGCTCCGTCCATCATCCCCTTTGGTATCGCTTTGTTCGCCCTAAGTTGGCAGGGTATGCCCAGACGTGGGTCCCTTGCTCACTCTGCCACTGGATTCAAGCTAGCCTGGCTGATGACGGCTGATTAGCCAGAAACCGGTCCCAGGATGCTTGTTTCCGGTCCAGGGAAGACATGGCTTGGCAGTTCGGGCTGGACTGTTCCCATGAGTCACAGGGTCAGACTGATTTGCATATGGCCATGTCTGAACTGGGGTGGTGGAGTGAGCTAAAGAATGATGATGGATTAAACCCAGATCAGTTGACTGGGGGTGAGTGTTTGATTTGCGCAAGCGCTCCGTCCATCATCCCCTTTGGTATCGCTTGTTCGCCCTAAGTTGGCAGGGTATGCCCAGACGTGGGTCCCTTGCTCACTCTGCCACTGGATTCAAGCTAGCCTGGCTGATGACGGCTGATTAGCCAGAAACAGGTCCCAGGATGCTTGTTTCCGGTCCAGGGAAGACATGGCTTGGCAGTTCGGGCTGGACTGTTCCCATGAGTCACAGGGTCAGACTGATTTGCATATGGGCATGTCTGAACTGGGGTGGTGGAGTGAGCTAAAGAATGATGATGGATTAAACCCAGATCAGTTGACTGGGGGTGAGTGTTTGATTTGCGCAAGCGCTCCGTCCATCATCCCCTTTGGTATCGCTTTGTTCGCCCTAAGTTGGCAGGGTATGCCCAGACGTGGGTCCCTTGCTCACTCTGCCACTGGATTCAAGCTAGCCTGGCTGATGACGGCTGATTAGCCAGAAACAGGTCCCAGGATGCTTGTTTCCGGTCCAGGGAAGACATGGCTTGGCAGTTTGGGCTGGACTGTTCCCATGAGGCACAGGGTCAGACTGATTTGCATATGGCCATGTCTGAACTGGGGTGGTGGAGTGAGCTAAAGAATGATGATGGATTAAACCCTGATCAGTTGACTGGGGGTGAGTGTTTGATTTGCGCAAGCGCTCCGTCCATCATCCCCTTTGGTATCGCTTTGTTCGCCCTAAGTTGGCAGGGTATGCCCAGACGTGGGTCCCTTGCTCACTCTGCCACTGGATTCAAGCTAGCCTGGCTGATGACGGCTGATTAGCCAGAAACCGGTCCCAGGATGCTTGTTTCCGGTCCAGGGAAGACATGGCTTGGCAGTTCGGGCTGGACTGTTCCCATGAGGCACAGGGTCAGACTGATTTGCATATGGCCATGTCTGAACTGGGGTGGTGGAGTGAGCTAAAGAATGATGATGGATTAAACCCAGATCAGTTGACTGGGGGTGAGTGTTTGATTTGCGCAAGCGCTCCGTCCATCATCCCCTTTGGTATCGCTTTGTTCGCCCTAAGTTGGCAGGGTATGCCCAGACGTGGGTCCCTTGCTCACTCTGCCACTGGATTCAAGCTAGCCTGGCTGATGACGGCTGATTAGCCAGAAACCGGTCCCAGGATGCTTGTTTCCGGTCCAGGGAAGACATGGCTTGGCAGTTCGGGCTGGACTGTTCCCATGAGGCACAGGGTCAGACTGATTTGCATATGGCCATGTCTGAACTGGGGTGGTGGAGTGAGCTAAAGAATGATGATGGATTAAACCCAGATCAGTTGACTGGGGGTGAGTGTTTGATTTGCGCAAGCGCTCCGTCCATCATCCCCTTTGGTATCGCTTTGTTCGCCCTAAGTTGGCAGGGTATGCCCAGACGTGGGTCCCTTGCTCACTCTGCCACTGGATTCAAGCTAGCCTGGCTGATGACGGCTGATTAGCCAGAAACCGGTCCCAGGATGCTTGTTTCCGGTCCAGGGAAGACATGGCTTGGCAGTTCGGGCTGGACTGTTCCCATGAGGCACAGGGTCAGACTGATTTGCATATGGCCATGTCTGAACTGGGGTGGTGGAGTGAGCTAAAGAATGATGATGGATTAAACCCAGATCAGTTGACTGGGGGTGAGTGTTTGATTTGCGCAAGCGCTCCGTCCATCATCCCCTTTGGTATCGCATTAGAGCAAACAGGCCCTTTAAATAATTATGAGTGATTGCTCTGCCCACAATGAATCCCGAATGGTCCTGCAGGACCACATCCGGTAGTAGGAGCATTTTTCTGTTAGCCTATACTTTTACCAGTATGTTAGCATCAAAGTTGCTGTGGTCTATAAGAATCATACTGTACTGGAGATTTACCTTTCTTCAATAGTGTTATAAGTATGGTCTCCCTAAGCGATAGAGGCAAAATACTTGAAGCCAGTGCCTCATTTTAGAATTGAAGTAGCCCAGGTGCCAGTTGTTGGGAGTATGCCTTATAGAACTACATGGGGAAACCGTAACACCTGGGGTCGAGGCACATAGCAGTAGTGATTTCCTCAAACGTGATAGGTACATTGAGGAATTGTTGGTACACATTTTTTATCCAGGCCAGGTCAATATGGTCAAAGTATTCGGAGTAAGGGGGGGGGGGAGTAATCCGTGAGCTACACAATGGGGTGCAATATGTGATAATCTCAGATAGTATGTGGTCAGCCATTTGGCGCATCGTCCCATCTGCCCCCTCTATCTACACAATGTTTTGAGTCAACCATGGAGGATGCATTAGTGCAGCAAGAGTTCCAGCTGCTAGCTCCCCTTTGCCGTTTACCCATGCCCTAGTATGTTTGTGTGTTTCAATTCACGATCTGTCACTTCTACAAATTCAGACAGTTTGGTTTTTAATTTCTGGTAGTGATTGAGTGTTACTGTGTCACATACAGCCCAACTTCAAACACATATTTCTTGTTCGAGTTTACCTAAATGGTCTGGAGTGCTTTTAGTGTGCCATGCTGTTTGGCTAAGCAAAGGCCCCAAATATATGCCTTAAAGGCCTCCCAAAGTGTATTTACATAGCTGACCGATGGCTCACTGACCTAGAAGTGGTTGACAATCTCTGAGCTCACTTCATGTTTGTATGCCTTATCAAGAAGTGATAGACGCCACGTGAAAGCACAGTTTTGTGAGGCTGGCACCTCCATAACAAGTCTGACGGGTGAATGGTCCGAATAGATGCATGGCAAATGTTCAATTAATTTCACTCAGCTGCATATGTCTTGTGTGCCTAACCAGTAATCAAGCCAAGAGGATGCACTGATGGCACGTATACCTTCTTGCAAACTGGGGTGCCTGTTTCTCCATATATCTGATAAACCATATGTCTCCATAATGTCCGATACCACCTGTGTCACGGTGCCATGGGATCAGCATGTGGTGTGAGAGCTTGTTAAGTACCAAATTAAAACTGCCATCTCGCAGAAAAGTTTGGGCTGTCAAGGGTACGCATTTATTCCAAACTTGTTGCACAAAGACTGAATCAAAGTTAGAGCCAAAAGTGATCACCACTGTGATATGCTTGCCATGGATCATCTCCTGAACCAGACTGTACCACCCTGGGAATCAGTGACCTCATGAAGGCGTTTGACCGGGTTCCTCGTCTTACCAGGACAGGACTGCCTCTAACAAATGAACACAGTGAATGTTTGGTAGCTACACAATCTTGGTTGCAGCTGAAGCTGTAATTGTAATTGCATTTATATAGCGCTTACTACCCCTGAAGAGGCGTTGAAGCGCTTTTTCGGCGAGTAGCATGCTACCCGAAACCTGTGAGGTGTGTTTCTTGAAGAAACGCCACACCAATTTTCTGGCAATCCAAATAAGACAGTATTTGCCTTATTTTGCTGATGTAATTGAGCCCTCTCACATTCCTAGTTAAAATCTTGATAGATTGCCCTCCTTTATACATCCAAACAGAAAAAGGAAAATGATTCGATAGTCATATTGATCAATGCCATTTAGCCAACCAGGCAGCCTGACAAAATAGTAGCAGTGAAGTAAAGAAATATATGATTCAATAGTACGGCTTCTGCCTGGTAGTAATCCCATTGTAGAAACCACCCAACTCCCACACTATCAATCCCAACCAGGAAGTGAAACAAACCCCAACATAAACCTCCAAACAACTAAAGTGTGGCACAACAACACCGCCTAACTCAGCTAAACCCACTCTGATGGTAAAGGAGGGTACTCCTGGGGGGACATGAAAGCTGGTGAGCCAACACTACCATGTATGGGTGTGTTTGCTGTGAACAAATACACTAAAAGGCTGCCACCGAAAAGGGCTAAAGGCCATTAAAAATGTGAAGAATATCCCACAGTCTGAGCTCATATCCAGATATTGTAGAAAGGGCTGGACAATAAAAATTGTGGTTACTTCCTCCAACCCATCATGCACTCGTAAAGTGACTAAATTGACCCACATATGAATATAACAAAGTCTTATGGGATTCTTGTGAGTGTCTGTAAGCACTGAGAGTTGTGGTATAATTTGTGCCACCATGCTGGCAGAACACGGACAATAAGGTAATTTAAATAATGCATCTTATGTCCTTCAAAAATCAAATTAAAAGGAAAAATTGACAATAACAGTGGGCTGGTAATAAATAATTTACCACATGCGGCCATTGGTTTCAGCAATTCTAAAAATGCATTCTCTCTCAACATCACTCAGACCCTCATTCGTAGAGTGTGAGCCCCGAGAGGAGGTCGCACAGTGTGCGGATATTGATGTGTTCTTAAAGGTATTGGCACTCTGTGGTGTTGAGAAT
Organism: Calotriton arnoldi; assembly: GCA_963921515.1. NCBI lineage: Eukaryota > Metazoa > Chordata > Amphibia > Caudata > Salamandridae > Calotriton > Calotriton arnoldi. The sequence continues at coordinate 465,861 of CAWUFW010012995.1, read as the reverse complement.
ACGTGATGTTTGTTACAATGCATAATTTTCAATTAAACAGGTTACAGCATGCCTCAATTTGCATTTAAATACTTTCAGTGGGACTCCTGGACTGACACAGAAAAATCAGGAAATATCGATTGTAGGAAGCTGGCTCTCTATATAGTGTACTAAAATTAAGTACACTGTGCATAGTCCAGTGAATCCCCAAATGGTATACAGAGGTAAAAGCAGACAATTCTAATGCTGTTTTTTGTGGTAGTGTTGGCGAGCAGTTAGGCTTATCAGAGGGTAGTGCTAACCATTTGCTGTACACACTGAGGCAATAAATTAGACACACACTCAAGAATAAATTCGAGACCAATTTATAAAAATAATATCGATTTTCATGTAAATTTTAAGACCAAGAACACAGTTCTAAGGTAAGTACTTGCGGGGTACGATTTTTGAAAGTTCAGAAAATATATCACTTCTGGGCGCAATTACGCACTATTGGAAACAATGGGGAAAAAGCAGAAAAATGCATATAAAATCAGGCAATGCTTTCACAAAGTTCACCATCTCGTTTTAGGTCGACGTCGGAACCAGGTCCAAAGTTCCATCAGGAGAAGTTGGGGAGCGTCCCGGATCGGCCGGGAGCAGAGTGCTGAGGGACTTGGAAGCTGGTACGCAAAGACGAAGGGGGCCACTTGAAAGTACACTGCACAGGAAGACTTACAGGTAAGTCCGATGGGGCTCCTTTGAGGGAGGAGGTCACAAGGGCTTGGGGACCACAGGAGCACAGCTGGTTGGTCAGTACTGGGGCAGGTGGACTACGTGCAGAGCAAACATGTCAGCTGGGCATCATGTGTCTTGAGGTCCATGCAGTCAGGAGCAGGCAACTGGGAGAGGCGATCTCGGGACAGCTGGACCGCTCAGGAAGTGGGTCTCGGGTGTCTTGACGGGTGCTTGCTTCTGGAGCCATTGGAGTCCAGAGTGGATTCTTGAGGCTCAGTTCCCTCTAGGGCTGACAAGTCTTCTCCCTGAGGAGAGGGGACTTGGTCTGGTGTCTGTTTTGAAGTTGGTTTCCCAGACTTCTTGCCCTTTCTCTTGGAAGGTTGGTCCATAATTTCAGGCTTCAACACTTCATTTGCACCCTGGGTTTTGCTTTGTGCTCTAGTTTTTACACACACCCATTCATATATTCCCAGCATTGCTGCATGGGTTTTCCTCTCTACCTCAGCTCAAACTTCAAATCATTTCCAAGCAGACACTGTACAGGGATAGCAGAAGACACCACTACCCTTTTCAGGCCAGTAATCCTTCCCCAATCTAAGGTCACCAAGGCCATTGGATGTTCCTTAGCCTGATTATCAGCACTGAAGCCTGTATAGGTATGTCCAAGGAGATATTGGTCTGAGGATACCAGTGGCTCACCCACCATGGTGATGCTGGCACCAGTGTCCCTCAGGGCTTCTATCTTAATCCCATTGATAATTGTCTCTAGTCTGTTTCTCTCCCGGTTACTGGGCCAGACAGCCAGGATAGGTTCATCCACCCCTTCCTCTGGGACTAGAGTTGCCTCGATGAGCACCTTGACATGGTCAGGGCTCATATGTGATCTGGAGACTCGCAATTGCATTTACTGGAGGTGCGCTAGAGGGATTCTCTTTGTTTTTACAGCTAGGGTCTCCAGTTTGGTGTCCAACTTCCTTACAGTCATGACACCAAGCCTTTTTGGGATCCCAGTTCTTACCTTGGTACCCACCCCTGGGCTGTGAAGAGCTTCTGGGCCCATCCTCCTGAACAGGTTTTTGGGAGCCTGAAGAAGACTAATTTTTGTTTTTCTCTTGGTGGTCACCATCTTTCCCTTGGGGGTCTTTTGCCCTCTTTCATTTGGTCACCCGCACCAGTGGTAGTTTTAGTCACCCTTGTTTTGACCCAGTGGTCTGCCTTCTTCTCTAACTCTAGAGGAGAAAGTAGACCTGGTCAACCAGATGCTGATGTAACATCTCATTGTAACAATCACTTAAAAGATACTCCTTCATAATTACTTTGTAAAGCCCTTCATAGTCATTCACATTGTTACCTGTTAACCAATCACGTAGTGTTTTCACTGAACAGTCAACCAATTCCACCCAAGACTGACTCTGGGTTTTTCTAGTCTTCCTGAATCTTATTCTATACTCCTTAGTGGTGAGTCCAAAACCCTCAATCAGGGTATCCTTCATGAAGTCATAAGACTCAGCATCTTTCAATGTCAGGACTCTATCCCTGCATTTCCCTTTGGGGAGTTTGGAGTCATAAGAACCTTCACTCTCCCTATTTATTTGTATGCTGTCACCAGAGATAGGTCCTAGGCCCATCTCTTTCTTTTGCCTTTCTATTTCCAGGAGCTGAGTTTCTAAGTTCAGTCTCCTGGTCAGTCTTTCTAGCTTGAGTTCCTTATCTGAGGGGGCCTCACCTGGTTCTGAGTGGGCTGACTCATGTCCATTCTCATCACTCTCTTCATTAGTAAGCTCATCATCCTCAGACTGAGTCACTACTTCTGGATTACCTCTCTCAAACTGAGCTATCAGTTGTCTGAGATATTCCTACTTGGAACTTTTGCCTGGTTTAATACCATAGCCCTTACAGAGGGCCCTACATTGAGCATGGCTTAGGTCCATATAAGGGGTCACGTCGAGCTCCTGAGCTTGGCTATCGGTAGCAGGCATTATTTTACTAAAGGTGGGACCTTTTTAAGAAGTAAAAAAAAATTACTACACTAAATACTTTTCCCTAACTAAAGTACATAAATTAAAATTTCAAACCACTTAGTTTCAGGGACTTAGCCAAGGCCCTAGCAGTTAATTTTAGAAATTTAAAAAAAATAGACAAATTGAAAAACTGACTAACGCCGGCAATTTTGGGATTTACTCATGTGGTCACTTTTTGACAAAGTGGTTCCAGCAAATGCAAACTATTCGACCGCTGAACCCCCAAATATAGGAAGCTGGCTCTCTTTGTAGTGTACTAAAATGAAGTACACTGTGCAAAGAGTCCAGTGAATCCCCAAGTGGTATACAGAGTTAAAAGCAGATAATTCTAATGCACTTTTTGTGGTAGTGTGGGTGAGCAGTTAGGCTTTTCAGAGGGTAGTGCTAAGCTTACAAAGGCAATAAATGAAACATACACTCAAGAATAAATCCGAGACAAATTTATAACAATAATATAGATTTTTATGTAATTTTTAAGACCAAGAAAACAGTTCTAAAGTAAGTACTTTCAGAGTTACGATTTTTGAAAATTCGGAAAATATATCACTTTTGTGCGCACTTACGTACCATTGGAAACAATGGGGAAAAAACAGAAAAATGCATATAAAATCAGGCAATGCTTTCACGAAGTTCACCTTCTCGTTTTAGATCTATGTCGGGACCAGGTCCAAACTTCCAGCAGGAGACGTTTGGGAGCATCCCGGATCGGTCTGGAGCAGAGTGCTGAGGGTCTTGGAAGCTGGTGTGCAAAGATGAAGGGGGCCACTTGAAAGTACACTACACAGGAGGACTTACAGGTAAGTCCGATGGGGCTCCTTTGAGGGAGGAGGTCGCAAAGGTTTGGGGACCACTGGAGCACAGCTGGTTGGCTGGTGGGGCAGGGTGCAGAGCAAACAGGTCAGCTGGGCGTCATGCGTCTTGAGGTCCTTGCGGTCAGGAGTAGGCAACTTGGAGAGGTAATCTCGGGACAGCTGGGCCACTCAGGATGTGGGTCTCGTGTCTTGACGTCCCTCGATGGGTGCCTGCTTCCGAAGTTGTTGGAGTCCGGAGTGGACTCTTCTTCTTGGTTTTTGTCATTGGGGTTCCGGTACCCTGGGTATTGGTAATGCTGTGGCTCCGGTAGGTCCTGGTGTCTCTGAACCTGGTGAGGAGACAGATCTGACCCTTTGGAGCTGTTGTACTTGCTTTGGTGCTGCGTTGAGATCACCGGGGAGCAGCAAGTCGACAAACTGGACCTCACAGGACCAGTGCCAGAGGTGTGCAGGAGAGTGATACCTTCACTCCAAGGGAGCTTCTCAGCAATTTCTTAAAGGCTGGCGGTTCTCCGGGGTTCTTGGAGTCCTTTCAGGTTTAGGTTGACACAGCAGGCAGCGATTGTCGAACCCATGAGGCAGCAGGCAGGGTTTGCCACCTTTTTCTTCTGCAGCAAGGCTCCAGTTCTTGTGCAGCTGGTCTTCTTTGTCCTGGTCTTCTCTTGTCCATCGAATCTGATGTTCAGGTCTCGGGGTGACACCTAAATATTTAATTTAGGGGCGTTACACGGGGTGACAGGTAGTAACCAATGGACTACCTACCTTTTAGGTGTCTATACCCTCTAGTGACCACTTCCTGTGGGAAGGTGCACTACCCTAGCCCTCATATGTTGTTTCTGCACCATCCCAAGATGGTGGAATTTCAGGAGAGGAGTTCACATCACCTGCCCCACCCTAGGGGTGGTGTAGGCTAATTGGGGACCTGCCTCCTAATCTAAGTTTCCCCTCTTTTCTCCCACCAAATGTGGAGTAGGAAAAAGGACTTGGCTTCCCCCACTATCTGGAGGTACCTGGGTTGAAGCTTTCCGCCCTGCAGGAGGTGTGAAGCACCTCCGCCCTGTGCAGGCTTTGTCTCTGCCCTCTGAGAGTGCTGGATCTCACCCCATGAGGTCAGAAACATGTCTGGGGTGGCAGACTGGTGAAAACAAGTCAGAGACCACACCAGTGCTTGGTAGGTTTTCAGGGGACCCTCTAAAAGGGTCTCATGTGTGAAGTTATTAATAAATCCAACACTGGCATCAGTGAGCATTTATTAAGACAAGATGTTTGGTACCAAACCTCTTTGAAATCAGTGAAGCGTTCATGGAGCTAGAAAACTCATTTTGACAAGTATCCAGACCATGTACTCCTTATGGCTTACCTGTGTACTTACAACATCTCAGAATAGACTTGACATTGTAGGGGCATATCTGTTCATGCTGATATTCCCTAGGGATGACTTACCTATATCTTATGCAGTGTATGGGTGGCATGGCACACAGGGCTGTGTGCCACGTCCACTTTTCGGATTTCTCTGCACCAAGACACGCAGCTCGCAATGGCAAACTGCATAGCCTTGGTGAGGGGTCCTTGCGGGGAGGCACAACCAGTGCTACAGCCCCAGAGGACCCTCTTCATTACCCATGCACTGGGTACCAGGGGTACCATTTACTAGGGACTTACAGAGGTAGCTAAAGTGGTGCCAATCATGGTACAGAGTTTGGGAAAGAGATCTAGCACTGGGAACCTGGTTAGCAGGGACCCAATGCACTTACAGTTCGAAATCACATCAGGACAGACTCCTGTGATGCGCCTGCTCTTTCGGAGGAAGCGGACCTCATAGCGTGTCTGGTTTGAAATGATAGTTTAGCTTGCTTTGGGTCGCTTTTCCCAATCTTTGTCCTAGCAAGCTAGAAGCTCCTGAGCACTCTCAAGGGCTAGGATTACACAGAAGCAGGGCGACCTCCAATAATTACACAACCTGTCACATTATATCTGCCCCTGTTTTAGGTAAAGAACAATGGTATGTGTGGTAGTTTAACTTGCTTAATGTTGCCAAGATTCTGAATTTCACAACAATTTGGATGGAACACAGTCAGTGGGGCACAATGTCATAGCTGTCAAATGTCAAATTACACCCATTTGAGCAACAATACTGATACAGTCACACACTTGGGTGGTAGCAAGTGGCTGATAAACATTAACAACTTACTACTTACTGTTTAGTACTTGATCTTCAGCCAGACAGCGTGAATGGCGCGTCGGCGACAGCTCAGCAGGCAGGCTCAGGCCGCGAGCGAGCCACCGTCAGCGGCAATCCGCCTTAGTAGGTCCTGCTGTCCGGTGTACCGTGCTGCAGCCGGCTGTCCTCAGTGAGTCCTGGCGGCCGCTGCAACCGACAGTGACGGTCAATGAGACACGTCCACTACCTTCTCCCTAGGCCAGATGGGCTCAGAAATTAAATTATAAAATTTGCCGGCGGGCGGCCCGGCCAGGCCGGTGTAAGCAGCATCGCTGCGGAGCATGCCATGATTAATTTACAGCTGGCGCCGCCCGCAAACCACTGAGCAGCTGGCCTTCCTCTCAAACTCCTCGCTCTGTGGCAACAGGACGTGCCGCCCCGGCCACAAATTGTGTCACACAACCTGACTGGGCCCTGGCTGTTGTGGGTGTAGATATGGGGCACTACCCGGACGTGATGTCATGCAGGCTTTCTGACACACTGACTCAGAGCCGTGCGGTGCCGCGGGAATCAAGCACATGAATTGAAGATACATTGTAGCACTGCACGCCAAGCCTTAGCTCACTCAGCTGGGAGCGCTCCAAGCCAGCGGAAGCAGCACGCGCAGGCAGGCCACAGGCGGCGCACGGCGCTGCCAGCTGACACACACCGTTTCCAGGCAGCGCTTGACAAGCAGCTCAGACACTATGCATTATGCATGACAATACATTTCAGTGCAGTGATGTGGAGCACCACACTGAAATGCGTTAGTCTAAGGCCTGATGCGTGGTACTTGGCAGTACTGTAATGTGTAACTGCGGGAAGAACATCGCAAGTGGGATCAAAACGCAAATTGCCCTGTGATGCCCTACCAAATGTTGGGGTAAGCGCAGGGGCCCGATCCCCCAAATCCCAGAGCAGTAAGTTAGTTCAAGTTAGTGGACGTAAATAATGATGCTTCCGCCTCACAGTGAATGAAGTGGAAAGTCCCTGTCTGGAGTGTAATTGTTCTCGCTTCCCCAACTGCAGACCCTCTGGCATTAGAAGATGAAAATAGAACTATATAAGTAAAAGCACAGGCCTCTTCAATTCTCTGAAAAGCTTCCTCCAGGCCACTTACTTTTCCAGGCTCTTCGCATATTTCACAGTCTCTACGGGCCAGCCGTGCCCCGCCCCGCCCCCCCTCAAATTACCAAGACGCCAGGGTGCAAACAAGGATGATGAAGTTTTCAGTTTGTGAGAGGTTCCAGCGGCTGTGCCGGGAAAGCAAGTAGGCGGAGCCTAACTGGAGTGCAGCAGTGAATTGGGAGCAGGATTCCTCAGCAGGCCGCTGCAGTGAGGTGTAGCATCAGGGAATACTGCTGCAGCAGTATCCGTGGTATACCGCTTCATTCCCAAGTGCATCTAAGTGTAAGGCACATAGCTGCCAAGATTTCGGATTGCTTATGTGTGACATTTTCAAAATTTCAGTGTAATTATGAGTGACATTCAATGACTATGAGTGACACTTTCTCGCATGCAAAATCAAGCAATGAAGACGAGGGAAACATAGAATTATCAGAAATGACACCCATTTGAGCAACAAGAAACTCTAAGATCATCTTAAAACTGCTGCAAAGCACCAGAAATGGAACGCACTGTGGGACCAGACGGTACCAAAGAGGATGGGAGAGGCTCCCGCGCAGATGAGATTTTAGCTGCCTGCTAATAAATTATCATCGTTACTCAGAGTCACTAGAGCGGGTTACCGAGACTGAGCCACTTGAATCCACAAGCAACCTTCGAGCAGCTAAAAAATGCGACTGTCTGCTGTGCCTGCCCAATTAGTGAAAAGCTGCTGGTAACTTGTGAACAACAGGAACGAGCCGTCACTGCGGGGCGGGGGCAGCAAATACAGTAAGCACAAATAGTACATGCACAAGGGAGACTAAAACGTGCCACTGCCAATAACAGACAGGCCCCGAACCCGCATAGAGCCCGAACGACAGCAAGAGGAGGAAGAAGATTATCTCAAGGGTCAAGTTGGAACTTGGGGTAGAGGGTTGCAGGAGAAATGGGCCCACACGACCCAGCAAGCGCTTAAAATTGGACATAAAAGTTCGTGACCATCGCAAATGCCAGAAGAGGGAAAATTGGACACGTACAAGCACAAAAAGGGCTGAGCATACACAAGCTAGGGTCGAGTCCCAGAACAGAGAATTGTCAGTGAAGTCTGCCGAGCTAGAGGGTGTAGTGAATGAGTCAGGGACAGAGGAGCACGCTTAACAGATTGTTCTAACAGAACAAGAAGGTGAGCGATTCAGACTGACTGGAAAGGTGTTGGTAAGGTCCCCATGACCTAACCAAGGTTTAATTGGTCATTTCATTCAAAGGGGGCTCCAGACAGACCATTGACACATCCTAAGCTGATGCAGAGACTTTCATAACAATGATTCAACTGGGATGGGGAGGGGGGTGATGGGTGATGGGCTGCAGCTGCAGGTGGCTGATCCAGGTGTGTCAGGGGGAGCGGAGTCGCAGGCAGCCCTTTTCTCCTCGCTTTCATAAAGTGAAAAAGGTTATGCTTCCCTCAACTTAGAAATGTAAACTTTCTAAATGTGAACTCACTGTAAATTTAATTTGTGTTATTTACTCATACAGTCACACACTTGGGTGGTGGCAAGTGGCTGGTAAACATTAACAACTTACTGTTTAGTTCTTGATCTTCAGCCAGGCAGCGTGACTGGCTCGTTGGTGACAGCTCAGCTGGCAGGCTCAGGCCGCGAGTCACCCCATTCCGCCTTAGTCGGTCTTGCTGCCTGGTGCACCATGCCGCAGCCGGCTATCCTCATTGAGCCCTGGCAGCCGCTGCAACTGACAGTGACGGTCAGCGAGTCACTCATTGACTCTGTGAGGACCTGTCCACTTCACTCGGCCGGGCGGGCTCGGAAATTTAATTTATAAAATTGTGCGAGCAGCAGCGCTGCGGACCGCGCCATGATTAATTTGTAGCTGGCGCCGCCTGCAAACCACTAAGCAGCCGGCCTTCCTCTCAAACTATCCACTTTGTGGCAACAGGACATGATGTCCTGCTGCGCCCCGGCCACAAATTGTGTCACAAAACCTAACTGGGCCCCGGCTGTCTCAGTAGTAGCTATTGGGCACTACCTGGCCATGACGTCAGACACACTGACTCAGAGCCATACGGTGCCACGGGAATCAATCACATGAATTGAAGATACATTGTAGCACTGCCCGCCAGGCCTTAGCTCACAGAGCTGGGAGCTCCCCAAGCCCGCGTGAGCAGCGCGCGCAGGCAGGCCACAGGCAGCACGTGGCGCTGCCAGCTGACACACACAGTTTGCAGGGAGCGCTTGACAGGCATCTCGGACACTATGCGTGACAATGCTTTTCAGTGGGGTGATGCGAAGCACCACACTGAAATGTGTTGTTCTAACGCCTGATGTGTGGTACTTGGCAGGACTAGAGACAAGAGCGGGCTCGGGGCATTAGGCTTCTGACATTTAGCGTTGAGTGTCGTACGAATGCGAAATAGGCTGGCTTAGAAGCCGGTGCCGCTCGACTCCCCTTCTCCCCTGCCCTTCCTTTGCTCCAAGCACACTCTTGTCTGCCCCATGACCATTAGTGGATTTTTCCCTGCCCATATCCTGCTGCAATGATGGACTTTTCAAGGCCTGTTCTTGGCGTCATTACTTTCACCTTGGGAGGGAGGGGTGGGGGGGGGAAGCAGACCACAAACCAGTGACTGTGTGTAAAAGGCCGCTTTTATTGAAACAGGTGCACATAACAATATAAATACCTCGGCAAACAGCCTTACAAAACTAGGCCTCACTAAATAAACCATTTACCTAACACCCCCGAGCCCCGCCCCCACCCCTAGCATTTTCTTTGAGCCCGCCCCCACCCGTACATTACAACATTACAAACCATAGCAAACAATACATCAACGTATAACCCTATAAATTCAACCCGTCCGTTAAACGCCTTCCCCTGCCTGCCCCTTTCCAGCTGTCAAACCCCCAACCTGTGTAACCGAAATAACAAGTAACCTGCCTACCCTTTCCCTGTCGATAAATCCCAACTTCAAAATTAATCACCAAAACCCCTGCCAACCCTGGCAAACTTCAAATGACCCCCGCACAGCACCTGTTCCAAGCGACAGTACATAAGAGCACCCTGTACACCTGTCCCACAAAAGCCCTCTTAAAATATTTTTAGCCCAGGAAAAAAGGGGGGAACCCAGAGAAGAAAAAGATATAAAAATGTAATTAACATTTTATAAAAAAGAGGGAGGGAGGGTGGGACAAAATATTTCCCACGCTAAAGCTCCCGGCCACCAGGTCACCAAACCTAAAATGGTGGCCGGGAGCAGGAGCCCAAAGCATTTATGCTTGGGCTCCAATTGGGCTACAAAAAACAAGCCCAAAGATAAAATGGCTGGTTAACAGACCGCTCCCCCCGCCCCTTCGACCCTCCCAAACTGCCCGGGAGGGACCTCCCTGCGGTCGGCAACCCCCCCAAGCCCCCTTGGGAGGGAGGGGTGGGGGGGAAGCAGACCACAAACCAGTGACTGTGTGTAAAAGGCCGCTTTTATTGAAACAGGTGCACATAACAATATAAATACCTCGGCAAACAGCCTTACAAAACTAGGCCTCACTAAATAAACCATTTACCTAACACCCCCGAGCCCCGCCCCCACCCCTAGCATTTTCTTTGAGCCCGCCCCCACCCGTACATTACAACATTACAAACCATAGCAAACAATACATCAACGTATAACCCTATAAATTCAACCCGTCCGTTAAACGCCTTCCCCTGCCTGCCCCTTTCCAGCTGTCAAACCCCCAACCTGTGTAACCGAAATAACAAGTAACCTGCCTACCCTTTCCCTGTCGATAAATCCCAACTTCAAAATTAATCACCAAAACCCCTGCCAACCCTGGCAAACTTCAAATGTCCCCCGCCACCCAGAAAGTAGGGGGGGGGGAACTACCCCCCCCCTCTTTCTGCCCCCCCAGAGTAGGCTATCCCCTCCCCAACTTAAACTACATGCCTCTGAACATTCAAGCATCTCGCCAATACCTCCCGAATCTCAAGTAGATAGAGGTCCATTCCAAGCCTGGATAAATGCACTCCGTCATCCCGAAAAAACTCCCCATTCTCAAATCGTATCTCTTTGTGTGTCACTCTCCCAAAACCTAGTCCCCGACAAAACCTAGAAATTTCCGAGTTCACTTTCCTCCGTGCCTTGTCAATAGCCCGGGGTTCACAGCCCCCTCCAAACCCTGCGCGGGACCAATTCAGTCCACAAAACGTGGCACCCTGACCATCGCTCCCTTAAAAGAGACAGATCCCTCTTCATTGCCCTCAGCAACACCACCCCCTTTACTCCACATAAATCATTCTCGCCCAGGTGAATCAACAGGACATCCGGGCACTGACCCCTCACCATCCATTTATTTAGACATGTTAACAATTCTTTCCAAAGCATCCCTCCCTTGCCTTTCCAAACAATTCTAAATACACTGTCATTGAAACCCAACATTTCCCCAAAATAGCTGCGTCGAGCCTGAATCTGCGCCCATTTGATGAATGAATGCCCCACTATCCAAATGGTCAATTCCTTGGATTGAGGCCCAGCCACCGAACCTGAAATGAGAAAATTAGAATAAGACTCACAACAATGAGGATGACGCATGCGCCTCCTCCGCGGTCCTTCTCACATAGCGCTGAAAACAGTCTGACGACCAGCGCCCCAGCCGCATAATGTCCCCCTGTGACCAACCCCGGTTGTGCGCTTCTGTTGCTGCCCCGATCCTGAATGAATGTGTCCCATAACGCGCCCCATCCAGCCCAATGCTCTGTAATGCCTTACGCAGTACCATGCGCAACTGATAATCCGTTACCCGGGACCCATTGTGGTGCCGAAAAACCCCATCGGCCCGACACCTTCCGCCAAAGATCTCCAACGGCGCGCCCACTGCAAAGGACATGTTGCAACTGGGGACGCTGCTTCCAACCAAATTCCTTTCCCTAGGCTTCTCTGATCAGTTTTAGAATTGGCCAGCCAAATTTGTATCCCCTTCTCCGCAAAAAACACATCGTGCCAACTGATGCCCCTTTTTAACTTGGTACCCAGGAGTTCCGATACTCCAAAAGCCCCAAAAAACATGAACACCATCAAAGTAGAAAACAAACATGTTTCAAAACCGTCCCTACAAACCCCTGGTAAAGCTTCCAACAACCTGGCCAGAATCTGCCATGAAAGGGGGCACCTAGAAAACGCACCCTTCCCTGCTCCCTAGCCCAGCCTTCTAGCATCCTCCTCCCCACTTCCCCTGCTGAGGGGGAGTAACCCCAAAAGAGTTTTCCCATAAAAGAGATTCCCGCCAATTTCCCGGCGATAGTCACCCTGGAAAGGCCTCTCTCTATAAGGCCTAGGATAAACTGGATCACATCCTCAGACCGCCGCCAACTCTCCTCCCGCCTGCAGGCTCCTGATGCCAGGAAATCCCTCCATGCCAGCGCATAAGCCGCCCGCGTGGCCACAGACAAAGAACCTACCACCAATTGTAGCACCCTACGTTGCCTACATACCAAAGATGTTCCGGCATTGGGGTCGGTGTCCTGTCCGCCTCCTTGGCCAGCCCACGGAATCTCCCCCACTGCGAACGAGACAAGGCATCCGCTATGTCATTGTCCACACCAGGGATGTGCAAGGCCCTGAATGCAATGTCGTGTCTAAGGCAGCCTAACACAAACACTCGCAGCAACTTGAGAATCTGTTCATCTCTGGCCGACTGTCTGTTAACAATGTCTACCACTGCCATGTTGTCCACACGAAACAAGACCCTCTTGTGCGCCAACTCCTCGCCCCACAGGGTCAAAGCCACCAATAACGGGAAAAGCTCCAGAAAGGCTATGCTCCTCCCCCATCCTTCCATTGTGGGGGCCACTTCTCCGCACACCACCTACCTTGCCAATAAATGCCAAAGCCGTCACTGCCTGCGGCATCAGAAAAGATTTGCACGTCCCACCGGACATCATCCCCCCTGGCCAATGGCACTCCATTAAAAGAGTGTAGAAAAACTAACCACATCCGCAAATCCTCCTTCACCCCTGCCGCCAAGCGCACATGGTGATGCGGCAAATGCTGTCCTGCTAGTGCCCGGCCCAACCTCCTACAAAACGTCCTCCCCGCTCTGACTACCCTACAGGCAAAATTAAGGTGACCCAGCAACACCTGAATGCTCTTTACTGTCACTTTCTGCTTTGCCAACATCATGTCCAGTAACTCCAACATTTTCACTTTTTTATCCTCTGGCAAGCGAGCCCGCATTGCCACTGCATCAATTTCGATCCCCAAAAAGGACAAAGTTGTAGATGGACCCATTGTCTTCTCGGGTGCCAATGGCACCCCCAGTTCCCTCATGAGCTCATGGAAAGTGTCCAGAGCTATCTGGCATTCCGTGGAGCCGGGGGAACGTACAAAGAAGAAATCGTCCAAGTAGTGCGTCACCAATGTGTGACCCGTGTGCTGCGTGAAATGCCACTGCAAAAAGGTGCTGAAACGTTCAAATAAAGCACATGACATAGAGCAACCCATCGGCAATGCTTTGTCCACGTACCATTTACCCTCAAAATGGATACCCAGAAGATCCCAATCATCTGGATGGACTGGAAGCAGCCGGAATGCAGATTTAATGTCACACTTTGCCATTTTTGCAGTTGCGCCCGCGGTCACAACAAGTGACATGGCCACGTCAACCGAAGAATATGACACTGAGGCAGCCTCCTCATCGATAAAATCATTAACTGACGCCCCCTTCGGCCATGACAAGTGCTGAATCAGTCTGTATTGTCCTTCTTCCTTTTTGGGGACCACCCCGATGGGTGATATGATCAAGTTGTCTACTGGCCAGTCGTCAAAGGGGCCCGCCATCCTCCCTTCCCTTACCTCCTTGTTTAATTTATCCTGGACTACCTCCCTGTGTTCTGCCGCTGACTTCAGGTTATCCGCCCACCTTCTCTGCCTTGGACCCTGGTAACCCAAACGAAACCCCCACTGAAATCCCTCCAGAAGCACCCGTTGAGCCCCCAAATCCCCATACCCCTGGAGTACTTCCGCCAGCTTTGGTACCCTAACTGGCGTAGGAGCCTTTGGGCCCAGTACCCTGTGGTCCTTTCCCACCCCTGCCGCTCTGGAATTGATGCGGAGGGGCAGACGTGCCGGCGCCTGACTGCTGCCACTGCTGACCTCCCTGTGGCTTAACGCCCCAACAGTTAACCAGGGGATGGCGCTTCCCGCATTTGGAACATTCGTGTCGGTACTTGCAATACTCCCTCGTGCATAAGCCCTTATTGAAGTCCCAGCACGCCCCCGTTCCAGCTTGTGTCGTGGCTGCGCCTCCCACCCCACCCCGGGTGGGCTTCCCCTGAAAGGGCCGGTATACCAACGGCAATCCACTAGCTGTAAAAATGGTCTTACCACCCGACGCTGCCCAAATTGTATGCTGCCATAAGTCTGTATCTAACTCCCCCCATTTTGCCTCAGGGTCCCAAGCCATACGAGCCCTGAACTCTTCGTCATATTGGGCCCAAGCGTACCCTCCACTTGTGATTTGCGCCTTCCGTATCACATCGATATATTTAAATATGGCTACGCTGCGCTCCGGGAACTTTTCGCAGTACACACTAGCATATATTAAAAATGCTGCCGTCCAATTCTCAATGGTCAACGGCACCTTAGGCCGCTTGGCCAGCTCATATTCCTCCTCTTTTGAGCCCTCTTTGGACCTCACCTCCCTATGCAGGAGCTTCAGTATCTCCACATATTCCCCTTTCCATATACGTTCTTTGGTTAAAAGCATTAAATGGGCCCCCAAAGGTTTTGTCACACCCATGTAGGGAAGCTTCTTAATCTTCAATTCCTTACTCTCCAACGGTTCCTTACCCCCACCGCTGCTTCCGTGTTTGTCCCACTTTCTACCTTGTCGCCCAGTGCTATCCCCCCTACTCCTGTTCCCACCCCCGTATCCTTCACATATTTCCCCCTGTATAATCTCCCTTCCGTCACTCCCCCCCAACCCCCCCGTCCCCCGTCCCCACAGACACCATCTTTGGTTTGGCCTGTGTTCTACCGGTCTCACCAGGCTCTAACGAGGATGCCCGGACGGACACCGACCTCCTTGCCCCAGTCTCTGCCTGATCCACACTCCGGGGAACCCTCACTGCGGGGCCGCGCTCCCTCCTGGATCCAGACGCCACTGCCGTTCTGTGCGGCACCACTCCCGGAACCTGCAAAAAACTAGGAAAAACATGAGAGGGCCCCCCCTCCTCAGTCTCCCGCAATTCCCCTTCCTCGGGGCTCTCCTCGTCATAGTCCAACACAATGGGCTCCTCCACTTGGAGCACCTCTGGATCAAATACCACAGCACGGGCCCTACCGGACCCAACCTGCCCCGCACTGGCCCTAACGGCCCCAGAATGTCCTCCTTGCGGGGGAGCCGACTGTACTCGCCGATACTCCCCCATGCGTTGACCTCTCTGTGCATCCATCACCGCTGTAATGTCGGACCACCGTGACCTGTCCTTCGGTGGGGGCAGCGAGGTCGTACCGGACCTTCGTGTGCTGGCCGCGACGGGATCCCCCGCCGGTACGGGATGCGCCGTGCAAGGCTCCACCCTCCCTTCTCCTCGGTGTAATTGGGCCGCACCGCGCCCTACCGAGTCCGCAACACTGCGACGCTCCCTACCCTGTGAAGAAAAAGTTTGGACTGATGTGCCGGTTCCCTCACACCTGCCTGAAAACACGGCCCCCCGCAAATCCGGCGAAAACTCCCTATTATGACTAAACCGCCTAGACCTCACCGAACCCCCCAGGGGGGGGGGGATCCCCCCCCTCTTCCTCCCCACTCCATACCAGCCCCGCCTGTACCACTGCTGCCGCTGAGTCCCAACCCCGGCCTGTACCCCTCCCTTCCAACGTATCCCCAAACCCTACCTGTCCCGCTCCCTTGCCCCCTCCACCACCGGTGGCCTACTTAGCCCCGCGTTCCCCCTAAGCTCCTGCGCCCGCTGTGCCTCTTGCCTCTCTCCCATACCCAGGCCCCGCACCCCCTCCGCCCAAGACGGAAAGATATCTAACCCCTCCCAAGCCTGGTCCCCTCCGGCCGAATCTAAATTCCCCAAATTAATATCCCCCCTGCCCCTCCCCACCCCCCCAACCCGAAACCTCACCGCCCATCCCAAGGTGCCCACTCCCCCCAGCTCATATGGGTACCCTCCCTGGCTGCCCCATCTCCGACCGAGGGAAAAAAGGTCTGCTGGCTGCCCCACCCTCCCACTTGTGCCCACTCTCCCTCCCCCAAGGAGCTGCCCCCCACCGACCCCATCTCGGCCCTTCCAGAATAAGGGGGGAAAAAGGAGGGGACTGTACATCTGCCGATCACCTGCCTCCCCCTCCCTGCCTGCCACAAAATCAGCGCTGCCCCTGCTCTCCACAACAATATCAGCCCAGTCCAATACCCCATGGCCACTGACACCAGGTCCAGCTTCCCCCCACTCCCTACTAGCTAGATCTGCTGCCTCCGTCACACGAGCAGGAGGGGGGGGCATAAGCTCCTCCCCCCCCGCCATGTCGCTGCTAGCTGCCCTGCTCACAAACCCTGCCTCAGGCTCCCCAGCCTCCCCAGATGCTGTCACTACCATTGCGCAAGGAACAGAGGCGGATCGCCGCTTCCCGCCCCGCCTTCCCCCACGCTGAAACACCCCCGCGGGGGAGGAACACGAGCGCGCAACTGGCGCTAAGGCCGCTACCGGCCCTACAGATGCAGTGGCCCTTTCCCTTGCCTTAGCCGGTGTTACACCACCCCCGCGCCTCACAACTCCTGAGGCCCCTGCCCTACCACCCTCCCCAGGCTCCAAAAACACTGTCGGGCCGTCTTTTTCGCTCGCGGGCGGCCCCGCTCACTTACCGCCAGTCGTTGTCGCTTCGGCGACGTGCAGGCGGCAACGGCCGCTGCCACTCCCGCCGAGGCCTGCCGCACCGGGCGCGCCGTCCCTGCCCCTGCGCCAATTACCAGGTCCATCCGGCCCGCCTCGCTCAGGAGCCGGAGGGCCTCCAAAACGCGGTAGTCTTCTCCCGACATCACGCGACTTCCTACTGTACTCCCGACGCTGAACAACAGTAAAAACCCTAAAGACCCTACCTGACAAAATATTTCCCACGCTAAAGCTCCCGGCCACCAGGTCACCAAACCTAAAATGGTGGCCGGGAGCAGGAGCCCAAAGCATTTATGCTTGGGCTCCAATTGGGCTACAAAAAACAAGCCCAAAGATAAAATGGCTGGTTAACAGCCCGCTCCCCCCGCCCCTTCGACCCTCCCAAACTGCCCGGGGGGGGACCTCCCTGCGGTCGGCAACCCCCCCCAAGCCCCCCTTCTGGTAGCCCAGTCCCCGGTCCATGCTCAGGCCTACAGGAGCGCAAAGGTGCGAGAGAGGGAAGGCGTGAACCCGGTGTGCCCGAGCAGCAGGTCATTAGTTTTTCCTAAGCCTTGGTTTCAGAATCAGCCCCAATTTGCGCCTCATGCTCCCTGATTGTTCTGTTAAGCTGACTGTCATCCCCTATTTAATAAGCGTGGATACATACGGATCTTATCCAGCTTAAGGCCTTCTCACCCCATTGCTAAGGGGAGCAGATCTTATGAAAGTCCCTCGAAAGGTAATTTCTTTCATACCATGTTTAAGCACTAATTTTGGGAAAACAAAATATGTGCATAAATAAACATCCCTACGTATCTTTCCTCTTGCTTTACAGGCCAGGTAACCCTAAGACACTGGTGTGCTCGTGCCAGACTCCATCGCCTAATCCCTCTTTACCTCGTAGGTGGTAGTCGCAAACCTGGTCACAGTGGTCCTCCTCAGGGGGTACCCTCAGCTTAAGGAGTTGAGAATATAGAAGGTGCCCGTTTGGTGCACCATGGGGTAACGTGGAGGGCAACCCTCACCACGTTATCAAGGCAAGATTTTCCACGCAGTCCGGCAGCACCAGTTTACATTTGAAACTTCATTTTTGTCCAGCTTACTACTGAAAGATTGAAGCCTAGTTTGTGCTTCCGCGCTATATGCGGATACTACTGTCTTCTGAAATGACTGCAAATAAATTGACAACGGGGAAGCTAATCTCTACTATAATTTGTCACTAAATGAAATCGAACCCCTTAAGAAACAAATCTAACCACATAGGAGCATTGAAGGCACTCCCCTCTATCCCTGAGTATTTTCTCAAATCATCTGGGGCTAACATGAGGGGAGAGTCTGAGATTAATACGGCTCCAGAAGACATCGGTCTATTGTACCAAAACCCCTGTCTTCTTCAAGAAATAAAGGAGGGAGAACCAGCAAAGAAGCCTTTGGAGCCGCTTGATCCATCTGCCCCTCTTATTTTGGAGTACACTCTGCCAGATATTACACCTACATTTTTCTCCATCGCCAGTAACCATTTACCAACAGTTCCAACAACTCCTATTTCATCGGCTTTGCCAAGCAACAAAATCCCAATTTCTTTATTCTGCAGTACCCCGAATAAACTCTTATCATCCGTTTCCAACTTACCATGATCTACGGATCGTAATTTGAATGCTTCTTCCTACCTTCCTGGTAGTGTATGTAGTGGGGGTGGGTTCTTGGAGGAAGGTGGCAGTGGCATTCTTAACGTCGTGCCTAAGCCTAATATATATAAAAATATCTCCAGCGGCGTAGTCACCTCCCCGCTCAGCAATGTCTTGCGATCCTTGAAAACCCCTTCATGATAGAGATCTCCCCAGATGGCTATACACCTTTTATGTAACATGTTAGGATGGGATGTCTCATGGGTGACAGGGGTAAAATAATGGTAAGAGAGGGGCACCAGCGGGTAATATAGTAAGGGTTTATTTAGTTTCTTAGCCAGCCGTTGCCACGCGAGAGTAGTGCACACCACCGTAGAGAAAGAATTGCCTTCGCCAGGGACCTTCTGCCCCAAAAAAGAGGTGGTGGGGATGGGAACCATTATAGCCCTGTTCGATCGCTAAGTGAGGCCTAAAGGGCGGCGGCCGAAACCAATAGGTTGCAAAATGGGCTTGGGCGCACAGATATTAGAACTCCATGTCTGGAACTTCAAAGCCACCCCTCCAGAAGGGTTGGGTAAGTGTAGTCCAGCGTACTCTGGGCTGCTTGCCACCCCAAGCCAGTTGGGTCAGCTGTGTCTGTAGAGTATGGAAAAAATGGTGTCCAGGAAGCTACAGTATATTTAGAAATAAGTATAGTAGTCTCTGCAATACAACCATTTTGATTAAAGAGATACGACCCGCCAAGACAGGGGCAGTGAGATCCAGCGAGACATGGATGCCGTGAGCGAGGTAATGGCATTGCCATAGTTCGTACGCATCGTTTACTCTATGTTCCTAGAGACCACAACTCCTAGGCATTTTATTTCTGATTCACACCGCGTCAGTGGGTACTCAGGTGAATATCTCAGGGTGTTAGGAGTGAGAATGAAGATCTGGGACTTTTTTAAGGATAGGAACTAGCGTTCCCGCATATATAAAAATCTGCTGGTAGGCCATCAAGCCCCAGTAAGTTCACTGTTAAGGGCTGCAACACACTCTGCTAATGTTGATAATGCCCCCTTGGAGAACTGTAGAGGTCTTATTAAATAGTGCTAAATCAACAGTAATTTCAGATGACTCTTTAGGCAGATCTCTAACTTTCCTAGGTTTTGATAGCGATGCTCCAGGAGTTGGCGTGGAGAATGATTTACATAAATGGAATTGGCTAGCAGGTGTACTTAAGTCTAATTAGACAACCAAGCACAAAACCACCCAGCCGTTTTAGCAAGGGTACTGCTTCTCCTGGAACTTAACTGGCTGTTTCACTAACTCCCAGAAGCTCTGGTCTTTAGACCCCCTAGGTGCGGATAGTATTTGCCTTCAGAAGACTTGGCGTGTAGTTTCCTTTGAATATGAAAAATATTTTGTAATTAGCTGTCCCGCTAAAAAGCCAGTAAGGGCAAGCAAGAAGAGGGATTGCAATTCTACTTAGTATGGATTACACTTGGCCATATCAAGTCTTCAGTCATACCTCAAATCTTTTGCAATGTATTCTTTTTAACTGGGAGGACACAGAGAGCTCGAAGCTTGATCGGTATCTTGTCAACCTTTATATCCCCCCGGTCCGATCTTTGTCTCCTCTCTGTTTCATTTCATCTGTCAAATTGTGAAACGAGAGAACATTATTAATTTGTTAATTGTGGGAGACTATAATGTAAAAGGTTCTAACAATGCCATCATTTTTTTGGCTGGTAGGGCGAGAGAAGATATCACAAGACCTTCTATTCTGGCATCATGTAGAGTAGAAAAGAGAGGTAAACTCTTATTAGAAGTCTGCAGGGATCACAGCCATTTAATTGCAAATGGAAGATTGGCTAAAGTTATCCCGGCCCACTACACTTATAGGAGTGGTAAGCTAAATTCATTGATTGATTACATTATTACCTCCTTTTCAATGTTTAGACTGCTAAGTAACGTACAGATACTAGATTCTCTCTGGAGTGACCACAAAATAATGTATTTTAATATTAACTTATCTCTGAAGGAATCTCCGTTCTGGAACTTTAATGGTGATATAGTGCATCCTAGCACTGGTAATGGTAAAGTGCATTGGAACGCTTTAAATTAAGAACATTTAAAAGTTGCACTAAAGAATACCCTACAATCTAGTCTAGAGAGCTGTGTTATCTCCATGGCCCATTTTTGCATTGAGCAGCAAAGAATTTACGTCTGCAAGGACCCCCTCAGATAGATAATAAACCAGTCACGGATTACTATTAAGCATTCAGCCTTAACAAATTGATTAATAAATTACAAAGGAAGCAGTTTTTATCTTTTTCCAGGGAGAGAAGGAAAATGATAAACTTATTAAAAAGAATTGGCACAAGAAGGAAAGCTACAATAAAAAAAAGCAGGCCAATAACCTTTGACTCTAGAAGGTTCTGGAGTATAATTACTACATCTTGTGGGAGCAGCATTAAGCCTAAAACTAGCCCCATCTCAAGAGCAGATAGGTCTTCTTATATTTCTAACCTCTATGCAGCAAACCCCTCTGTTGACGTGAACTAATCCCCTCCAGTGGCATCCACTACAGAGGGAGATGAGTTAGCAAGCCCCTAGAGGGTTAAGATCAAGGACATTATTCATCAAGACAGAGATGAAGGAGCTAGGTGCACAGATCAAATACTGATGACAATTATAAAGCTCGAGGAAGACCTCTGGTCAGGTTAGTTGGTAGCCCTCTCAAATTAGTGCTATCAGTTTAGAAAAATTCCCACATTATGGAGGGACAGTACTTTTTTACCTTTGCCTAAGAAGGGTTCCACCACCCTTCCCTTTAACTATAGGCAAATAAAGCTGCTTGATTCTTTTAGAAGATTTTTCACTAAGATGTTGGATCCTTTACAGTATTGGGTGGACGGTAATAACATTATGCCATGGGAACACGCAAGTTTTAAACCAAACAGTTCCACCTTCGATAATATCACAGCCCTTGCAAGTGAATTTGGAAAAATATGTGGTATGTCGGAATATGCCTTTATATGCGACCTATATTGATATTTTGATATTTTTACAAATGTTGACCACATAGATAGACCTAATCTGTGGCAAAAGCTTAGAAATTTAAAAATTCATGAGCATTTGCTCAATCTCTCAATAGCACTTTACTCTTTTACCTAGTGCCATGTATTACTTGGGGGTGACTGTGGGTTATCACCAAAAATGTTAACAAATAATGGCCTTAAACACGTATGTCTGTTAGCTCCTTTACTGTTCTCTATATACCGAATATGATTTACAATGGCTTTGGATGAGCAGGGAGGGGATGCCGCAGTAACGTCATTTAGGAGTAGTCAGCTGCAACCTCTAGCTTGCTCCCTGCTACTCCTGACACTTCCTTTGCGATCCTGACCTCAGAGGAGACAAATGTTTTGACCCCCTCTGAGGCCAGGGATCACAAAGGAAGTTCCAGTAGTAGCAGCGAGCAAAAAAGAGGTCACAGCTGCGACCCCTGACTACCCCCAAATGACATCCATGGGATGCCCCAAAATCAGGTCACCGTAATATGGCTTCTTTGCTTCATGTAGATGATATTGTGATCCTGGATCTAATTCCCAGGGGTTTAGAGAAATGTTTGGACTGCTTACAAACGTATGCTGATAGCCACTATTTAAAGACCAATACCAATAAATGTAAAGTTATGGAGTTTAAAGCAGAGGGATGTTGGATGCATGCTGAGAAGATTTAAATGGCTTTTGGGAAGAGTTGAGCTGGAAAATGTTAAAACATACCCCTATCTGGGTAAAATGTTCTCCACTAACCTCATTTCACATCTTTCAGGGAAACTGATGGCACATGGAAATGCAATTTTATCACTTTATAGGGTTTTAGGTTGAAGACATTTCAGCATTTAATTTACATGTATAGTGCAAGAATTCCTCCAACTTTACTTTATGCTATTGAAGTTACCGATTTGAAACATTGGAATTATCTGCATAGAATGGAGGGGAAACTATACCCAAAATTTGTAATTTAAATACTATAGGACCGGTTGAAGCTTTACGACTTAAACTGGGTCTTTCGAGTACTTATGTTCGGGGGCTGGCAGCTGTTCTTCGGTGGGGTCAAAAGCTATAGCTCAGCAAAGAACATTCGTTTAGAGGTCTTCTTTGTTTCGAAGCATTAGGTCAAAGCAGGAAAGGGTAGCACTTTTTATAAGAATTTTATTCAAGTAGTTCAGCACTTTAATCTGAGTAGATCTGAGCTAATGGAAATGTCCTGCTCTTAAGAATATCCTAAAACAAAGTATTAGGACAAGTTCAATGAAACAAGACATGATGACATGTAGAAACAAAGGGGCTAGAGGTAATAACTGCCACATGCTCTAGGATGCAGCCACAACCCATTCTTAAAGTGGAATTTCGAGCACACCATCCGTAGTTTTTTTTTGTTATTGCTTTGTAGGAATATCTTGCCATTAAAATCTGTTATAGGAGCATGGGCTGGTGTGGCCCTGGAAAACAGACTGTGTGATCTATGCCGACTCTCTATACAAACTTTAGAGCATGTACTCTTTGTTTGCCCCTCATTGCGTATTATTCGATGCTGCCTGTTGAATCCTCTATTCTTGAAATATGGATGGATTACGATCATCGAAAGAAGCACTACATTTATTATTCAACCCGTTGAAAAAAAAGTTTTTAAATGTTTACTTTAAAAAAAAAAAAAAATGTTTTTTTGTGTATTTATTTTCTTAAAGTGGATCTCATTTTAGAGCTGTATCTTTTAAATAAAATGTAGGGAGCTCGAGCAGGGAGGCCAGCACCTGTAGATCACTCACTGCAAAGTCCTGTGATATATGTGATACAGATATAGTCTTTTTTGTTCGTGTCCTCCACCCTCCGACTCACCGCGGTGCCATCTAGGATCAGAACCCATCACTGGGCTACCACTCCACAATGCCGGGCCACAATCTTGCAAGACCTTGCGCTGTAAATCAGCCCTCAACCTACGCAGCCACATGTAAACCAGGTAGTTTCTTCTGAATCCTGGGTTCGCCCAAGATATCAGCAGCCATTGCCCTTATGATAAATTATGATTATATAGTCTTTGAAGCTGAGATTAGGATGGATATTGAGCTTAACACAAGGATCCTCACACAAGTGAGACCATCTCTAAGGCAGGCACTCTTGCTCCCCTCTAAAGTTGTCTAAGGTTATGTGCAGAATGTTGCTTTTGTTACTGCCTAGTGTGTTCTGAAGCCTGAGAGCAATGTTGCTGACAAATGCAACTTTCACAGGTTAAAGGTTTTTCACTTGAAATGTGAATGAAAAATTTCCTAGCTAACGTAACGGAAAGTTTGAATTCTATTAAGGACTCGAGGCGAGGATTATGCTTTACTTACTTCACTTTATTTTTCACAGCAGCCATTTTAAGGATATCAAGAACCACATTTCCCAGAACCCACAGGGAAATTGACAAAACAAAGAACAGTCAATCATAGTCCCGTCAGCTCCATCCACTGATCAGGAGGCAGGATCTTGCATTATAGTCCCTTGCCCCTGTTCTGGCAATCCTCTTTTGTCGCACGAGTCACGCCATCCTACTTTTCCTGCACGTCCTGCTGTCAACTGTCCCCACCTGGAACCAAAGGACTGCAATCAATACAAGAAATGGACTCCAGACAGTCAGCACCATTAAAGATACATGAGATCCAAATGCTCAGAGAACGAGAACGCTTAACAACAAAATTTAAGCAACTAGAACATCTTAAGTCAAACAGAAACTTATTACTTACTAGATACGGGAGGGTTTCCCAGATCCTGTATCCTCGGGTGGGATAATCCTCGCCTCCGAGTCCTTAATAGAATTGTAACTTTCCATTACATTAGCTAGGAAATTTTTAATTCATTGTCAGGACCGGAGGCTAGGATTATGCTAGTTCAGAGCTTACTTACCATTAAATGGGCCATATCAATGATAGGCTTAAAGTAGCACCTCTTAAAGGTCGACTCTGAGGACCAATCAGCAGCATTCACAATATCCTCTAGTAGGGCACCTAGACTGAAAGCCTTGGAGGCCATCGCCCCGATAGTGGAATGGGCCCCAAACCGCTTTAGGTCTATGCAGGCTTCCTGCATTACCCAGCGCACCCAACAGGCGATAGTGGGGGACGAAACCGACTTATGAGGTTTCCGTAGAGCAATAAGGAGCTGTTTCTCCCCTGATGGCCTCAACTTCATTGTCATCTCCTCGTAGACTTTTATACACTGAAACACACAGAGCTTAGGAGATGCTGGGTACTCAACAACCCTAGTATTACATTTAGTGCGTCTACTAATGGGAAAGGAGACCCTACCCTAGGGGAAAAAACAGGGCCCTAATGTCAGAAAACGTTCTGCATGATATCAAGCAAAGAAGCATTGCTAGCTTTGCTGAAATTCCCTTTCTTGACAAAAACCTATTTGGTTGCCAGGATAAGAAACGGTCAAGCACATTGTTAACATCCCAAAGCTCTGCATACCGCAGCTCTGGAGGCAAGGATAACTGGATACCTCAAAACAATCGACATACAAAAGCGGGTTCTTCTACCAGAGAACCCTCCACTAGCAAATGACCCTCGTGATTGCTAAGCGGAAGGTATTAATGGAACGATATCCCAAGCCTTGTCGGGCCAGACCGGCCAGAAAATTCAGCATGTGGACCACCTCGGCATCACAACCCCATTGCACACATCAACGACACCATCTTGTCCATGAAGACCGGTATCATTTGACCGTGCTGTCAAACCAGGCCTTGGACAAGATCTCTTCAGCGTGCGCCAAAATTCCTGGGATCGAAGTACTAAACCTGTAATCCTCCAGGCCGTCAGCCGCAAGGACCCGTCTAGGACCATCTGATGCGGGATCTGATCCGGGTTGAGAAGAATTGCTGGAAAGTGGGGGAGACAGATTGGAAAATCCCAAGAAAGTTCCAGAAGAACTAGAAACCATACTTGCGACTTCCAAATCAGAGTGATGAGTACCACCTCCGCTTGCTGCATTCTGATCTGAGCTGAAGCCCCCGTGATCATAACAAATGGCAGGAATGCATAAGCTTTCTCCCTCCCCCAATTCTGCAGGAACGCATCCGTAGCCATCACTAGAGGGTCCGGCCTCCAACTGAAGAAGCGGGGTAAATGGTGGTCCAGCCTGGAGGCAAAAAGATCGACTGAAAAGGGACCCCACAGGGCTTGAAGAGTGGCAAAAACTTCTGGATGCAGCTTACATTGGCTGAAATCTCCAAAAATGATGAGAGTGCCAATCTCCTACCTGGTTTTCCCTGCCAGGCAGATACTACACTGTTAGCGAAATCTGATGATTGAGGCAGAATTGCCAAAGATTCGTCACCATATCGGATAGAACCTTGGACCGGGTCCCGCCTAGTAGATTTATGTACCTGACAGCCTAAACATTGTCCATTTTTAACAGGACACATGACTGAATCTTGTCTTTGGTCCAACACCAGATCGTAAACAACCCAGCCAGAAGCTCCAAACAGTTGATGTGCAATTCCTGCTCCAACGGAGACCACGACCCGCTGGTGGAAAAATCTCCATACCGAGCGCACCAGCCTGATCTGCTGGTGTAGGATTCTATATTCAGGTCGGGAACGGAGACGAAAATTGCTCTTCCGTTCCACGCCTCCATATGGGAGAGCCACCAATGGGTTTCCTCCTGCGTTTCGTTGGACAGAATCTCCAAGTGAGAATATGAGACCGCTCCTCAAATGTACTACCTTCAATCTCTGTAATTCCCGGTAATGCAAAGGTCCCGGGAAGATGGCCTGAATGGAGGCCGATAGCTGACCTCCCAGCCATGCGATTTGTCTTAAGGACACCCTCTGCTTGGCCAGAGTTCTGCACAGTTCATGTTTGATCTTGAATATCTTCCGAGAAGGAAGGGTGAGGGTGGCCTCGGTAGAGTCTTTGACAAAACCTAAGAAGGTTGCCCTTTGAGAAGACACCAGAAGGGACTTTTTTACAGTTATCACAAAACCAAGACTTTCCAACTGGTTTACAGCCTGCTACAATTGTTGCACCAGTCGCTGGGGATCTTGAGCCAAAAAAAGCATATCTTCTAAATACACGATAAGACCCACTCCCTGCGCCTGCAAGAACTCCACGACAGGCCGAAGCACCTTCGTGAAGCACCACGGAGCGGAGGATAGACCGAAAGGAAGAGTTGTGAAGTGGAACATCTGCTGCTGCTAGACAAATTGTAGGAACCTACTTGACCTCTAATCTCTATGTGGAAGCATTGAACAGTCTGTAAGACCCAAGCATTGCTCGTGAGCCTCCCCCACACATGTACAAAATTTGCTAGCTGACTCCCCACTTTTAAGAGGGAAGAAAAAGAGACACTTAGTGGAATTTGAGGCAGCGTCCACCCCTCTGAAACCTCGGTTTCTTGACCTTCTGGCATGGGTTACATAGAAATTTCCATAGTGGGATTGATCCGGGAACTGCCCGCACCTGGAGCCTTGCCCTCAGGAATTTTGGAAGGACTGCCGGTCGCTGGGAGGAAAATACCCGCTTAATAGAGGACTGGGCTTTATCTAAAGAAGTAAACATATTTACAAATTTACAAAGCTCCTTAATAAAGGGCTCACCAAACAGTCCCCCTTGGGCCACCGCCCTGGCTTCAGAATCTGCCAGATCCCCTAACTTGGAGTCCACCTTAAGGAGGAACGAGCGTGTAAGCGCGGTGGAGAGCGCACAGTTGTCGTTTCCCAGGAAAACCACTGCCCGCTGGGCCCAACTAGAGAGATTCTCCAGGGAAATGAGGGTGGCTGAAGCTTTGGCATCTTCTGCCATACCCAGGATCATCGTAACAGGGCCAAGGACGACCAATAGTTTGTCCTGGCACGCCCTCCAGGATCTGTCTATACCCTTCTTCCTGTCCTTAATAAACTTGGCTAAAAAGGTGGCCATCCTGGGATCCAACTCCGGGGTTTGTGCCACCTTGCCATCCAAAGAGGGACAAGGGCATTCTGCCCTGAGACGGCTACGGGCCTCTTTCCCCATTGGGGTCCTTATTCTGCTTGCAGTATAATTTGCCACTTTCGTGCAAGGTGTCCACTCAGATGATCTAGGATGAAGAACTAATTCTGGGTCCAACATGTCTGACCCATCCTGAGCAGCTGGGGTCTCAATGGGCACAAGTGGAGGAGAAGGGCGCCAAGGTCTGGAGAGACCATGTTCCTCGCCCGTGTCCCCTTGGGCATCATCCCCGGGATGATCAGCTGGAAGCGAAGGTGAGGCACCCTTGGGCAAGGGAGCGGTGCCCGATGGAACCGCAAGAGACTGGTTCTGCGCCAAAAACACCTCTCGGAGACGCGCAAAGGCATTGTGATCCACCCCTTCTTCCCGTGGGAGTTTGTGTGGGCAGGCTGGTCATCCTGAGGCTGGGCCATAGCCGGGGGGTTGGGAGCCAGGACAGCTAGGTTCTGAGCCCACTTACTGCATTCCTGCACAATTTGCTGCGTCAGGCGCTGCTTCATGAGGGCATAGTCTCTTCTAGAGCTCTGCAAATGGACGCATCTACTGCGTCGTAAAACTCATCCTCCTAGAGTAACTGGGCCAGGGGGTCTTCATCCCATTGCATATTCCCCTGATCTGACATGCTGACAGCCCTAGGAGGGATCAGGTGGCGCTTTCACTGATGCTCCTGAAGAAGTGCTCATGCGGCGAAAGGAATAACAACCAAGCACATTTGAGCAATATAAAATTGAGGCTGGGGACCAGTGAACAAATATAGGGCAGAGCACTGCAAATTGTAATGCTGGGGTCCAGTGAATCAATTTGGGGCAGAGCCACCACACGATAGGGGCCCAAGACCCGGGGACACTGCACTCCCTGGTCAAATATAAGTTTATAAGGGCAACTACGCCACCTGGGAGCGTGTCCCCTCAGGGCAGAGCTACCTGCCAATTATTACAGACCCAAAGGGCGTATACACATGCAAACCTACCCTGATGCTGCGCAGGGTGTCTCAATATAAAATCAGGCTTCACAGCCTGTACAGACCCTCACAAAACTGGGGCGTCACGCTCCAGGGGCAGGCAGAGGAAATTCCAAAACCACGCGTCACAAACAATAGAGAAATCGTGCTACCACAGCACCATCTAGTAGCCAGAGTGCCAC
The DNA here is from genome assembly GCA_963921515.1 of Calotriton arnoldi. NCBI lineage: Eukaryota > Metazoa > Chordata > Amphibia > Caudata > Salamandridae > Calotriton > Calotriton arnoldi. The sequence goes on along the minus strand of CAWUFW010012995.1, from coordinate 437,359 downwards.
ACCGCACTCTGAAAACCAGGGAAATAAATATACTGTCGCGTAGGGGCGCAAAACAATCCTGCGACGCACCATTCACCCAAACAAACAGTATACCCAAGCAACAAAGCTGCGAGCATTAGAGGAAATAAGGGAATTGGTACTTAGCTTGGCTCCGAGCAGCGAAGAAAGGGGATTGCCAGAACAAGGACATGGGACTATATGCAAGATACTGGCTCCTGACTGGTGGATGATTGTCTGTTCTTTGTTTTGCCAATTTCCCTGTGGTTTCTGGGAAATGTGGTTCTTTATATCTTTAAAATGGCTGCTGTGAAAAATAAAGTGAAGAAAGTAAAGCATAATCCGAGCCTCTGGGCCTGAAATAGAATTAACTAATATTGTCGACAACTACATATTTTTGAGGCAGTAGGGAAATTAAAGATAATATTTTAATTCGGGACATATACAATGAGATGCAATGTAGAGTGCTTGCTATTAAACTCAAATGTATTGTATCTGGTGTCAAATTATAAACAGTGGTTTCTAAAAGAACATTTGAATGCGCACACTGCTGTTGTAGAAACAGAAATGTTTTAAAACTGGAGAATGATAATTCATATTTGAGTGTGAACATAAGTTGAGAGACGTACATCAAAGGTAGGACACGTGCAGTTGAATAGCTTCCAAGCAAGTAACTAAAGTACATTTTTTTTAAATACAGCCGAGTTGTCTACCTCCAGCCAATGGTCACAGAAGAAATATAATGAAACTATAATGCGTTGTTTCCAATATAGATTTGTGTGAGGATTAAATTATATTCTGGTTTTTAGCAGTGCTTAATTTGTCAAATAAAGAGAGCCGGTGCTGAAAGCTCTGCTCAGAATGCCATTTTTGGTGCAATTAAATGTCGGCGCGCCGAATTCCAGGGTTGGTGGTGTTAAATCTGCCAGCACACAATGCCTACTCCTTTATCCTCATTCTTGATGGTTCCTGCTCTCTCCTTGTGTGACTTTTTTCCTTTTTTATTTTTCTGTCTTTAAGATTTGTGTTTTTTACCTCTCTTGCAAATAATCTGATGTGAAAAAAAATACATGCCAGACTACAAAAATAAGTGCCAGTGGCCCCTGATGGAGCAGGGGTTTGGGAAAAAGAAACCTGCTCGGATTAATTCCTCTGTAACATTTATTAACCGTGTGCAGTGAAAACTAACATGCAAAAACACAAATAAACATGGGGAAATGCTTATGCGCATGCGTGCACTAATGCGTGGACTAATGCATGAAAAACTAGGCCGTATTCACAATCGGCTTGAAAAATTAAAATAATAATAATGCTGTTTTCTGTGCGTTAATGCTTTAATAAATGAATAACGCGGGATAGTGCAATGGTGGGTGGTAAACAGTGAACATTTTATTACATGAAATTAATGATGTTTGCGTTTTATTTATCGTAGTGAAGCTTGCATGGGCTTACATCGTTTGCATGACGAGTAAAGAGTTAAATGGCAGAAGATTTTAATAAAAGCTGAAAATTCGAGCTCTGAGAGAGGGATGAAGACGGCAGTGTAAATGACCTTCATGAACAATTGTTTGTCTGCCAAGTAACGGAAGAATGACCGTGAGAAAATGAGCAAAAGAACAAACTTCTTCCGCGGAAGCTGTTGAAGGCGGGCAATAAAATATAGAGTTTTTCGTAACATGTTGCAAATGGAAGGAAGCTGTATTTTGTGAAAGTGGATTACGTATTGATGGAAAAGTTTGAACAATGAATGCTGTGAAACCATGGACGTGACTATGGTGGTGTGATAGAACACCCCCTAAATTGACCAATGAGAAACCAAGATTTTGAGAATGTTGCTACAATGGTGGGATGGACATGTAGGTTTTTAGAGTATAACTGGGGTGTCTGGGGGTGTGATTTTTAGGTGGGTTGGAGTCGCCTCTTCATAGAAGCTAGAGAGGGGAGATCGTCGCTGTCTGTCGGTTTGCTGTATGCAGATAGAGGCCTACCTGTTTCCTGTTCCTGTCCTGCTCTTTGTTCCCTGAATCTTTCTGGGGAACCCCATCTATTTCCCATGGCCAGGGGATAGATTTTCCACTAAATACTTAGGTTCGTATAGTTAAAATCTGAAAATTGCATATTTACTTGCAAATGTATTTTTGTCTTGAAACTTATGTCTCTTCATCTATCCACTCCTCATTGCATTCTAATCATTGAGATTCGAGTTTGATATCTTTATATGCTTTGATAAATGTTCTCTCTCTGTGAATTATTCTTTGTTTGCTTTGAAAATCTGTACATGATGAGCATTTACCTTCACATTATTTGCGATAAATATTATTAATTTTATATTGAGTTTGCGTTTTATTCAGTAGTATAGATTAATAATTAGTTATCATCAACTCTTCAACTAATGGTCCATCGACCAGAGGATAAAGAGTTTGATCACAAGTTCAATTATGTATCTAGAGTGTTAGGATGAGCCTGTAGTTAGTGAACCACTGATTTAATAGTTTTTAAACTCGAAACAGCGCTATCGGGGATTCATGTGTTGGGTGTATGTGTATGGGCCAGTGTATTGTATTGATTATTGATCCCTGACTGGCGCTGGATCACCCCCACCGACAAACACCATCTCAAATTAAGCACTGGTTTTAAGACAGTGGACACAACTGTAAAACAAAAACCAAAAAAAAGCAGAAACAACTTTCAATTTTAGTTACATTTCGGTTTCCTTGCTTTCATTATTCAAGATATAACCAATCTTGATGTACTGGTGTTATCTACATGAACTCTATGTCAGGACCCGGAGGCGAGGATTATGCTTTTCCTCGCTTTATTTTCACCAGCAGCTCCTTTTTAACATTACCAAACTGCTTCACTAAGAATGGTAAAGACGCCCTTATTGGGCAGGTTTTTCCAGACTTTCTCTCCATTACAACCCATAATGGGAATGTACTCATTGCATATTACTCTGAACTTACTGCTGGGCAGGCACAGGTAGTGCTACCTCAGAGACAGACCGGGTAAATTTTGTCTCGGGCTTAGACTCTATGTTGAACAGGAAAAAGTATATAGGTGAAAATGGCTAAAGTAATAATATGTGAAAAGAATGAAGCATGAAAGGAAGGGAGGAAGGAAAGACAAAGAAACAAAGGAAAAGGATAAGGATGGATGGAAGGATGGCATGAAGGATGAATGGCTGTGTAAAAGGAACATCACAAAATAATGATGTTTCTATGTTAGCCCTAAGTGGTTAAGGGTATGCCCAGACGTGGGTCCCTTGCTCGATGCGCCACTCGATTCAAGCTAGCCTGGCTGATGAGGGGTGATGCCCCGAAACTGGTCCCAGGATCCTTGTTTCTGGTCCAGGAAGGACCTGGCTTGGCAGTTTGGCGTGGACTGTCCCCATGGGGAGCAGGGTCAAGACTGATTTGCATATGGCTTGGTCCAAACTGGGGTGACGTGGCGTGTAAAATAACAATAGATTAAACCTGTATCTGTGACTGGGGGTGAGTGTTTGAAAAGTTTCAACACTACCTCCATCATCTTATTTTGTGATGGTGCTATGTGAGCCCTAAGTGGCTAAGGGTATGCCCAGGCGTGGGTCCCGTGCTCACTACGCCACTGGATTCAAGCTGGTCTGGCAGATGAGGGGTGGTACCCCAAAACCGGTCCCAGAATGCTTGTTTCTGGTCCAGGAAGGACCTGGCTTGCCAGTATGGGCTGGACTGTCCCCATGGGGATCAGGGTCAAGACTGATTTGCATATGGCTGGGTCCAAAATAGGGTGACGTGGCGAGTAAAATAACAATGGATTAAACCCGGATCTGTGACTGGGGTTGAGACTTTGAAAAGTTTCAACACTCCGGCCATCATTTAATTTTGTGATGTTGCTATATGAAAGGAATGGTAATGTGATGGATGGAACGGTGAAGCGTTGAATGAATGGGTGAATGTTTGAACAGATGGATGGACTGGGCAGTGAATGGATGGAATGACGAAGGGATGAAAGGATGGAGTGGTGAAAGGATGCATGAATGGACAGATGGGTTAAGGGGTGAAAGAAAATATTTTCGGAAGGGTCGGACCATCTTGCTCCATCACTCTGTTTTATTAGAGATTTAGATCCAAGTGAGTGGCATTTGTTTATTTTCTACCTACTTCCTTATGGATGCAATATCTATACATCCATGTCAGGTACCTGGAAATGAAAGAAAGAGAAATGGACAGAGTTCCTCAAAATATTACTCTTTTCCTAAGTCCCAGTCAAATGTTGCTGGTGAGGCTGGGTGGGGGCTGAGGTATTTAATACTGAAGACCCCTCCACATGACTAAGACAGTAGCTTCCCAAACCAATCCCCTCACTAAAGCAGGTCTGTTGAAGTGCCATGGCCTTTTGCAGGATGAAATGAAGACAGACATCAGGTATATGACAGTACACCAAGTAGCCAAAAGGGAAAACGTATCTTATGAGGTGAAGTGGAGGGGAAGCAGATGCATACAATCGAGGAGACAATTCCTGCCATTAGAGCAACAACGATCTCCTCCAGCAAAATCTAGTATGAAAGCAGACTCATACAATTACGCCGAAAAAAATGTGAGAATCTTAAGAACCACTGTGAAAGGTATATTTATCCAGCTGAGGGGTGCTCAAATATTCACCAATGTGTGAACAAATAGTTTGAAACATTTGTACATGTGCAGGAAAATGACCCTGGAGTTGGACCGAACCATCGCTCCAAAACAAAGTATTCAAGTGATGTTCTGGTCAAGTTTGTCCTCAAAGATATAGATAAAGAAGACATCAGTCTAGACACCAAGAGTGAATACACCAATAGATTCAGAGCCTTGAAAGTGAAACTCCTTCAATACTTGTCACAAGTGACCCTCTTGTGAAGGTGAACGAAGCAGTCACTGCTCGACTAAAACAAGAAGTAAAATGTACACGGACCCTCCCATTTGGTCTGGTGTTCCAGTACAAAAGTGCCTACCCATCAGACCCCGTTCGGGGGGGCCACAGGGAAGGCAGGGGCTACTGGGCCCAAACTGTGGGGGCTTGGGTCATTTGCTTGTACTACCTCGGCACCCGTCCTACTATGGCTCTTAAAAAGTAGGTCAAGTACACTTGCCGCTCAGGGGTAGCGATGGCGAGCCGTCACAGGCTCCTCAGGGAAGTAAATGTGGGGGTACGGGAGGCTCAGCACTCAACACAACCTCCAACAGCACAGAAATAGTATTGTCCAGCGTTTCTCTTTAAGCGAAGAAAGGTACTTTATTCTATTATAAGACACTACAGAAAAGTTATCAGATACCCGATACATGGGTGCGAGTCCAGTATGCTAGCGTGCTCACACCCTCTCCCTCTCCCCTTCTGGTAATCTAGGGTGCATTGCTTCTGTAATGTTCTTATGTGTGTCATATTGGAATGTATGGTATGTCACAGGAGAATGTAAGGGGGTCATCAGGCGAATGTTGAGGGGAGCGTTCGTGGAGCCTGGGGGACGGTTGGATGTGGTCTGGCTCCTGTTGGTGGTTGTTCAAGCTGTCCTTCTTATCTACAATAAATCTTCTTATTGGATCCACATTGTCTGCTTCGTTTCTACATGAATTTGGCGACGAGGATGGGAGAAAGAAGAAGGCAGCACTCACCTGTATCTGTTTTTCTGGTTTCACTAAGGATTCAGCCGTCTTGAAATGTGAGAGTGCTCCAGCACATTGAAAAGTTATTGGATCGTTAACCTGTGCCATCCGATTTCTGGTAGGACTTGTTTTTTTTCAATTTGGCGATTTCTACGTTGTCTTGGCAATTCTTACCGTTACTGGCTCTTGCTGAGTCTGGTGTTCGCCATTTCTTCAAATTCTTCAGTGCGTGGAAAATTCTCCTCAGTGACGCGTTTGCCTGGTTACATCAGTGACGTGTTTGCCTGGTTTGCCTGATTCCTACTTCACGTAGCGTCCTTACGTTACGCGGCGCCATTTTGTGAAGCCAGCGGCACAGAGTCTCGTTTCCTAGCAACCGTCATTCAGCTGTTCCACGCTGTACCGATGGGAAGATTATTTTGGCACTGCTAAAATGTTATTCGTTAACATACACAGCAGCATTTGTGCATTTTAATATTTTGCCTGTTTCAAGCTGCTTGTGTATTACGGTGATGCGCACACCTTCCTTTATATCACGTGACGCGCACACCTCTTGTTCATGGTTTGGTCTCAATCAGCTATTGCTGCATCACGGTGATGCGCTCACCTTTCTTCAGTTGTATTCAGCTATTGCTGCATCACGGTGATGCACTCACCTTTCTTCATTCGTACTTAATTGTTGGTGCATCATGGTGATGTATACACCATTCATCATTTAGTTTATTCTGTTGTCCATTTTTTTTACATTTATAACCATACTTATTTTATCCTTATTTTATTGTGACATATTTACAACGTAACATTTTTCTGCTTTCTATTCTATTCAAGTTTTTATTTTATACAGCATTTTTGTTGTTGTTGTGCAAATTTAAACATGGCTAATATCGCTGCACCTCCACATTTTTTGCAAGTGGCTGGTGAACCTAATATTGAATGGGAGCTTGGTTTCCTATGTTCCTAGCTTATGTGGATGTTCTTGAAAAAGAAGATTGTTCGGCTAAAAGGAAGTTAGCTTTACTTAAACATTGCTTGGGTGGTGCAGGTTTGAAAGAATTTAATAATCTTCCTCCTATTGAAGACGGTGGCGATATGGATGTTTTTGAGAAGGCCACCAGACAAATGAAAATTTGTTTTGGGAAAAAGATCAACGTAGTGATGGAAAGGTTCAAGTTCTATTCACGTTCACAAAAGGAGGAAGAATCAATAGAGGATTATGTGTCTGCTTTACGTTCTCTTGCCTGTTCTTGTGCATTCGAAACCATTACTTATGAACAAGTACTTAGAGATCAAATAATGATGAAGACCAAGAGCAAAAAAATACAAGAAAGACTATGGTTGGGCACAGAATCCCCTCTTAGTGCAGTAATTAATATTGCGAAAGGCATCGAACAGTCGGAGAAATTTGTCACGGAAATTAGAGGTCAAAGTACCAAAGTGCAAAATTTTGAACCAGAAGTTTCTTTAGTTAGAAATCAAATGGAACCTAAAATGAGTTCGAAATTTCCCATTAAGAAAGATTTCGAAAAGAAAACATTTAAGAACAAATTTTATGTAAAAAGAAATTCTATTGTTTGCTACAGGTGTGGTAGTACCAACCATGTTGGTAATTTTAAAGGGTGTCCTGCTTGGGACAAAGTTTGTGTGAAATGTAAGAAAAAGGGGCGTTTTGGAAATGTTTTTCGTTCCTCTCAAAAAGTTAACTACATTTCTTATGAGGAAGATGCAGTTCCTTATGAATTAAATTCTGTACTTAGTGTTAATGAATCTAACCACAAAAACTTTCCTACTTGTATAGCAAAGATAGATGACAAACCGGTTCACATGATGGTTGACTCGTGCGCTTGGTATAGTATCATTGGGAAAAAACTGTTCAATGATCTTTGGGGTACAAAGAAATTGTTTCCGCCTGACATTCAACCTGGTGGGTATTCCGGCCACAAAATTGATCTTGAAGGTTTTATGTGGGCTGATATAGAATTTGAAGGTAGAAGAACTTGTTGCCACCAAAGGGGTAGCCATTTTAGGTTGGCCGCATCAACAAGAATAAGGGATAAAGTTAGATCCTAATGCTTCTCCTTCAGTAAGTGTAGTATCGGCTAACAATGTGGACTTTGTTAACAGAATTAAGGAAACCTATCCAAAAGTCTTTGTCAACACTTTAGGCAAATACACTAATTTCAAACATAAGATCATCTTAAATGATGAAGCTATTCCTGTCAGGCATAAAGTAAGAAACGTACCTTTAGCTTATAGGAGCAAACTTAAGGAGATGCTGAATGATTTGGTTCAGAAGCACATAATTGAACCCATTGAATCGTTCCCTTGGGTTTCTCCCATTGTTTTATCACTTAAGGGCACAGGAGATCTTCGTTTGTGTGTTGATCTTCGCAGTTTGAATAAAGAAATATGGATAGATAAACATCCTCTTCCTAACATCCACGAATTAATTTCAAAATTGTCAGGTGCTTCTGTTTTTTCTACGATTGATCTTGCAAGTGCTTATCACCAAGTGGAATTGCATGATGAATCTACACGTCTGACTGCTTTTGTCACAACCGAAGGCATGTTTCAATTTTTACGTATGCCATTTGGTTTGGCCAGTGCTGCTTCTGTTTTCCAGCGATTAATGAAAGAACTTTTAGAAGAATGTACGGGAGCCATAGCATTCCAAGACGATATTTTAATTTTTGGTGGTACATGCGAGGAGCATGATAAGAACTTAGATAGAGTGTTAAGAAAAGTACAAGAAAAAGGACTTACCTTGAAGTTTTCCAAATGTAAATTTAGGCAAAGTAAAGTTGAGTACTTAGGTCATGAAATTTCTAGTGAAGGAATCAAACCTAAGCTCAATCATGTACAAAGTATTGTTAATTCTCCTGCTCCTGTTTCGAAAGAACAATTGCTATCTTTTTTAGGTCTCACTGAACTTTATTGAAAATTTGTAGAAAATTATTCTACCATTGTTCATCCTTTACGTATGTTGTTAAAAAAAGATGCAAAGTTTCTTTGGGGAAATGATCAACAATTGTCATTTGATACTCTTAAGAAGAGAATTATTGATGCTCCATTTTTGAAACCTTATGTGGTTGGTAAAGAATGTATTGTTTGTGTTGATGCTAGTAGTGTGGGACTAGGAGCAGTACTCATGCAAAAGGACAAAGGTGGTGAATATGTAGTATCTTATGCTTCCAGGATGCTTCGAGATGCTGAATGTAATTATTCTACTATCGAAAAGGAGCTATTGGCATGTACTTGGGCTACTCAGCATTTTCGTCAGTTTTTGTGGGGCACAAAATTTTCTTTAAGAACTGACCATAAGCCTTTAATTAATATGTTGTCTGCAGGTGGTGGTAGAACTCTAACTGCTCGTTTGGCAAGACTTGATGCCAAATTGCAGGAGTACAGATGTGAAGTTGAATATGTTCCTGGCCGTATGAATGTTCATGCTGACTGTATGTCACGCTTACCTTTGGAAAATGTTATTGAATTTGTGGACAGAGATGATTGTGATGTGGCTTACACCATGGATGATGTCAATAAGAATCTAGGGGAAGAGCATTTAACTAATGTGATTTCACAGGAAAAATGGAGGGAAGCTATGGAGGAGGATTGTGATTTAAGGGAAGTTTTAGTATTTTTACGCAAAGGTTGGCCAGAAGAAAGAAAGTTAAGTGGTGATCTAGCTTCATTTTTTTAAATTAAGGAAGAACTTATGCTTTTACAAGGCATGGTTGTACGGGGTGACAAAATTGTCCCGCCACGGAATCTCAGAGAATTGATTTGTAGGTTAGCCCATGAGGGCCATATGGGAATGTCTACTACTAAAAGGAGAATTGGAGAGTTCTACTGGTGGCCTGGTATTGATGGCATGGTTGACAGATGGGTTAGGGAATGTTCTCCCTGTACCCAGAGTGACAAGTCTGTGAAACCATTAACGGTCGATGTCACTCCTATCGAATATGCTCAGGGACCCTGGAGGAAATTGGGTGTTGATATTTTAGGTCCTTTTAGTTATCAGTCTGGTAAGGAAATGTATGCGTTAGTTCTTGTTGACTATTTTTCAAAATGGCCGGAGTTGAGAATTGTTGAGAGAGTTACTTCTGAGCAGGTGATCGATTTTCTTGATGATGTCTTTTGTCGGGAAGGATTACCTAAAGAACTAATTTCAGATAATGGTCCACAGTTTACTAGTAAGGAGTTTGAATTTTCTATTAAAATTTGTGGCATTCTTCATAAAAGAGTTTCGAATTATTTTCCACAGGCCAATGATCAAGTAGAACGTTTTAACAGAGTTGTTAAGGAGTCTTGTCAGTTAGCTGTTAAGAGTGGGTTGCAATGGAGGAAAGCTTTGCGTGCAACTTTATTAACTTATCGCACATCACCCAATTCTGTAACTGGTTTATCTCCTTTTGAAATGTTGCGAGGTAGGAAACCTGGGTCTAAACTTATGCCATGGTGGTTAAAGGAGAAGAATTATTATGATACTGGGTTGGATCTAGCGAGAGTCAGGGAACGTGTAAAGAAGTATCAAGAGAAAATGGTAAATAGTAATTCTAAAAGAAGATCCAATGTCTCCAAGTTAAAGGTGGGTGACTGGGTGCGTGTCAAGTTTGGTGGACAGTTTAACAAAAGATTATCTAAATGGTCTGATCCGGTAAGAATTACTGAAGTTTTCAGTAAGGCGGCTAGAGTAGATGGTGGGAAAATATGGAACTTCAGACGTATTTCAGTGTGCAAATTACATGTTGGGGAGAGACCACATGTGATTTCACGCAATCAGACTGATAAGCTAAATTCGAGGAATGCATTTCTTTTTGCTGAGTCTGAGAGAGAATCTGATGGATTTGCTGGTTCTCATGAGGCATTTGATAATCTCCGTTCTCAGTCTGGGAACGAATTTAATACTAATGGGAGTAGGAATATGTGTGAACAGAATTGTACTACTAATGAGGTTATGGACAATATGGTAGCAGTTGGAAATAATCAATCCATGGTTGAACATAATATTGAAACTATGAGAAGAAGTTTGCGTGTTAAACATTTACCTATGAAATTTAGGGATTTTGTTAGGTATTAGTACTTCTTTGTTGATGTTTTGCTTTACCTTACTTTTCTGCTTTGTTATAAGTTTTTTTTTTTTTAGTTCTTGGTTTCTTTTTTACTTTTAAAAGAGGAAGGTGTGTAGTGTTCTTAGGTGTGTCATATTGGAATGTATGGTATGTCACAGGAGAATGTAAGGGGGTCATCAGGCAAATGTTGAGGGGAGCGTTCGTGGAGCCTGGGGGACGGTTGAATGTGGTCTGGCTCCTGTTGGTGGTTGTTCAAGCTGTCCTTCTTATCTACAATAAATCTTCTTATTGGATCCACATTGTCTGCTTCGTTTCTACAGCTTCCCCTCTGCAAGAATACAGACCTTATGGCTGGGGCAGGCGAATAGACTCTCAGCCATTTTCTGGGCCATGGCAGCCGCAGCAGGCCTTCTGCTGTTGGTCTGTGCCCACCTGAGTTGTGCTGGGCCACAGTCAACCCATTCAGCGGACTCGTTCGGGCTGTGGGGGCCCAGGCTGCTCGGCAGGGTCCCGAAGAGAGCTGTGTGGGCAGCTGGCCTCTTGGGGGAGGGCACTCTTCTGGGCCTCAAGGGTGTGTGCAGTGGTTGCATTGAGCCCAGTTTCTCCAATCTGGTGAGCCGCGTTAGGCCTTGGTGGGACATGGCGATGATGGATCCACCCTTAAAGGTGCAGGACTCCGGCGGCACTTGAGGGCTTAGAGGTGCTTTGGAACAGGACCCCTGAGTCCGATCGGCGTTTAGGACTCTAGCGCCATGGTGGCCAATCAGTGCTTTTGCACAGAGTGCCTCAAGGCAGAAACTTTGTCTTTGATGCGGTATAGTTTACTCGGCACACAAACGGTCAGTGTCCTGCTAGGCAATCAGGCACTCAACAGGGTACCGTGGGGTGGGCACGAGGGGCGCAGTAATCTTCTTCTTTGGCCACAGGGACCACTCAGGCACAGGTCGGTTGTGCCACGGCCACACATCGCACAATAACAAGCACAGGTAGAGCACCAGTCACGCTAGTTGTGTGGCGGATGGACCACAGCGCCAGGGTCCCTGCAGTTCAAGTTAACTCGCCCCGGACATCTTCCCCACATCAGAGCCCATTATATCAAGCAAGCAATATTAAAGAGGATCATCCAGAGAATGAGTCTTGTTATACTGACCCACACATCTCCTGGTCAAAGAATCAATTCTGTACCCTCTTCTGTCGTCACTACGATTGCCCTCACCAGGCGCCGAGCCACCTATCATCTCATCAGGTCATATTTAACCTCTCTCTGGTCTGTCTCTTCAAGGCAGTCCATATGAATGAGTGAATACATTTATTGTACGGTTAATTACAATCATTACAAAAGTTTAAAAAAACAGTAGCTTCTTTTGAAATCTAAAACATTTTTAAAAACAACCAAGATGGAAAGCAAGCGGTTAATTGTGTGTTTATTCCATTTAAGCAGTCTATGATTGCATCTCAACATCTTCTTATGTTCAGTTTTATGAATAATAGCCTAAGACAGATTCTTCTTGAAGTGATCAGGGCTTGATACGTGCGGACTATATGTGTAGGCAATTCATTTGCAATGCCACAAGTGTGTCTACCACAGCAATGGCTTTGCAGTGGAATTAGGCCGAACTAAAGTCTTATCAGAGATTTCTTCCTACTTCACGTGTAGCGGTAAGTCTCGATATTTCTATTTTTTTCTGGAATTCGTAGGATGTTTTAACCATCTAGGTGTGACGCATCGCGTTACTGCTCAGCTTGCCATTGTAATAAGATAGTAGTTTTGCTTGGTTTTTTTAAAATCAATTTTCCTGTCTGGGAGTTTGGAAGCCCTTAGTTTCATATCTCCTCAAACAGCAAGTAGTTCAAAACTTCAAGCTGGTAAATTCTACAGGGGGTTATAAAGTTATTCATGGATTTCCACAATATTGCTGTCATAGAATTTGATGGCGCGTTTCTCATCTTCACACAGCAAGAGACAAATGCGGCTTGTAGCGCACATGACTGATTTCTTAAATTAAATTCCAATCGCACCTGAGCCTGCGATGTACCGCGAGGCAGATGGCATAGTAGACTATATGCTCAGCACTGCGTGGACTCCAGTCATCATCATTTACTTCATTTTGGCCAAACGGCCATAAAAGTACAGTGACAGCAACATCGAAATACATACAAATAACACAGTTAAAACAGTCAAATAAATGCGCCATCTTAGAAAAATGGAGATAAAATACAAAGTAAAAGTCAGCATCTAAAATCTCGGGCCTACAAGAGGCGAGTTAAAAATACAATGGGCTGGAATACAGTTATGCAAGCAAGAAAGCATAATGTATGAAATAAAACATATCGTATCTATCAGAGAATACAATGGGTTAGTATAAAGTTATGCAAGCAAGAGAGCATAATGTTTGCATGAACTCTAATCACCTGGCCTCCATATGGTGCAAGTTCTATACCTAGGTCTATTGCTTGCTTGCTATTCTCTTGCTTGTTGAACTATCATGCTGGCCCTTGTGGTTGTCTCCTCCCTCACCTGAGCAATTATTACATCTTGTACTTTTCTATATTAGGTTGTTATTTTCTCAACCTGCTTCTCCTTCCTGACCATTTGTGAAGCGCTCTGATACCATCTAGGGTCATGTACGCGCTATATATATACCTCCCAAAACCCCGCCTCTGCCTGACCCCACAACCTCTCCCCCCTACCCAACTTCTCACGTACTCCACTGTCCTTGCCCCTCAATCCCCTAACACAATTACTCACCCCCTCCTCCTACCCATCCCGTACACCCTCTTCTCCTCCCCATCCCCCCTATCCTGCCCCTTCAGGCCCGCCTAACTCTGCCTCCCAATCCTTTATCCCAACCCTGATAAATACACAACCCCCCACCCCTATATATCCACTCTCCACTCACTCTATGCCCTTCTATCCTCTCTGACCACATCTCCTGAAGTTCTTAACCTCATGTCCCTATCTCCCCCTCACACCTCAGTCCACCCTCTGCAACTAACCCTGATCACTCCCTACCCCTAAATCATTCCCTTCCCCCGACCTTTCAATACCTCCCTTACCCTAATTGCCCCGAACCTACACAACAGTGAACTCGACCTATCTAAATTGATTACTGAACCCCTCCCATCTAACAGCCCCGTCACCCCTCACTCCAATCCCACTACCATATCTCCCCCTCTCACTTCAGTCCACCCTATGCAACTAACCCAGATCTTTCCCTACCCCCGCCCATACCCCTTCAGTACCCCTCTCCACCCCAATTGACATGAGCCTACATAACACTGAACTTGACCTATCCAATTTGATTACCGAACCCCTCACACCCAACAGCCCTGTCACCCCTCATTCCACACTCACTTCCCTATCTCCACCCTCACACATCAATCCACCCTCCGTAAATAACCCAGACCACCCCCTCGATACCTCCCTCACTTTAATTGCCCAGAGCCTACATAACATCGAACTTGACCTATCTAATTTGATTACTAAATTCTCTCAATTCAAGAAAGACTATCTCCCACAGCTCCAGTACCCTCCCTCACGATAAAATCCTCCCAGCCCTGCCCAAAAATCCCCCCCAAAAATTCCCCCGAAAATCCCTAACACCAAACACAATAATTGGAGATCAACTCCTCTCCGCTGCCGTATACATAGACCTCACCGCACCTCGAACCATCTCTCCCCGTCCGACCTCGCCGACCTATGCAACTCTTACCTTCCTAGCTTACCAACCGCCAATTCTCCACTCCCCTACTCCCACATCCCTATTATCTTAGGGACTAATAGAATCCCCTCCTCCCCGCTTCCCCCAGACCACCGCCTCAACTCACGTCGATCCACACTTGCACACCCACCAGAAGCAACCCCACACCACTTACATGCATGCTTGTCAACTGTCGCTCCGCAGTCCAACATGCCACGGAAATTTCGGAAACTATCCTGAGTGAATCCATTGACATTGCATTCCTCACAGAAACCTGGCTCAAAGACAACTCAACGAGCATACTTGACCTACTCTCCCCCCGGGATACTCTATTCTGAGAAAAGATAGACCTGACAGAGTTGGGGGTGGCCTAGCCATTATCTTTAAAAATGAACTTCAGCTATCCCGTATCAATAATTCTGGCTCCTCCTCCTGCGAATACCTGGAAGCTGAACTGACAACCCAAAACTCCCACCCAATTCGTCTACACAACATCTATCGCCCTCCAGGCCCCTCCCAGCCCTTCATCGAGGACTTATCTGAGCTCCTGACACAATCCTCATTATCCAACTCAAAAATCTCTTTCTTGGGGATCTCAACCTCCATTGGAACGATACCGATGATCCCACTATCCCCCTCCTCACCAATCTACTTGAGATCAATGAACTCAAACAACTATGCCTGTCCCCGACACACACCAAAGGAGCCATCCTTGACGTCATTCTTTCCAAAGAAGATCTGGTCTCGGTGACCAATATCGTCCCCATTGACTGGTCCGACCATCACCTTATACTGTTCACCATTGCTACCAATGCAAATCCCCCACCTCCAAAATTAACAGACCTAAGAAACTGACCAGAAATCTAAAACATATCCCCCGGGTGTTCTTGAGTCTAAACTCCAAGCTCAACTTCTGCTCATTCCCCCTCACAAAATGCCAATGAGCTCACCGAACACTTTAACAATACTGTCACTGGAATTCTTGACCAACTAGCCCGCCCAAACTCAAAAACCAAAGAACCACCCCCTCCAACTCTTGGTTTAATACCGAGCTTAATAACGAAAGACGGTCACTCAGACTGTCGGAAAGAACGTGGAGACTCCATCCCTCTCCCACCCATCTTGCACTCCTCAGACATGCTAGATCCACATACAAAAAACACATCTTCAAGGAAAAGGCCTCCTTCTTCCGCACTCAACTTGATCGTGCCAAAAACAGACCTAGGGAACTCTTCAAAATCATTCGTAACCAAACTTCCCCCGCACCTCCTAATCTGACCGCCTCCTCAGCCAGATGTGAAGAAATTTCCCACTTCTTCTCAGAAAAAATAGCCAAAATTGATCAATCCTTCCGCTCCACACAGCTCCCCTCCAACTCCCAAAACAAACCCATCCTCACCTCCAATGCCTACCCCACATCCCCTCGACCAGCTGACCCTGCTACCTCTCCGGAAACCAACTCCCCTAACACACAATTAAAGAACAATGCCTCCCTGCTCAACTTCCTCCCCGTGACTGAGCTAGAAGTCCTTAAAATAATTGGTAATCTTAAACCATCCTCCCACACAAAAGACCCCTTACCCTCTAACCTTGTCCCTGCCCTTAAGCACATCATTACCCCATACTGGACCACAATCATCAACACCTCTCTCTCCACTGGCTGTGTCCCCACCTCCCTTCAACTTGGACAAATCTCTCCCATAATCAAAAACCCCAATGCTGACCCCAATGACCTAAACAATCTCCGCCCCATCACTAATCTCCCACTTCTCTCAAAGGTCCTTGAAAAATGTGTCCTACTACAACTAGACAAACACATCGAAAACTTCAACCTACTTGATCCCTTTCAATCAGGCTTCAGGAAAGGCTGCAGCACCGAAACGGCAATGCTCAATGTCGTCGATGACATACACCACTCACTTGATAATGGCGAGACATGCCTTCTTATCCTCCTTGATCTCTCCGCAGCGTTCGATACAGTCAACCATTCAGCCCTACTCAATGTGCTTAGGACCCGTTTCGGCCTCAATGATACTGCCTACAAATGGTTCGTCTCCTACCTACAACACCGAACTCAGCAAATCAAAATTCAAAACTGTCTCTCTAACCCCACTCCCGTCTCCCTTGGAGTCCCCCAAGGGTCTATTCTCTCTCCCTCCCTCTTTAACCTCTTTATGGAACCCCTCACCCTCATTCTTAAACAAGCAGGCATCAACTACCACCTCTACGCCGATGACACCCAAATCTATTACAAGATTAAAACTCATGCCGACATCTTACACCTGAACAACACCCTCACCAAAATCCAAACCTGGTTCCACTCCAATCATCTCAAACTTAACCCTAATAAAACTGAAATCATTCTCTTCTCCCCTAAAAACAACCCGCTCCCCGTTCAATCATGGATCTCTGACCTTAACGCACTCAACTGCTCTCTCACCTTGTCCAACTCCGTCAAATCTCTTGGTATTTCTATCGACAACACCCTAACCCTTAACGTCCACATCAAAAACTCAGCTAAAGGAGCCCTCCTCACTCTCCGTCACCTCAAGAAAATTAAACCCTTTATACCCACTGATGATTTTAAACTTGTAGTTCAGTCACTTGTTCTTTCACGTATTGATTATGGTAACGCTATCCTCAACGGAATCCCCAAGATCCACCTTGCTCCAATCAAAGCTGTGCTCAACCTTGCCACCAGGCTCATCACAGACTGCAAACGCTTCGATCACATATCCCCGGCTCTCAAATCTCTTAAATGGCTCCCTATTGAAGGCAGATCTGCCTACAAAACTGCCTGCATCACTCATAAAGTCCTCCACCAAAACACTCCACAGTACCTCTCTAAAAAACTCCTCATTGCGGGCACCACACGACCCCTGAGAAGCACCAACTCACTCCTCCTTATACCACCACTGCATAAAAAGAAAGCTACACAATCACGCTCCTTCTCTGGGAATGCCCCTATCATCTGGAATGCCCTCCCAAAAACCTGCGCTGCAACCCCTCCTATTTCAGCTTCAAAAAAGACCTCAAAATCCACCTCCTCAATTATTATTGGGGATCCTAACCTATGACATGCACTCGATCTCCAAACTCACCATGTTATATTAGTTCAGTAATATTTGTCCATTTCATGAACATCATCGGCCTAATTAATTGATATGTATAGCTCCTGCTCCTGTTTATATATTTGATATGTATAGCTCCTGCTCCTGCTTATTCTATTTGATTCGTTTATCTAATTGTTTGATTTGTTTATCTATTTGATTTGTATATCTCACATGTTGTCATTATCTTTTATCTACTTATACGCCATATTTGGCTCAATTATCATTGGGGGTCCTAACCTGTGACCTGCACCCGATCTCCAATCACCATGTTACTTTTTGTCCAGTATTTTTCTGTCCCCCCCGAACATCATATACCTAGTTACTTTAAATGTTTATCTCTTGCACCTGTATAATTATTTTGTTTTTGTATATTTCACACGTTGTTTCTTTATCTTTTTTATCTACTTGTATGCCATGTTTGCGTTATATTATCTTCTCATGTAAAGCGCTCTGATACCTCTGGGTCTAGCCAGCGCTATATAAAACTCTCAAAATAAATAAATAAATAAAAATAAAATATAAAACTTTATAAATAAAATAAATAAATAAAATATATCATATCCATCGGACAAAATACACAATCAAGTTTACAAGGACAACTGCTAATCAATTATAAACGTTAGCCCGCGAGCCTTGGGCTGGAATATAGCTAGACAAATAAAGTGCATATACTTAACATAAAACATTTCATAACCACAGGACAGGGTACATAATCAAGGTTACCAGAAAGATAGCTGCTAGTCAGTAGTAAACAGTGCCTCATGAACCTTCGCATTAGACCACTCGCCTCAAGGCCCAGCCTTTAGTGCAACAGCATGAAGGGTCCAGGCCCACTTTAGATACCTTGTGAGGGCAAACACAATGACTTCAGTTTGGTCAGTTTTCATTACAGATAAGGCTACCTGCATTGATTAACTCCCAGATTTTGACAGAGGGAGAGGGTCCACTTAGCCGTACAGACTTTGTACTTCCGACAGAGCAATAAGAAGCAAACCTCGGATTCAAGAGTGTTCGGGAAAAAAGGGCAGCTTTCAAGTCCTTGTCTGCGTCATTCCCACTTTACAGTAAAGGACCTCAAGGGCAGTGTGCCAATTCAGAAGCATATGTACAAGGATTTAGCCTCAGCTGGGGTAACCCCATCAAGAAATTTTCAAAGTGTGGAGTGGGCTTCTGGCTCAAGAATCTGTCTAGTAGTCCTTCAGACTTTGTGTCACGCCACACCCTTTCTAAAACATAGTCCCAGAAGAGCGCATTTATTGGTCTGGCTGAATTCCTGCCAAGCGTGGAAGGGTCTTCCCATATGCTAACCTTAGTGGTATGAGGGGGGTTCCTGATGGAACATTTGACAGGGACCTTATGAACCTATTTTCCTTGGTGGCAAGTCTTGTGATGTTGGCCGAGCCCATTTCTGCCCCGTAGAGTGCTCCGCCCACCGCCACTGCTCGGTACACCTCAACAGCAGGGGAGACTATTAGATGTTGTTTTGTATTTCCTAACAATCGCTGCTGACCTATGGTACAAAAGGGAGATGCTTTTCTGTAACTAAAGGCCCCACATGAGTTTCTCCGAGATCCTGACTCCCAGGTACAAAACTCTTTACTTGTTCGATTGGGGTTCCATTGACAGTTATTTCTAAACAAGCAGTGGGGGTTTAACAACATCAGTTTGGACTTCCCTGCGTTAATCTCAAGACCTCTGCGCTTGGTGAACTCTACAAAATGATTCAACAGATGCTGCAAGCCCATTGGGGTTCGTGAGAGCAACAGGGAGTCATCCACAAATGGCAGTACTAGGACGCATACACCAGCAATCTTTGGGGCGTTGTACTGGCAGTTGGACACATTTTCCACCACTCCGTTTATAAACAGAGAAAAGAGGGTGGGGGCCAGCACGCACCCCTGACGGACACCCCACTCGACTGGAATCCTCGGAGTTAGACCACCCAGGAAGTTTCACCTCACCTGGTTATACGTATCTGTATGTAGCCTGATTGAAAGATACAATAGGGCATGAGGCAGCCCCATCTGGCCCAGCACCCTCCAGAGTGTCTGTCTCGGCACTAGATCGAATGCAGCCCTCATGTCCATAAAGGCCACTTACAGATGCTCCCTCCCAATCGTGATGTACTTCAAGCACAGGATCATGAAGCGGAATATCCGGTCCTCCGTCCCAGCCTTCTCCCTAAAGCCAACCTGAAAATGTGATAGAACATTCTGATCCGCCATCCACTTGTGGATCCTGGTTAAAACTTGGCGTCAAACTATCTTCTGGATGCAGTCCATAAGGTTAATGGGCCTATAATTGGCAGGGATGTCTTTTGGTCCTTTTTTGTGACTAGGGACTATTATTGCACCTCGCCATGTATCTGGGATTTCCTCCCCATAAGAGACAGCATTTATTAACATGTGCAAGTAGGGGACCCAGATGCAGGGCTCCGAGTAGAATAGATCCACGGGAATGCTATCAGGTCCTAGGGCTTTTTCTATTTTTATATTATGGAGGGCATTACTAGTTTCATCCATATTGAATATTAATAGACTATCCTTTATATTACGATTCAAGTGACGTGAAACCTGGGAAATAAGCAATGTAGGAGATTTACTTAGAGGGGGCCTAGGCAGCCATTAGCACCCTCATAATATAAAGACTTAAAGTGCTCGACCTAGAGTTCTGCTGGGAAAACACTTCAGGGGCAGAGTTGCCTAACCCCCTTGTCCACCGCACCCAACCTACAGAAAATTCTATAGTCATGTTTCCCCATGGATCCTAGCATCAGTGACCATGGGGATTCCTGTCAATCTTTTTTGGCTTTGACCAGACAATACTTGTACGTCCAGCTTGCTAAGATTATTTCAGGTTGGGAGCCTGCCTCGATTACTTTGACCAAGTTCCCCTTAGCCGCCATACAATCAAATAAGAACCAGAGGTGAGATGTAGGTCTAGCTTGTGGCTTCCTAATCTGCTTAGTGAGCAAAAGTTTTAAGGTACCAAAACACTCCTCACGATTAGTAACAAAATTGGGAAAACTACCCAAATGGTGAAATGTTGAATCAAAAGAATCAAATTTATTGACGAATGCCATGTATATATCAGCCTCAATGCATACATATTACTGATAATAGCCCACTTGAAATTCCTACAGTTATTTGTAAGTTTCAAGGGAATTACAAAGGGAGCAGTATAATCTTCAGGGGCCTTCAAAAGAAATCTGTGCTAAACTCAGCGACGAGCGCATTATGATTGCTATCTGTCCTGTAGACTACTATCATATCGACCATTAGAGACCAAAGCCTTAGGTCTAATAATATGTAATGTATGAAGTTGGTATACAACCCTCACTTAAAAGCAGGGATGAGGGCAATAGTCAGATTTAGTGCGTTCATTTGCTGTTTTTAGACCATATTCCAGACAAAGCTGGAACACTTGGAGCGCCACTAATGGCCACTTCATGGCTCGTTTGGTCGTAAGCTCAGGAATGGCCCACTTGGTATCATCCTCAGCCATTAGGGCTGAGAGAGGGTTAAATGGTCTGAATTTCGCGTTGTAGTCGCCCCGTATGTCCACAGACCAAGAATGGTGCAGGGAATTATCGACCAAGTGGCACAGTATGTGTACAGTCGGTGACTCCACACCATTGTGGACAGAGCGTACATAGATATTCAACAACACCATATGTTTATGCATATAAGGACTGTTATTGATGATGTGGAAACTATTATATCTTTTGAGCCTTTTTCTATTGCCTTTACTCTATAGTCATGCAAATTTTTTAACCAGATGTTTAAACCCCCCAAAGCCCGACCTGATGTAGCTGGAGTGGCATTAGCATAAAACGTTAGGTAACCAGGTCTATACACCGGATCCGTGGCCCATGTTTCTTGCAGTAAGATTATCTGGTGGCAGTCTATGAATGAAAAATATCCTAGTAATCATGAAGGAACGTTTCAATTCTATTAAGGACACGGAGGCGAGGATAATGATCAAACTTCCTTTTTCCTTTTCCAGCAGCTTCAACTAAACAAAACAAAAATATCTCTCCCATGATGCACATGATAAAGGTCGGCATACAGTCCACAAATAGACAGTCCATGATATCCACAAAGGCGGGTTCTCCCGGACGACTTCCTTTTTCTTGACTGCGACTCCCTTATCCATGAGTTTCCATTACTCTGTTTTGGAGTTCTCAGAACCTGAAAAAAGCCAGAGGAAGAACAAATGAATCTGAACCCAGCTGATCCAACATAGATCAGATTCACCTATATATGGCTTAAACATGCAAAACCACCAACTAATCTGAGGAAAAAGATTACATTGCCTGCTCAGATAGCGAAGACAATTGCATAACTGTAAGCAAACTAAGAGAGAAACTAATGATACTTATACCATGTGACTGAGTGCAGCACAGATAGGCACTGCATGTAGAATTTGCCGGGCTGGGACAAGGTCTTCCAGAGCCTTGGGGCGGGAATAATCCTCGCCTCCGTGTCCTTAATAAAATTGAAACATTCCTTCATGATTACCAGGAAATTTTTGATTCTATGTCAGGACCAGAGGCGAGGATTATGCTCGTTCAAAGCTTGTCCACCACTGACGACACCATGTCAACAACTGGTTTAAAATAGAATCTCTTGAATTTAGAATCTGGTGACCAGTCTGCTGCATTTATAATGTCCTGTAGATGAGTGCCTAGGGTGAAAGCTTTAGAAGCCATCGCTCCTCTCACCAAATGGGCGCCAAATTGAGAGACATCAATGCCCACCTCCTGCAAGACCCATCTAATCCAACGGGCTATGGTTGGTCGAGTAACCACTTTGAAAGGCTTTCTCAGAGGGATGAACAATTGGCATTCCCCTGGACGCCAAAACTCCTCCGTCATACTCTGGTACTCCGTGAGGCAACGGACCACACACAATTTAGGGAATTTATCAAAAGCTGGATAGAACACCACCCTGGAGTCGGATTTGGTCCTACGAACAATGTGGAAGGAAACCCCCAAACCCTTCCTGAAATGTCCACAGCCCGAACATCAGAGACTCTCCTACATGACACCAGACAAAGCAGCATGGCTAGCTTCACTGACAATTCTTTGCGAGACAAATACTTATTGGATTGCCAAGAGTGGAAGAAACGGAGGACCTTATTAACGTCCCATAAGGATGAGTATCTGGGTTCTGGAGGGAGTGTAAGATAAAGGCCTCACATTAATTTACAGACCAACTGATGTTCACCTACTGGAGCTCCCTGAACCGGGACATGCCCGGCCAAAATAGCTGATCTATAGGAGTTGATAGTTCTATATGCTAGACACTGAGACGCTAACGCTGCCAGGTAATTCATGATGGCTACCACTTCGCACCCCAAGGGATCCTGGTCGTTCCGTATACACCAACCAACCCATCTGGTCCATGCTGATCGATAACGCTTGTTTGTACTGTCAGCCCATGCTGTTCCCAGCAATCTTTCAGCGGAATGCGATAGGCCCGGGAATCTCCAACGATGTTGAAATCTGCCATGAAACAAGGGGCATGCATCCCTGCACGACCTGAGGGTGGGGTTTGCCTTGGGGATCCCACAGAATAGTTGGATCTAGGGGTAGAAGGATTGCAGAATCCCAGGAAAGTTCCAGAAGAACTGGAAACCACACTTGAGATCTCCAAATAAGGCGTGATCAGCACTACCTTCGCCTGTGCCTGCAGACCTGCGCTGTGAGTCTCATTATCACTGCAAATGGAGGGAAAGCATATCCCTTCTCCTGTGACCTATCCTGGAGGAAGGCGTCCGTCACAGTTGCGAGAGGGTCCCGCTTCCAACTGAAGAATCTGGGTAGCTGGTGGTCCAACTGTGATGCAAAAAGGTCTGCGGAGAAGGAGCCCCAAAGGGCATGTAATGTCTGCAAGAGCGCCGGCTGTAGTTGCCACAGGGTCATATCCGACCACCTCCTGGAGCACCAATCTGCTATCATGTTGGAAGCTCCTGGGAGGTATTCCGCCGTCACAGAGACATTGTGAGAGAGGCAGAATGTCCAGAAATCGTTGGCCATATCTGGTACGACTTTGGATTTCGCCCCCCCAGCTGGTTGATATAACAAACTGCGGATACATTGTCCAACTTTAGGAGGATGCTGCAAGAAACCTGGTCTTTCGTCCAACATTGGATGGCGAAGGACCCCGCCTTCAGTTCTAGGCAGTTGATGTGAAGGTGACTTTCGTCTACGGACCAGATTCCTCCAATAAAGGAGTCGCCACATCGAGCTCCCCACCCCGACTTGCTGGCTAATGGAAAATGGCCCTGCTGTTCCATGCTTCCATATGGTCAATCACCATCTCATCTCCACCCCAACCTCGTCCGTTATGGGCACCTGATCTGAATACTGCAGGCCCCGGTGAATGTGGAACCCTTTGAGGCACTGCAGGGCTCTGTAATGGAGCGGGCCCGGGAAGATCGTTTGTATTGACAATGACAAAAGGCCCACCATATGAGCTACCTGTCTTAGCGAAGTGGTGGAGCGTGCTAGCAACCGCTTCTGCTCTTTGAGGATCTTGACCACCTTCCGCGAAGGAAGGCTCAAAGTTCGAGCCACGGATTCTATGATGAACCCAAGGAAAGTTGTCTGCTTGGATGGCACTAGGAGGGACTTCTTGGTATTGATCACAAAGCTTAGGCTCTGCAGAAGATTGATTGTGGCCTGCAACTGCTGTGAAAGCCTCGTTAGACACTGGTCCAAAAGAAGGACGTCGCCTAGGTAGAAGACCGAAAGCCCTTTGCCCTTAAGGTCTCCACAACGGGTTTGAGGATCTTGGTGAAGCACCAGGGGGCTGAGGACAGGCCAAATGGGAGGGCGATGAACTCGTACACCTAGTCTTTCCACCTGAACTGTAGGAAGTGGCGGTGTGGGGCAAAAATAGGAACTGCCAGGTATGTGTCCTTCAAATACAGGCAGCCCATCCAGTTGTCAGACTGAAGTAGATCTCGCAGAAGATGGATTCCTTCCATCTTGAAGTGGCGGTAGACCAACCACTGACTGAACTCTCTGAGGTTTATTACCAGTCTTTGGCCACCATCTGTCTTGTCCACTAGAAAGATGTTGCTGAGAAACCCTCTGGGATGGAGACAGGAATGTGCAATCGCCCCTTTTTGAAGCAGGTCCGTCACCTCCTGGTCTATCAGGGTGACCAGGTCTTCTGCAAAAAACAGAGGACAAGGCCGGAATTCCTGGATTGGAGATCCGTAGAACTCTATCTGAAACCCTTTGATGGTCTGAAGGACCCAGGCTTCTGAAGTAATTCTCTTCCAATTGTGTTCAAAATATGCCAACCTGCCACCCACCTTTAGAAGGGGGAGGAGGAAAGTCTCACCTGTTGTGGCATGGAACTGTCCTCTAGAAGCGCCTTTGCCACCTCGGCCACGGTAGCTTCTCTTTGGAAGAATTCTCCCTGCTTTGATGATTCCTGGGATTTTCTGCCTCCTTTCTGAGGGCCTTGTGTGAAGAATAGGCTGGCCGAGTGCCCTCTTTCACATCCGGTCCCAACAAAAATTAGAAGGTGGAAGATCTTTTTAATAGAGGCTTGCGCCTTATCGAGGGACTTAAACGTGGCTACAAATTTGCTCAGCTCTTTAATGAACGGGTCACTGAAGAGCCTACCCTGAGCCACCGCACCTGCCTTAGAGAAAGCCAAGTCTCCCAACTTGAGGTCCACCTTCAGGAAGAGGGGGCGACGCCTCCCAGTTGAGAGAGCGCAATAAGCGTTTCCAAGAAAGACAACCGCTCGCTGCGCCCGACTGGAGATTTCTTCCGGGGAAAGGGAGTTGCCTGAAGCTCTGGCCTTCTCCGCCAACTCCAGGATCTTAGTCGTAGGGCCAGAGAAATCTAGCAATTTATCCTGGCACGATTTCCAGGACTGATCAATTCCCTTTTTTTGGGTCCTTGATATATTTCTGGAGGAACATAGCCATTCTGGTGTCAATTTCTGGTGTTACTGCCACCTTGCCCAGTAGGTCGGGTCGAGGGCATTCTGCCCAGAGGCAGGCTTTAACCTCTTTTTTATATTGGCTTATGTAGGCTCCCTGCAACAAACTTGGAGACTTTGGTAGAGGGAGCCCACTCTGAGGAGCAGGGGTGTAACAGGTCCTCAGGGACCGGCATGTCAGAGTGTTCCTCTGGGTCATTGTCTGGGCCTGGAGGGGCCGGCCTCATCGGTGGAGTCTCCTGGGGAGTCCTCCTCCTCTGCGTCCAGGCCCGGCAGGTGGCTACAGCAGCGACATCCAACAGGGTATCCTGCAGCCCTGCATCTGGGAGGGACAAAAAGACTCTCTTTAGGTGTGTGAAAGACCCCAAATCTATTCCTGAGGTGCTCTTGTGCTAAGGGGGGTGCTGGGTTTGGGAATTTTGGCAGGCATATGCCACTTCCATAATGTGGCACTCAAAGGGCCCCATGGCCGCCGCCACTGCCTCGTGGATGGAAGTATCTACTGCTTCACAAAACTCATCATCCAGGGGCAGGACTGGCAGAGACTCTTCCTCTGTAGAGTCCTCTTTCATGATACAAGAGGTGTATGATGTGCTTATGGCAAACCACAGGTACAAAAGGCTTTAAGCCAGTCATTTCAGGGCCCCCACTAAGGGTTAAGGCAGTCAGCACCAAGCAATGCCAAATTTTTATATTTGCGCTGACCGCATGTAATTTTTGGGCAGCTTGAGGCTAATTTTTTATATAACTAGGCGATAAGTATTTTGGGCGCGCTGAGCAGTGGTGGGAACTCTGCCCCTGGGGCAACTCACCCTTGCCTGATCGTGTGTCCGTGATGCCTATGCCAGCCCCTATCAGCCTAGAGGGATATGCGAACTCACGCCGTGTCGGCGTTCCGAGATAGAATACAGACCTGCGTGTGGGCGTCAGGCTGAGCAGCTAAAATACAGACCTGCGAGTTCTACGGGTGTCTGGCTTCCAGGCAGCGTGTCTGAGCACTCGCTGCTCCTGATGCCGACATTCGCACCGGCATAGGACCAGCGAGATGCGCAGAGACATGCGCCCCCTATGAAACTCCAGTGCACACCGCACCACCGCTTGAGACTTCGAGAAGGAGGGCCCTGTAAAGGAATACCAAAATTCAATACATACACCCATAAAACCTTCAAAACCAAGACAGAAATGAGTGTGTACTTAACTCGCTGGAAGTAGGAAAAGACAGAGGAAGTCGTCCAGGGGAAACCCGCCTTTGTGGATATCATGGACTGCCTATTGGTGGACTGTACGCTGACCTTTACCATGTGCATCATGGGAGAGATAGTTTTGTTTTGTTTAGTTGAAGCTGCTGGAAAAGGAATAAAGGAAGTTTGAGCATAATCCTCGCCTCCGGTCCTGACACAGAATTCCCCCCATTCAGGATCACACAGCTTGGCTTGCAAGCAAGCCACATTTCATGATATAAGTTTAACTGGGGTTCTTGATGCTTCAGTGTTAATAACTGGAGTTAGCGACAGGACTGTGTCTGAAAGAATCGCACGGGCAGGTGTGTTCAATTTAATTATAGCATTGCAAGAACCATTAATCTCCATGTCCTGCAGAAATATATGGCAAGGCACAGGTACACGCTCAATCTGGTGACATATTGGCTCTGGGTCAGTGTAAGTGTTCTGGGTCAGGGGCTCAAAGAGCGAATCTACATCCGACGTGGCCGATGAACCAGCCCTTACCGTTTCCCGCTCCTGTGGATGTACAAATGGGTGACCAGGCCCTGAGTTAGTCGCTTGGAGTGAAGTCCCAGGTGGATTGATTTTCTTACATATTTTGGTGGCATCATGCTGAGGGGCTCTCAACTCAATGGCAATTAGGCCTTTGTTTATTTTATTAATGACAAATCTTAAGGGATGTTCCAAGCCCTGAGATTCCTCCAGAGCTTTACTCGGTTTACACAGTCAAAAGCTGACTTATAGCCGACAAAGCAGAGGTAGGTCGTGCGATTCTGCTTTCTTGTTTGGTCTAATAAAATGGACAAGGCCAAGATGTTAGTGATTGTGCCCAGAACCCCTCCCGGAACCAGATTGTGTTGCTGCGATTATTCGATTTGCATCCACCCAGGATGCAAATCGTCTAAGACAAGAGATGCAAAGTATTTTGCTTCACTGTCTAGAAGTGTGATGAGGCGGTAGTTTTCTGGTGAGGTTTTATCTCCTTTGTGGAGTGGGGTGATGACTGAACCTTCACAGTCAGGTATAACGCCCGTCTGGATTGTTTTGGAATAGAGGGGAGTTAACTTACCTTCCTAGTACTGCAGATCTTGTTTGTAAATAGCCTGGGGTATTCCGTTTGACCCAGTGGCCCCGTCCCTCCTGCCTCTGATGACTTTAGCAGTTTCTTGTTCAGACAGCTGATCTCCATCCAGAATGAGGTAGAAATGTAAATCTGTGTCTGTGGACAGTTGAGCTTGTGGGTGGTTGTCCCCGTGTTGGGATTGCCTGTGGTGTATGACCCCGTTAACAGGTTGACCTGCTGCTATGGTGGCCACTTGGGAGGGATTTGGTGCTGATAAAAGCTCTTTACAGAGAGGGGTTGGGTTGTCTGACGATAGCGATGGCGAATGTGCCTCTAAGAGTGTTGTGGGCAATAGGTCATATGCTGCAGAGAAGTGTTTCTTGAGAAAAGCAACCCAGCACTCTTCCCTGATGGAAGTGTTCCTAGGGGCTGCTGCGGTCGGTTTAGATTATTCACAGTTGACCAGAAATTTATTGAGTTGGGCTGCTTGCTGTTGTGGAGCATTTGGCCCAGAAGTCATCCGTATTTTTCCTGTTGTCAACCCAGACTCTTTTTTTGCAGCTCTTAGAGTGTCTATGTTGTTTATTGTTTTGCTACTGCCCCTTCGATCCAGCTTCAATGCCTGGTTTAGTTTAGTTTTTTTCTTGGCTAGGTGACAGGCTGCTGATCTCTTGTTGGGTTATTGACAGTGTCCTGGAGGTGCTGACAAGTTTGTTCTAGGTGGGCCATCCATGTTGCAGTTATTATTTGAAAGTAGGTCAGTTGTAAATTTTTGCCATGTTGCTAATTGGGTTAGGTTGTATCTTTCACATTCTTCTAGGACTGCCTTGGCGTTGTTGGTGAACTTCACTATAGATTCTTCTTACCATTTGAGTTTTTTATCGTTTATAGTGAATTGAGAGACAAACGTGACAGGCCCACTCTCAACAACCTCTCTTCTTAGATCTAAGACCAGAGTTTGTGGGAGATGATTGCTGCTGCAATGCTCCGTAATTTGGAAATAGCACACGGCAGGAAGTAGAGAGAGCGATAGGAAGGTGTAGTAAATGATGGACTCAGACCGGGGGCCAATGGAAGTGAGTTTTGCCGGGCAGTTGTCGGGTGATCTACCATTGAGTGCTCTCATCCCAAGGTGTTCAATTCAGGGATCTCCAACCTTTTCTGTAGTGAGAGCTACTTCTAGTCAGTGAAAATCATCGTGAGCTACTGAAGGCTAAGCAACTCGGGCATTGTTACCAGGCGCCCCCACACCCAGCTTAATTGACTTTAAGCCTAATGTCCATAGAGCCAGATGCTATGGTTTAAACAAAATACTTTGACTAGGGCACTATGAGAGGGCTGTCATATGTGTCAGTGAGAGCATGGTCTTTGGGGATGCACAAACATGTGTGCGTATGAATGGGATATATGTTTACAGGTGACTAAGAGACTGTGTAGTATGTACTTGTGGCGCAGGACTTACCTTTCCACATATGTGGCACTGTACCTTCTATAACACACACTGGAGAAATTCAAAGTGTAGAAAAAGGTAACATTAAGTTAACTTTTCATTTTTTCCCATTAAAAGCATTCAGAAACATCATTTAGTTCTCACGCTCCAATATTAAGTGGACAAGGACTTTTATTTAAGAATTAAATACTTCAGTGCTTCAGTTCTTCACCTCTTTGACCCAGCCTGGCCCTTAAATCTGACTGAGCATTGCTCATTATCAGGCTCTGCTATCTGCAGCCTGATGATAATAATGTAAACACAGCCTTCCCTTAACCGCTTAGCTGCTTCGAACGTTCCGCGCCAGTGCGGAACGTTCTATTAAGCGGGCGGGGCCGCGTCGGCCAACGGACGTGCGCAGCACTACCGAGGTTGTGCTCGCGACGGCCGTTGGCCGACGCACGCAGCGAAAGGGTTAACGTTAAAAGACAAATGTGACCTTGTGCTTATTTATAAATGAACTAAAGGCTGTGAGCTACTTTGAGGGTGTCTGAGAGCTACAGGAAGCTCGCGATTGACTGGTTGGAGACACCAATCAGGACAAATCACTTAATTTCCCCATCTATATAAACAATGAATGGTGACCTTGTGTAAAGTAGCAGGAGGTTATGTAAAGTGCTCCAATACATTCGAATTGAGTTTGCGCTGTATAAAAACAGCCGAAAGGGTGCACAAAGAGGTAAAAACAAAGCCTTAAAATAAGGAATATTACTGTAACAAAAACCTCTCCCTGCGTTTGTCCTTCCGGTTCCTGTAGTTTGACACCGAGGGCTGTATGTTCCAGTAGTTGTTCTGCTGGGTAAGAGAATCAACGGTTGTGCCACAGTCAATCAGGTTCATATTAAAATCTCCTGTGATAATGAATTTGAGTGCCAGAGCACAGTGTGTTTTCTTTAGAATAATTGATGTGATTTTCTTGATTACATTATTTTTTGAGTTTGGAGTAGGTTGAATGTAAACGTTTATTATGATCAAAGCCCGCTTGTGGGTTAAGCTGGTGAGTAGTGTGATCAGAATGCCTGGATACGGTTCTGGAAGCATCTCTATATGTTCTGCCAGGGACTGTGCAATAGAGGTTGCCACCCTCCCCTCCCCCTCCCCCGGCAGGGCGACCAAATTGTTTTGTTTTTTTCTGCCGGTTTGTGATGGAGAGAGTAGCCTTGAATGCTGGATAGTGAGACTGCCCATGTTTCCTGAACGGTGATTATGTCGAATTGGTTCTGGAAGGAGAAGCTGTCACTACTCCCTATTTTGCTTTCCAAGCCGGCGATGTTCCAGAAGCATAGTTTAAGGCACGTATGGCGTGTTACTTTCCCTGGGCTGCAGCATCAGTTTCTACTCCTTTTATTTAAGGCTCCTGAGAGCCAGCCCAATCCGGGCTCTCGATGTAGCATTGTTTTTTGCGCAATTTGACTTGCCACAGCTTTGTCGCGGGCTGATGAGTTGCTGCGTTATCCCCTTAGAACTGAAAGGGTAGATAAGTTGACATGGCTTTTCTTAAAAGGGGAAGTTGAAGTTAGGAGGGCAGGGTAGCGAGGGCAGACATAGGGCATGATTTTTAAGCCCCATTCCTTGAAAAGCTCTGTGTCATTGAGGATTAAGATCTGAATTGCTGGAGATGAAAACGTGACCATCGTAGATTCTTTCAGGGGGAGCCTGTCATCCAGCCAAAATTTGACTGAGATGATGTCCTTGGAGACCATGTGGGCCAGAGAAGGGAGGGCCCTAAACAGCTTTAGGACATTTCCCCAGTTTAAGGTGTCCTGACGACCTCTGGACTCTAAATCAGGGTAGAAAACAAGCTTTGTTTCACCGTACTGGCGGTGAGAAGGAACTTGCCCAGATAAAGATGGTTCCTTTATATTAAATGTGGTAGATGTAATACTTTGGGTGTTGTGTTTCAAGGTATCTGTAAGGAAATTCCTGGGCCGGCTTCCTTGACTGGGAGCATTTCTCTGAGTGGGAGTGTGGGGTGGATTCATCTCCAGGTGCAGCGCTGCATCACTTGGGCTGGGAATAGAGTCTGGGTTTTGATTATTTTCCTGGTTAGTGAGACTTGTGGTGAGTTTTTCTGAAGTGCGCAGAGATCGTGGACTAGACTCGGGGGCTTCTGCACAGCACTGTGGTGGGACTAAACCGGCACCTGCTGAGTGGGGATGCCCATCAGGTGAACAGCTTTGGAGGGCCGAAGGTTGGATGTTGCAAGCATTTGTGCCCTTTGGGGTGCAATTTGGTGTATATTCTCTCAGTCTGTTATGAGGTGCTTGGTGGGTTAAAGCAAAGTTCGTCATCAAGGAGGGGATCTTTGCGGATTCTTTCCAGCAAAGATAGGGTAGAACCTTTTAGGATGTATAGAGTTTAGTAGTCTTATGAGACCTGTTAACTGCGCAGTAGGCTTGTTCCTCACTTCCTCAGTCTGTTGCCGCTTCGTGAGAAGCGGATTTGGGGAGGAGGGCGCCAGGTTAGTTTGGGGGGAGTCTTTTAAGGGACCTGTCTCTTTTTGGTTTTCCACTAAGTTGTAGTCCTGATTCTTAGTCACTTGCTAACCTGGTTGGCCCCTAGTTAGAAGACCGGAGCTGGAGGCTATGTCCCACCTTATTTCCACTTTATTCTCTGTTTCGTTATTTAATGAGTGTCTTTTGGGGTCGGCCCATACTGGATTTTGGGTCCGTGAAGAGTAGGTTTAGAGTAACAGGTAGGATTCCAGTTTGTCTACAATGTGGGAAAACGAGCAGGTGGTTTGTTGACGATATGGGCTGTCTGGGCTTCAATGATTAAATTGTTTAGTTAAGACAGTTTAGAGTCGATGTATGATTGATGGGGAGTGTACAGCAAGGATGTTTAAGAGGTCTACTTGCAAGTCCAGCTTAGCTGAATGGTAATTTAGAGCATCTATGGATGCTTGAAAGGTTTTTAATAACAGAAGCCATGTGTCTGAGCTGTCACTGTTTTCTTTCCTCAGTGGGCTTTCCGTTGGTAGTGATTGTGCTGGTGGCGGGTTAGTGCCCAGGGGTGGGTTAGCTGGTCCAGCCATAGGTTTTACGTTTGAGCATGTGGTATCCTTTGCCTGCTCTTTTGCCAAGAACCGTGTATGTAACGGAGTGATCTGAAAAATTATTTGAGGGTGTAGGCCAGAAATATAGCTGTATACTTGAGGGTACTGGCCAGCTCGCCCTCTTCCAAAGGGGCAAAGGGAGGTCCTGTCCGAAGAGACCTACATTGGTTCACCCCTATTTCATCAATTACTTGAGCCGAAGACAGTCCTGGTACTAGACCTGAACAGGTGCCAGGCAGCTTGACTCAACTCAAACCCCTCTTTTAACAAGCCGCAACAGGTGCCGTCAGCTACCGAAGGCTCCAGGCTCTCTCTCAATTGTCCTTCCTATCCTCTCACCCTCTCCAGAAGTACTCCAGGCACTCGCCTTCATGCATCCCCCTGCCCCTGAGCACCACCACACCCTCCCAGCCTTTAGGGGGAGATGGGAAGAGAGAGGGTGCAGTATGACTGAAGGCAACCAAGCAAGCATGTAGGCAAGGACGAGCATGTCAGTAGCACATAAGGAGGCAAACCATTAGTGAACGCTAGTGAATACGAGGGTTGGAAATAACAAGCAGAGCTCCACTTACTGATGCTCGCCAGCTCCCTCTGCACATTTTGGTACCCACCAGCACAGACGAGCAGACCCCAGGACGGTGTCAGGTCTTATAGTGTTAACTGGGGTGTGTGATGGGCTGTGCTGAGCTGGGATGGGATGGTTGAGACACAGTCAGGCTGCTGGAGGCAAGAGGCTTGGAGAAGGAAGGGTGAAGCTCATGGGAGAGATGCCAGCCAAGAGGAAGCTATGAGTTAGGAGCTGCAGGAACAGCAAGGGCAAGCACTCTCTGGCCACTTCCATGATCAGTGCAACCTCAGTGCGTAATTGGATGCCACTGAAGAGAGGTAAGGTGAAGCGTCAAACAGTGCAGTACGAAAAAGGTGTGTTGTGTGACATGTGTAAGATGTCAATATTTCACTCTCATCCTCTGTCCACTTCAACAGTTCTCTCATCCAAGTTCTAAGTGACAAGGGGCTGGGTAGCCTTCCAAGACATGGTCAGCTGCTGTTTGGCCAATAACCAGACCAAATATGAAAATCTGTTTGCTAGCCTCATGATTTTAGACCTTTTATACAATCCTAGCACAACCCCTGAAAGGACATGGCCATAGTTCTTCCCCATGATCTCTTTAACCAAGTCCCAAAGCACTTCCCAGTGATGTTGGAGATCTGGGTAACTCCAAAACATGTGTACCAGTTTTGATTTAGGACCACGACATCTAGGACAACAATCCTATACCGCTGAAAAATCTTATGTAACCTTTTAGGTGTCAGGTACGCCCTATGGAGTATCTTAAACTGAATAAACTGAAAGCAGGCATTTCTAGAAATGTCGGCTTTCTCCTTCTGTCTCACTCAGGCAGGACTTCTCATGTTTCCAGGACAAGACAGTCAGTTCTTGCTCCAGATCAGACTGCAGGTGATGCCCCCTCACCGCCGGGAAGCTGGCTGTCAGGCAGACAAAAGCTCTAGTTGCACAGTAGTCCTCTGGATACTCGGTGGAGCACCCCTTCCTTGGTCAGGGACAACGTGGAACAGGAACCACAAGTGAGGTAGCAGCTCTCACTGTTATTTAGGGTTGGCAGACAGGGCTGTGGATATTCTGTCTGTCCTCTCAGAAACGGTTTGAGTTGGTTCTCTTTTCATGTGTCATTCTGAGGCTGCCTTTCAGGTTTAACCTTTGTCTTAAGTGAGACTGAAGCACACACAGCAGAGGCACAAAGAGGTGTGAGTAGTCTGCATCTGACTATCAACAGCCACACCTGACAGTGATCAGGAAGAGAGACAAAGGAATGGTCCCCTTCTAAAGCACCCTTCACACCTGACAACAGGAACTGCAGTCGTACCCCTCACCACTACTGTCTGCCAAATGGCAGTTTCAGGAAGACTAATCAGCAGCCCTTTGTGTCAAAATGCACTAATTGAATTTCCAAAGGAGAAGCCTGTCTCCCATTCCCCAAACCCAATATCTCGGTTCTCTCAATCAGTCTTAGGAATGGCACCAAGACACTTCCACTGTCTGGGAAAGCAACTCACCTCCATCTTGTGCACATGAACAGTCCAGGGGTTTCCAAAACGGAATACACAGTCCTGTGTTCACTCATACACTCATGCAGGGTGCTACACACTTCTTACACTCACCATGAATTTCTACACATGCTTGAGATCTAGGAGCTAAGATTTCGGGCTCACCATTAGCAGCAAAATTTACACAAGTGGGTCAATAAGCTTTTACTCCCGTGACACTGGTAAAAAGGCCGGGTCGTGTAAGATCATTACAAAAAAACATATACTTCAACCACTGTGCCACATTCATGAACCTAGGCCTTTGCACATGCTAGTTTAGCGTGAGAATGAGGCCAAGATGAAAAAAGCAGGATACCAGATACTCACAGTTCGGCACACAGGGCAGGGAACATAACTGTACACCACGCCTGGGAGATTCCCGTCCAAACGCTCATATAAACATAATCCTAAAAGATGGTATGCTTCTCCTGGGGGTGTCTGAGGACTAAAGAAATGATGGTGGTGAACTACCTAGTGACTCTCAAGTGTCCTTGGAAGCAATGAGACACATGATAAGAGAGAAGAGTTTATTAACTACGCTGACGAGTAGAAAATGAGGAAGGGTGGGTGCAGAAAGATTTAGAGGTCGAGGCTAGGTGAGGATGGGAAGTGTAACAGGAAGAAACAGGTTGCAAACTAAGACATGAATGACCCTGAAAGGGGCATTACTTCAATCTGACCTCCTTGTCACCAAGGTCATGCTAAGAGGGGAGGGGGTGGATGATGTCCTAGCATGTGCCACCACACTATAAGGCCAGATATAATTTGAAATTTAAGTAATATCAGTTTCTGTGTTGATGGACCACAGCAAGGGAGGTTGCATGTCCAGTCCCAAATGGCGTGAGCGGTCCGTAGTACCACACTTCCAAATGCAGCCCTTCAGTCATTGCTTGCACTGCAAGCCAAAGCAGTATGAAAACACCTTTACATTACCCCAGGATACAGGCATAGTTCAAGACCTTATCCCTGAAAGTAATGGGCTTAACTTCCTCAACAACAGAACAAGGCTGCTCAAGATGCTATCTACCATGACATCTTAAGAGACAAATTTACTGGGGTGAAACAAGGGGATGTTGACTTGTAAATGGTTACCAGAATCAATGCCACTGCACTGCATATAGCTCTGGGTATTTTTGTCCTTAAAGGCCTAACCCTAACAAGTCACAGTAGCAAAGCCAACTTCAGATGCAGGTCTTGGTGGTAAAGTGAATGCCAGCTTGGATAAGGATTTCATAAGCATTCTTCTCTGGCACGTAAGAGCTAAAGACTCTAGGCCTAACCCTAACAAGTCACAGTAGCAAAGCCAACTTCAGATGCAGGTCTTGGTGGTAAAGTGAATGCCAGATTGGATAAGGATTTCATAAGCATTCTTCTCTGGCACGTAAGAGCTAAAGACTCTAGGACTAAAGGCCCCCAGATGCCATATCCTTAATGAGTGTATCTTAGATGATAAACTCAAAGGTGGCCTAAATATTATCTGCCCTGTCTGAGGTAGAATTGAATAGATGGTCAGTTATGTTTGAGAATCACACAACAAGTCAACAGTTTTAGATTGATTGTTGGTGAGACATAACATTTTTGGGAAAATATTAAATATAAGAAACAAAATCATAAATGCAGTTCTATTTCAGGACCGGAGGCGCGGATTATGCTTTTTTCCTTCACTTTATTTTATATTTCATTCAAAATGCAGCCATCAAAACATATTAAAAAACTAACTATCCAAGAAACCCCAGGGAAGCAAAAGCATAACGTCCTCCAATCAGATCGCAGAAGTTCATACGAAGTCTTATGCCTCTTGCGTTTCTCCCTCTTTCTTCACTGATCACATAGCCAAAGATAAGTGCCTCTTGCTCCCTTGTTCTTGAATGTACCATATTGTTGGTGTTTGATTATTACTGGCATTATTTGCCTTTCCTTTAAGGTCTCTGCACCGCGGGAACGCACTTTGAGCTCCTTGCGCGGCTATTTCCCTGTTTTTCCCTGCACTGCGGGACCGCGGGTGCAGTGAGGTCCTCCCGTCACTTGGTACTGCTGCAGATACTGGGATATCCCTCTGGCTCCCCCAGCACAGGCCTTCGGTCTCCCCGAGTGAGACCCCATTTGTACCGGCTCTGTGTGAGAAGCCTTGCCCCGCGCTACCTGTCCTGCGCTGTTTGAAGACTTATGCCCCTCAGCGAGGGATCTGTATTCTCGGTTTGGTTTTTCTATGCAATGCCCTACGGGGTCGGTGTTGGTGCACTCTAGACACTCTGCGGGGTCTGTATTTGATTGGTGGCTGTGCAGGCCTGAGTGGGGACACTGTCCCATACAGCTTGGCCCTTATATCCTGTGGGTGCTGTGTCCCCCAGGCTGAGGCCCTTACAAATTGAGACCGCTGGTCTCCTCAAATCACTGGGCTTGGTCACTTCCAAATCCGAGGCCCTTGGTCTCCCCTTAAAGAAAGTACTGGTATACCCAGTACCAATTCACATAGTGCTGTGCTCAAGTCTGAGGGCCCCTTGACGAAGAGTGATGAAGACCTCAGAGAGCACATATGTGGAGGAGGAAGCATGTTCTTTCCTCCCAAGTTTTACGAGGTAGTTGACACCTCCATAAATAGGGCTGTGTCTAAAGCAATGGCCCCCCTTGAGCAACGCCTTTACAGGCAAATTGCAGAACAATGTGCATTGATTCCCAGGCCTGACCTCGCAGTCCTTGGTGTCCAGGGTTTCCCCATTTCCGGTCAGCTTACCCCAGTGCCAGGCTCTGCGCCCCAGAAACGGAAACGCAAAGCTGGGGTAGATTATGACACCTATGATTGGTTCTAGAAAGCCTTCTTAGCTCAGGTGGCAACGCCCAAACCGGTACTTACATCCCCCCGAGAGCATCTTGCGGGTACCGCCCATCCAATGCCTACCTCCCCTCTTGTCCCAGAACAACACAGACGGAGATGATTTCCATGGGTACTCTGATGGAGAGGCGGGCCCTTCCAAACCTTGGCGTCCCTTCTTGGACCCCACCCTGCCACCAGGGCATCCGCCATCAGATTCGACGTCCGAGATGCTGGACACCGATGATATCCTTCACCCTACGTCGTAGGACTTGGTGCTGGTGGACAAGGTTGCCAAGTACATGGCGGGGCGTTTGAGAAAACCGCTGGAAAAACAGGCATGTAGTCACCTACGGGCAGAGTGCCCACGCCCTTCCTTAGAAGGCAAAGTTGCCCTTACAACTGAGATCGATCCTAAAATGGCCACTTTTCTGGCAAAGTATGTTAAGAACCCTAAGAAGGGGATCGATAGGTTATGGCGTTCTGGCCAAAACAAGTTGTTAGACATCAGGGGCCCCTTACCAAGATATTGGATATGGCAGAAGAGGCCAAGCTGTCTGTTTCACTAATTTTTCCTGAAGTCCTGTCTGGCTGGGCATAGCGCACGGTTTTGTATTTGGGCAATGCCAACTGTGTGTTGTCGACTGAGAGACGCTGCTCTCTTTTGATTAAAGTGGATGCAAAGTTGGGGGACCTGGCCTCTTTGGAGTTGCAGCGGTGGCGCAAGGTGGTCTCTTCAGCAACCCCTTCATCAAGGAGCTGGGCAAATTCATCACCACGTTCACCTCCCTTGATAAGGCCCAAGCCTCAAACCTCCATTAAGAGAATTTTCACCCATTGGATTTTTCAAGGGGCTGGTCATGGCAGGGGCCACTCGGCCATCCGGTTTTCCTCTCAACTCCCCTCCAGAGGGCAAGGCTCCAAATGCGCTCAATGGCTGGACCAGTCCCACTTCGAAACATTCTTCCCATCAAGAGGCCAGAGGTTCTGTTGCAGAGGCTGCTTCAAGAGACAAGCCAACCATGGCTCCTCTACTGATAAGTGTTCCCCCTTCTTCCCAACAAAAAACAGGGGGCCGTCTGGCGAATGTCTTACCCACATGGGTAGCAATCACTACGGATGCATGGGTCCTAGAGATAGTCCGTGAGTTCCAAATATAATTGTATGGCTCCTCTCAGCAACTGACTCAGCCTCATCCCATCACCTTCTCAGCTCAGGCATAGACGAGGAGATAACCCTCCTGGACAAGGAAGCCAATTGGTTGGCTGCACTCCACCCCAACAGGTTTGTCAGCAGCCTGTTTCTGGCAGAGAAGAGCGATGGAGGCCAGAAGCCAGTTATCAACTTTCGGGAGTAAAACGAGTGGGTAGTGTACCACAACTACAAGATGGAGGGCATTCACCTCCTCATGGATGTCTTACGGGCCCTCAACTAGATGGCGTGCCTGGATCTGAAGGACGCGTACCTCACAATCCCAGTATTTCTACCACACTGGCGCTTCCTACAGTTCATATGGAGGCGCCAGACTTTTGAGTTCACCATGCTCCCCTGCGGGTTATCGCCCCGTGGTGCTTCACGAAGTTCCTCAGACCAGTGGTGGAACACATACAAGCACAGGGGAATAGTCTCATAGTTTATCTGGAGGCACCTTTCTCTTAGATCAGTGCACCCGAAGGCTCTCCCAGCACCCACAGATGGCGGTCAACTTACTGGAGGGTCTGGGATTTGTAATAAATGAAAAGAAATCCCTCCTAACGCCATCTCAAAGGACGACATTTTGGGGTTTCGTAATAGACTCCACAACTTCAACCTTGAGCCTTCCTCCCCGGAAGGTCGCAAAAATCTGACAAGAATTGCGGAAAACACTCTCCAAGAGACAGACCTCACTGTGGCACATCGCCAGGCTTGTGGGCCTTCTATCCTCCTATATTCAGACGATCTTTCCGGGCCCGCTTCACTACTGGGGATTACAGTGCCTCGAGGCTCACCTACTCCGTAGGGGATTAACCTACTCCCAAATGGTACCCCTGTTGGAGGAAGCAAAGGACGAGATCTCATGGTGATTTTCCCACACAGAAGCCTAAACAGTAGAGTGATTTTCAGTTCCAAACCGGACCTGGTCATAGAGTCCAAAGCCAGCAGGTTAGGCTGAGGCGCCTGATGTGGGGAGCTATCCACAGGCAGACAGTGGTAAGGAGACAAACAGAAGTTACATATCAATAGCCTGCAACTCCTCTCTGGCTCATTCGCAGTCCGTTGCTGGACCAGAGACAAAATCCAATCATGCATCCTTCTAAAGATGGACAATGCCTCGGTGGTACGGTACATCAACCATCTGGGGGGACAAGGTCCAAAGCTCTCTCAGATGCGGTGAAGAATTTCTGGCACTACTGCCTGGAATATCACATCTCCGTCACTCCAGAATACCTTCCCGGACAAGCTAACAAGATGGTGGACTGGCACTCTCAACAATTCCAGGATGCCAGTCTATGGAAGCTGGACACTCAGGTGTTCACGGGCCATCTTGGATAGATGAGGCCCTTTTTCAGATGATCTCTTTGCCTCTCACCTGGATCACTAGGTGTCCATGTTCTTCAGTTGGAGGTTGGATCCTCAAGCGATAGCAACTGAAGCTTTCCTGCAGCGTTGGAGCAAAGAGAAGGAGTATGCCTTTCCCCCATTTACCGTGATCATGAGGGCTTCAGCCCAAGTGAGGAGACAGCAAGCGGATGAGGTCATGGTGACCCCTCTGTGAAAATCTCAAGTTTAGTGTCCGGTTCTGATGGAACTTTCTAAGCATTCTCCAATCCTTCTCCCCCTGTTCCAGACTCTCTTACTGGATCTAGCCCATGCTCCGCACGGATGGTGCTGGACGGATCCATCCACTTGATGGCGTGGCGGATTACAGGCAACGCTGGAAAATCCCAAGTCTTTTGGGACAAGTTGAAGTCCTCTTCTCCAAAGCCTGGGCAGACAGCACAACCAAGCCCTATAAGTCGGCCTGCACGAGATGGATGGGTTGATGTCCACAACGGGGCATCGGTCCTGTGGTCGCAGATATAGTCCATGTGCTAAATTTCCTGGATAGCCTGGCAGCAAATGGTTCCACCTACAGATCGATAAATGTCTTCTGGTCGGCCATTTCAGCAGGGCATTACCCTGTTGATGGAGCTCCGGTGGGCGAACATCCCTTTGTGAAATGACTGCTTCGGGTGGTTCGCCTCTCTCTTTCACCTGAACCCAGGTATTCTATGCTTCCCAGGTATTCTATGTTTTGGGATGGTAACCCGGTTCTTAATCTGTTTCTGTCCTGGCAACCCAACAGATTTCTTCTTGCAGAAGGAGATATCTGCAAAACTGGCCATGCTTTTATGTCTAGTATCATGCCAGAGGATCTTGGACATGAGGACCCTTGACATTACAGGTAGGGTGTTCACCCCGGAGTGGGTCTCTTTTACGGTCAGTAGGTAAACTAAATCCAACTCTAGGATAATATCATATCCAGTTTTCCTTAATGCTCCAAAATTGTTTGCCGTACGATTCTTGGAAGCATATGAAACCATGACAGATGAGTTTGGCCCCAAGGGTAAATAACAACTGCTCACTGCACCATGTAAACCATATAACGCAGTCTCCTACCCCACCATAGCCCGGTGGGTGATGCAAGCAGCTGATATTGATACAAAACTCTTTGGTGCACACTCAGTCAGGGGTGCCATGGCATTGAAGGAATTTTGTCTAGACGTTTGTCTAGAGGACATTATGCATGCGACAAATTGGTGCTCAGATTCTACGTTTAAGAGGTTTTATTTCAAGCCGGTGTAGGATCTGGCCCATAATCCTTGCCTCCGGTTCTGACACAGAATACAACCTTTCCTAGCTTTCTTAATGGAAAGTTTCAATTCTATTAAGGACACGAAGGAGAGGATTATCCCACCCAGCAAAATACCTCTTCTACACCCTCCCGT
Source organism: Calotriton arnoldi (assembly GCA_963921515.1). NCBI lineage: Eukaryota > Metazoa > Chordata > Amphibia > Caudata > Salamandridae > Calotriton > Calotriton arnoldi. The sequence continues at coordinate 396,175 of CAWUFW010012995.1, read as the reverse complement.
TAGCAGAAAGTGAATGTGTTTTCTGTTGGTTTTAACACTGAAGATGAACATTAGTATTGATTATCTTGCTGACAATTACTTTTCTTGAACTGTCTAGTAGCAAGCTTATGATGCATTGTGGAGATGCAGGAAATATTGTGATTACGGACTCCACATTGTTGTTTTCTATCTTAATAGGGGTTGCTCCAAGCAGCAATCATGAAGTGGTTGTGGTGGCTTGATTCATGCAAAGAAAGAGGGAGACACAAAAGAGGCATAGGGCTTTGTATGGACTCCTGCGATCTGATTGGAGGACGTTAAAGCCTTTGGTTCCCATGGGTTTCTGGGATAGTTAGTTTTTTTATATGTTTTGATGGCTGCTGTTTGAATTAAATATAAAAATAAAGTGAAGGAAGAAAGCATAATCCTCGCCTCCGTGTCCTTAATAGAATTCAACTTTCCATTATGAAAGCTAAGAAATGTTATATTCTACTACATTTTGGAATGAGACTTTATCTAAGGACTAACTAACAATCAGCTGCTAGGGTGCTCGATACAAAGTAACTTTTAGTGGTCTTCTAGTAGAGACTTAATGCTAGGTGGTTGAGAGCGAATTATGATCTTTATGTTAGTAAATGGGATGAAATGTGAATATGCAAGTCTTTTATGGGAGGAAGTGTTTCCTTAACAGTAACCTGCAATGAAGCTTAAAATATCCAAGTCACACAAGCTCAACTCCTAGCAGTCACCAAGTTACAGAACTGTATGAGTCGCTGACCTAGTTATGTGGTATTCCCTGCAACAGGCTATCCTTACCACACCATCAACCATGGGTAGAAGACACTATAAACAAGCACTGTCAAAGGTAACAGGTTTAGCTATATATTAGTGAAAGTCATTGGATATTGATGGCCCAGTTTGTATTGCGTTTGAGCGGAGTTGTGTGGGTGAGGGAGTTAATGAATGAGTGAAGTATGTGACTGCGTCAGTGTGGGTGATTGGGATGTGGAAGGTGCAGGCATTAACACTGTACAGTTCACCTGTGCTATATGTCTAGGTTATACAATTACATAGAAGGACTCAATTACAGCAGCAAAACTGCAAAACGTTACAGCTCTGGCAGCAAGACCAATGCCACCAAGAGCAACTCCAAGCAGTAGTACTGAAAATGTGTCAACACGGATTGACAACTGAAAGTGCAGTATCTCTAAAACGCTCTTTCATCCATCCATAAATGCTGTTGATGCTGGAGATGTTAAATTTTTGTAACCGTTGGAAACTTGCACTGCTGCAGCTGTGTTGTATCTGGTCTGAAGGGAAGGGAACCTTGAACCTTTACTGCCTTACGTGAGATAAATCAGTTTATTTTGATGCTCTCATGCTGTACTGGTTCTGTGAAGAATAGATGCTTGTATTTCTGCTGCCTAATTTGTACCTGTTCTCTGAGGGAGGGTTGTTTTCACTACTGCTCAACAAGTGTTGACCCTGCTTTACGATCCCATACTAATGGTAGAGGGCACTATACAAAAGCGGATAAATAACTGCGTTGCTTCTCAAACTGTAGATGTTCTGTAAAGGATTCCATCTCTCAGAGAAAGGCCAGCTAGCACTGTTGCTGCCAGAGAATAGCTTTTCTGTGAGGAAAGAAGCTTGCACTACTGTTCCCTTACTGACCCAGTTCAAAGAGAAAATAAGCTTGCACTGATGCCGTCTGTTGTGTACCTTTCCTATGCTGACTTCCAACCTAAACCTAAAGCTTGCACTGTGCTATCTGTTAAGCGTATATGTGGCTGAAGCTCACACTCCTCCTCCTGCAGCTGACACCTGTCCTATACCCATTATTTGCACTAGGGTATGCTGCGCTGTCATCCCTGTGCTCTACTCATGTTATGTGTTACTGACGCTTCACAAGTCCTTTCACAAAACAAAGCCAGAATGCTTGCCATTGCCAATGCCTGCCCAAGCCTTAAACTGCATTCAACTGTTTCCTGCGAAACGAAAACATATGACATGGAGTCACTTGGCAGCAGTGAAACTAATACTGGCTAATGGCTTCGCATATGACATGGATTCACATATGACATGGAGTCACTTGGCAGCAGTAAAACTAATACTGGCTGATGGCTTCACATATGACATGGAGTCACTTGGCAGCAGTAAAACTAATACTGGCTGATGGCTTCGCATATGACATGGAGTCACATATGACATGGAGTCACTTGGCAGCAGTAAAACTAATACTGGCTGATGGCTTCACATATGACATGGAGTCACTTGGCAACAGTAAAACTAATACTGGCTGATGGCTTTGCATATGACATGGAGTCACTTGGCAGCAGTGAAACTAATACTGGCTGATGGCTTCACATATGACATGGAGTCACTTGGCAGCAGTAAAACTAATACTGGCTGATGGCTTCGCATAGGACACGGAGTCACTTGGCAGCTGTGAAACTAATACTGGTTGATGGCTTCGCATACGACATGGAGTCACTTGGCAGCAGTGAAACCAATACTGGCTGATGGCTTCGCATATGACATGGAGTCACTTGGCAGCAGTGAAACCAATACTGGCTGATGGCTTCACATATGACATGGAGTCACTTGGCAGCAGTAAAACTAATACTGGCTGATGGCTTCACATATGACATGGAGTCACTTGGCAACAGTAAAACTAATACTGGCTGGTGGCTTCGCATATGACATGGAGTCACTTGGCAGCAGTAAAACTAATACTGGCTGATGGCTTCGCATATGACAGAGTCACTTGGCAGCAGTAAAACTAATACTGGCTGATGGCTTCGCATATGACATGGAGTCACATATGACATGGAGTCACTTGGCAGCAGTAAAACTAATACTGGCTGATGGCTTCGCATATGACATGGAGTCACTTGGCAGCAGTAAAACTAATACTGGCTGATGGCTTCGCATATGACATGGAGTCACTTGGCAGCAGTAAAACTAATACTGGCTGATGGCTTCGCATATGACATGGAGTCACTTGGCAGCAGTGAAACTAATAATGGCTGATGGCTTCGCATATGACATGGAGTCACTTGGCAGCTGTGAAACTAATACTGGTTGATGGCTTCGCATATGACATGGAGTCACTTGGCAGCAGTAAAACCAATACTGGCTGATGGCTTCGCATATGACATGGAGTCACTTGGCAGCAGTAAAACTAATACTGGCTGATGGCTTCGCATATGACATGGAGTCACTTGGCAGCAGTGAAACTAATAATGGCTGATGGCTTCGCATAAGACATGGAGTCACTTGGCAGCAGTAAAACTAATACTGGCTGATGGCTTCGCAGCAGTGAAACTAATACTGGCTGATGGCTTCGCATATGACATGGAGTCACTTGGCAGCAGTAAACTAATACTGGCTGATGGCTTTGCATATGACATGGAGTCACTTGGCAGCAGTAAAACTAATACTGGCTGATGGCTTCGCATATGACATGGAGTCACTTGGCAGCAGTGAAACCAATACTGGCTGATGGCTTCGCATATGACATGGAGTCACTTGGCAGCAGTGAGACTAATACTGGCTGATGGCTTCACATATGACATGGAGTCACTTGGCAGCAGTGAAACTAATACTGGCTGATGGCTTCGCATATGACATGGAGTCACTTGGCAGCAGTGAATCTAATACTGGCTGATGGCTTCGCATATGACATGGAGTCACTTGGCAGCAGTGAAACTAATACTGGCTGATGGCTTCGCATATGACATGGAGTCACTTGGCAGCAGTGAATCTAATACTGGCTGATGGCTTCGCATATGACATGGAGTCACTTGGCAGCAGTGAAACTAATACTGGCTGATGGCTTCGCATATGACATGGAGTCACTTGGCAGCAGTAAAACTAATACTGGCTGATGGCTTCGCATATGACATGGAGTCACTTGGCAGCAGTGAATCTAATACTGGCTGATGGCTTCGCATATGACATGGAGTCACTTGGCAGCAGTGAAACTAATACTGGCTGATGGCTTCGCATATGACATGGAGTCACTTGGCAGCAGTGAAACTAATACTGGCTGATGGCTTCGCATATGACATGGAGTCACTTGGCAGCAGTGAATCTAATACTGGCTGATGGCTTCGCATATGACATGGAGTCACTTGGCAGCAGTAAAACCTCATGCAACCACCTACACAAATTAAGTACTGCTGATGCCCTCAATATACACTGTACCCAGAAGTTTTCTGCCCCACTCTTAATGGAGCCTCAAGTCACATTCTATATTATTTTGAAGTTTGAAATGTGGTCACAATCATACAACACAAAAAGGCATATCTAACTCAGAAATGTTACATCCGAGAGGAAGACTTCTTAAAGGGAGCAGTGCAATTTCATACTAGCACAGAGACAGAGCTAAAAAGCTTTTCGGCTCCATGAGAATAAACATTCTCTTTTTTAAACTTTATCCAACACCTACAAGTCTTCTCCTTAAGCTAAAGCATAGTGTGAATAACACCTCAAGATGGAACTCCAAACCCAAAATGCATGCTTACCTTTGACGAGAATCAGTTTACTTGCTGTTGAATCTTCTTCGGCCAATTTTGCGAAAATAACTTCATTCCTAAAATCAGCAACTCCTTCAAATGGCAACACTAAACGTTTTCCTTGTAGGATTTCTTGAATAGCATCTTTGCTTTCTGAAAGAGCATCGATGGCTCTGGTGAGAGAAAGAAATACTTTGTGTACTCAAGATGCACTGCAGAGAAATCATTAGCAAACAAATAATAAGAATAAAAATTAGAACTTACACATTCGCTCACTTTAGAAACATGCGCTTTAGTCTCCAGAGAGTACCCCGAGTATTTTATTTGGCTTATTCTTCGATTAGGCTTTTTCTCAATCAAATTTTAATTTCTAAAATAATCTGCTTTTGGCATTGGCGATGCAATTGCTGAAATATGGCAACTTTATATATTTCAGCATTACAGCTGCTAGGTGTCATCGCTTGGCAGCAGTTAATACACTATTATTTCGAGAACCTATGAGCATTTTGTTCCATTGGAGGACAGTCCCAGATGACATTGAATTACCACAAACACAACTGCACAATTTTTCTACCAAAACAGTGTCAAATCCTCCAAAAATCAAATCCTTTACCTGTACCCCAGAGAGAAGCAGCAGCGACCGGTCGAGTGAGAACAAAGAAGGATAGAATATTGTAAACTTTATTCGATTCGATAAACAAATCATAAAAGCATATAAATAACAAACCATACATAAAATATCTCACATGGATACATTTCATTAAAACAGGCTATGCGAGGGTTTCCACAAACTTGATACGAACATTTAGCCTAGAAATTGCAGGGGAATACAAAAATATCTCAATACTTCAGTCCCCCCTCGTCACTCTTAGCCTTAGAGCAGCTCTTAAATAGTTGACCACACAAAAGAGAGTAAAAACATCAGATGACAATTTTAAAAACAACAAAGCTATACGTGCCTGTCTAAATCTGGTTTTCCTTAACAGACCCTTCAAAAACATTTTCCTAGGGTGGGCGTAATACGGGCAGAGAAGGACTAAATGAAGGGTATCCTGTGGAGACCCACTGTCGCAGCCACAGGGCCCTCTCTCTTCTGGGTTTATGATAAAACCTGCCGGTACCGCCAATAAATGGTGAATAAAATTTATTCTAAAACGAGTAATCAGGAATCTATCGTGTGCACTCGTCATTAGTGTTAAATATGGTTCTATACCCTGAGTTGTTTTAACTAGAATATAATCTCTCACTGTATGTTTAACAAGTTCAGCGGCTTCACGTTGCGCCATGGCAAACTTTGAGTACAGAACTTTGGTATCACCCTTATCCTTGGTTCTTATTGTATCTGGTTTAGAAAACAGATCTGCACGCCCTAATTTGGTAAAAGAATCCCTGACATATTTTATCCAGGGGATTTTCATCGCATGGTCTAAGGAGAGGCAGTCCTGAATTACCAGCCTTGTCAGGCCCGCCTCTTCATTTGTCCAAAGTCTTCAGCCAACATAGTAGGGGCTTAACTGCCACCAAGTCTGAGATATATTTGACCCCCAGTTCTTCGTGAACACTGAATGCCGGAATACTGTGTGGGACCTTCAATACGCGCCTTAAATATTTGTTCTCCTCTCTTTGCAGACTAGTGGTCTTAACAAATCCCCACACCTCACTTCCATACAGGACCTTGGCGCAACAGATTGAATTATATAGCTTCAAGATCATGCCCGGGGTCCAACGTCCAAGCCTGTGTGCAAAGTTTGCAATAGAACCTATAGACCTGTTCAGGGCCAGGCACTTTTCCTCTAATAAGTGTTTGAAATTCAGGTGACCATCAAAAAACATGCCCAAATATGCAAAGGCTGGGACTTTACCTAAGGTATATGAGCCTATGGAATAATTGTAAGATTTGCTTGGCTTCTTCCCCATTTCCATAACATATGATTTTGCGAGATTAGGGGACATGTCCAGATTTTCCATAAACTTCACAAAATCGTCAATTAAAAGCTGCAAACCATGTGGAGTACGGGCAAGGAGCACCGCATCATCTGCGTAAAGCAGAACCGCGGTCACTCTTACACCTATTCTCGGCAGGTCAGCTTTAATATCGCGCAGAGTGGCGTCTAGACCGTTAATATATAGGGTGAACAGAAACGGCACTAATATACATCCTTGTCTGACCCCACTTAAGCACTTAAAGTACTCCGTTACCTTCCCATCCTGTATGTATCTAACAGCAGCTGTGGTGTTAGAATGCAATGATTGAAGAATATTTAGTATTGCCGGGTCCAAACCGAGATCACCCATTATTGACCACAATTTACTGCAGTTCACGCGATCAAAGGCCGTGGTGAGATCCATAAAAGCGAAGTATAGTGCGCCAGACTTAGCTACTGTGTATTTTGCTGTAATGAGATACAGGTTAAGGCATTGATCTACAGTGGATCTCCCCGGCCGGAACCCGTATTGAGCATCCGTAATAATTTGTGTGGCCTCCGCCCATTCCATCAACCTATTTAAAATCACCCACCCCAGAACCTTCGCTGAGACATCTATCAGGGATATGGGGCGATAGCAGTGTAGGCTATCCCTGTCGCCTTTCTTGAAAATTGGAACGATGATGGCAGAAGACCAAGATACTGGCATTACTGAACTTATTGCCGCGTTTAATACCCTGGTTAAAAGAGGGGCCCAGATCTCCGTATTACAACGAAAAAGGTCTGGTGGGATTCCATCAGGCCCCGGTGTCTTGTTCCTAGTCAGGGCCTCGATTCCTAAACTTACTTCATCCAAGGAGCAAGTAACAGGATTAGTGCTTAATGATGCAGTTGGAGTCTGCGTCTCATCCTGACTGTGCAGGTGGTTATACAAGCCCTGAAAATGCTGCTGCCATTGTTCTGGCAGAATATTATTGCTTAGGCCCGGCTTATTCGGGTCTGAGAAACAAGGATTATTAATAACTCTCCAAAAGCGGGTAGAGTCCTTCAACTCCGCCGCCTCCGTGAGCTCCTCCCAGGCTGTACGTTGTAAATGGCCCTTTCGTCCTTTGACAGCAAGTTTATAACTTGAACGGCAAGCAGCCACCCGTTCTCTATCCCTTGGAGTCTGCTTGAGTGCCACTTTTAACTCTCTCAGGGCTTGCGAGCATTGGCTATCAAACCACCTTGGGTGGCCCCCGCTATACGCTTGTGATGAGGACTTCAACAAGTTATCCACCAGTTTTGCGATGTTCCTAAAAGCCTCTAATAGTTCAGCCCCGTCCACTCCTAGATCTAAGCATTTCAATATTTCCTGGTAACCTCTATCAAATAAGAGAGTATTAAAGGAAACAGTATCCACCTGGGCCCATCTCAGCCTTCTGCCTTGGTCCGTCACAGCTATTGCCGAACCCCCTGCCTGTCTATTTGATTCTGGTAATTGGGACTGAGCAGCAAGCACTAAAATAAGTGGGTTATGATCACTAAACACACTATGTTGTATATTAAACTTTAAAATACCCCTTTTCAATAAAGGGGAAACAAAAATAAAATCAATATACGAGTGGCAACCTCTCCCTTTAAATGTAGGAGGAACTGGACTACCCTTTTTGTTAGCGATCATGTCCATCGTGTGGGTTAACCCATAGGAGTATTAAAGACCAGTCAGTTCCCGTCCAACCTGGGTATACTCCAGGTGCGGTCCTTTCCTTAATGGACAGGCTGACCAATCACCCTGTGCCACCCTCAAGTGTGGGCACAGGTGACAGTTAAAGTCACCAACTAAGATCAGTTGTGATTGAGCCAACCCTTTCCCTCGTGTGTACTCCAGCCGTGTGTTTAGTTCATGGAGATTGTTCGCGCCCTGCGCGTTTGGCATTGCATTGTAAAAATGTATTAATATTACCCTGAATAAGTGATTCGAGAATTTTAATCCTTGAACGGCATTTGAATCCCAAGCCAAGTTCTTCCAGCTGCCCTGTATTCTCAAATCTATAAACATAATCAGACCCCCCTTTGCTCTGCCGGCTACCGATCTAACTGCTGGGCAAAAGAAGGTTTTATATCCTTCGATAAAAAAGTTTTTCTTGTCTCCCATGTTTCCTGGAGACATATTATATGGTACTCCCTCACGTAAGTGAGCCATTGCTTCTCCCCAAATTTGCTAGATAGTCCTGCTATATTACACGAGATAATTCTTATGTCTCCCCCACTGCTCATCACAATAGAATCAGCAGGTACAGTATTACTCGCGGGTGGCGGACCTACCCCCGGGATTTATCTCTGAGATATCAGGTTCCCTGCACTCCACAGGAGAAAGTAATGTTCTCCCCATATGAGACTCCACACTCCTCTCTGCTGTAACAGCTGCTAGCCAAAAGGATATCACTGGCTCTACCCCCACCCTCCCGGTGAATTAGTCAGTCGATATCGTTCAAGTCCCTCAGTGGTGCAAATGCATTAGTTACCGCCACAGGCCTACTACCCCACCCGATACCCTGGTCCAAGCCAGTGTAGCATTGTGTGAAATTAAGGCTAGGCTCTGGTCTGTAAAAAAAGCCCAAGGGTAGTGGTTTAATGCTAGACTCTAGGGCGAAAGAACCAGCTGAATACGAGAGGATCCCACATGCCATCTCAGGGTATCTGAACATGATAATAACGCAGTCTCCAGCAAAAACTTTCCTCGTTTTGCCAATCCAAGACACCCTCCTAGCCATAAGGATGTGCCGGTGATTAATGTTGAATCTAGCTTACTTGCACATCCAATGCGCCACTTTGTTAATTAGCTGAGCAGTGGGCTCCTCTTGTGCATTGTTGTAACCTGGCACACCTGTCAAAACCACTATATAAGGGCAACTTGCCGGGGGGAGATCTATTACTGGGCGCTCAGCGTTGTAAGGAGCGACTGGCATATCTTCCCCTCTCAATTGTTGTTGGTGTCCACTATCCCCCTTCGAGGCATTGTACCGATTCTCCAATTGGACCTTGTCGGACTCTGCCTCCACTGCCCTTACCTCCCTTGCACCCAGGTTCCTAGATTGAGCCTTAGGGCGTGAAACTACACTATTAAGTTGGGGGGTATGATTTACCATATCATTTACTGTGTCAGCTCGTTTGTGTAGTCGGGAATCAGAGCCCGTTACAGGTAGTGAAGAGGTAATCCTTGTCACGTGCTCTCCCCTTCCGTTGCCCCCTGAGCTACCGATGGGGCAACCGAAGGTTGGACAGAATGATTACAGCAACACCCCCCTGTATTTGGTAAGATAGATAATGTATTAGATGATGTACTATTACGCTGTTCAATCAACACGAGTTTCTCCTCAATTGACCGTAATTTACATAATAAGGGGTCCAGGAGCACAGACACCAATGTCTCAAGTCTTCTCCACTGATCATTATTGCAATCAGGAATTGTAGGGCTGGGGGTGAGTCCTGTGGCGTAGGATGTCCTGATGACCCTTGTGCGCCTTCCATAGCTGTAAGATCTTGATTTGGTTTGAGAGGTGGCTGCTTTAATCTGGGCTTCTGTCTTGGCTTTTGGAGAGCTCCACGCCTTGGCCGTTTTGCCGGTGGGTCATTAATAACTGATAATTTCGATCCCGTCCCACCCCCCCTTGGGCTAACTCTTGGGTGCTTTTTAGATCTGGTTGTGACCTCTCTAGGCCCAGACTTTAGTGAAGTTAAAGTTACCAATGTGGCCATAGAAACAAGAGGTACTAGTGGCATAACCTCTGAGGGGCGGGACGCCTCCTGCATCGGCATGGTGCCGCTTCCCGCTGCAACCGTCCCCGTGCCTGAGGTGACTACTAGAATAAGTGGGTCTACGTCTGGAGTCACTATCGCTGGGTCCACTTGCCCCCCACCCCGCCCCCCTAGTCCATCCCCAATTGCCGCGACATGATGCACGTACACGGCATCTGTGTGCGCACATGCGGGAGATTTAGCGGGAGATTTAGCCCTGCTTATACAACCTAATGAAGATCTTTTGTGGGTCACAACACTATCCAGAGAGTCTTTTTTCCGTCAGCAGAATTTCGTGCGTCAGCACCGAATCCGCCTGTGTCAAGAAGGCGTCAAGAGTCCCCACGAGGCCCCCTCCTGGGGATGTGAGAACATCCTTACGTTTAAGCCGCTTAGCCATTAAATACTAGTTAACAAGTCACTTTGTAACACTAAACAGTACCTTGGAGTTATAGATCCTGCGCCCCTGGTCCGGTGACAGAGGGTGGGCCCAGCCCAGCCTCTTCCGGCCTCTGACGGGCGCGGATGGGCCTGCCCTTGGCCCGGGCTTTGCCCGCGCGCGTCCCGCGCCACGGGAGCCCGTGAGCACTTTTAAAGCGCCTCCTGGCGCAGGATGATGGTGCTGGCGGCGACGGCCGCACAGGAGGCTGGGGGCGATAGTCCTGGCTCCCCTCCTCTCCCCTCCAGTGGCAAACAGCGAAACGGCAACAGCAAGTCTGAACAAAACGGGCTTCCCGCGCCACGGGAGCCCGTGAGCACTTTTAAAGCGCCTCCTGGCGCAGGACGATGGTGCTGGCGGCGACGGCCGCACAGGAGGCTGGGGGCGATAGTCCTGGCTCCCTTCCTCTCCCCTCCAGTGGCAAACAGCGAAACGGCAACAGCAAGTCTGAACAAAACGGGCTTCCCGCGCCACGGGAGCCCGTGAGCACTTTTAAGCGCCTCCTGGCGCAGGATGATGGTGCTGGCGGCGACGGCCGCACAGGAGGCTGGGGGCGATAGTCCTGGCTCCCTCCTCTCCCTCCAGTGGCAAACAGCGAAACGGCAACAGCAAGTCTGAACAAAACGGATAGATGTTTCCTCAGAGCTGAGGGAATGGTGATAACTTCACAGAATGAAGTGGTGACCCTAGCAAGAAGCGAAGAATCTACTTTAGTTACTCCACAGACAGTAACACATTTCCAAGCATGCCTCAAGCAATCTTGAGGAGAGACAGGGAAGTTACCCGTCTTCCTCCGTCAGATCTCGCAAAGCCCCACCTACAGATAGTGACATCATCCACAGGCCCCTCGGGGGACTTTAAAGCATTGGGAAGCAAAGAAGCTTCCTCGTTTGCTCTTCGGCTATGCTACCCATCGGATCTCCCGTCATCGTAGATCACATCATCTCTTGCAGGATCCCACCAGCACAGAAGAGACCAGCCTTTGAGGCTGATCGTGGCTGTTCAGGCTTAGTCAGTCACATCAAAACTGAGCATATACTTAAGAAACTGATGCTGTCGCAGTTACATGCAAATTATGGAATTTGCAGTGGATTTAGGACCTGCCACTCCTCACCACTCACAGGTTTCACAAGATAGCAGAGCTGGTCTGAACCACAATGATTAAAAACCCGAACCCTTGCCCTAGCTAGTGCTAGTTTTGGAAAATATCATAGACCAAACAAATGTTTTGAAAGGGGAAACTGAATGCCCCAGTAGATTTAATGCAACATATTAATAACACTAAAAGAAGTGTCAATGAGAGTCCTAGGCTGGAGGACAAACTGAATGATATGGCTGTGATAAGTACGCTACTTGTGACATTCACAAGAAAAGAGGATCAACAGGACCAGTCCAAGCACAATAAACTAAGGGCCTGATTTATATCTTGGCGGTAACGGTCCCGCAGTCGATTTACTGTCAGATTTCCCGTCCGTCGACTTAGCGGTCCACCCGCCTGATTTAGATGTTGGTGATTCCGCAGACGAAAGACCGCCGACAAACCGTAGTCGCTGCCATGAATCACCGCCCGTGTTGACAGCGCCATAGGCAAAGGCGGCTGGCTGCAGGACTCCAGCCCCTTTTACCACCGATCCAATCACGATGTGCATTCCCACCATCCTAACTGTGGCGGCTAAATCGCCACACCGAAGTTGGCGGATTGGGAGGGATATAAGCACAAAACTTACTTTTTCACTAATTTTTCCATTTCCTAATGCCATGAATCCGATTGTAGAAGTCCTGTCATTGCTCCTGCTCCTGGACCAAGAGGAAAATCAACCCAGTCGTCGCCGGCACAGAAGGTAAGTCACTGTTTAACCTGTCAGCCTCAGAATTGTAACTGTACATTAGCACTGGACTCGAGGATGTTTAAGAAAAGTTGCAAGCAATACTACAATGATGTGCAATGCATATAAAGTTGTACTTGGAAAATGTGTAAAAACACACCTCAAGATATTAAGACCCACCAATCTGGATACTAACTGCCATCATGGCAGTGGAAACCTACACACAAAGTCACAGCAATCACAAATAGAAATGTGTCCTTACAGGTATGTGCAAAAATCTTCTCTAAACTACCAGATCATAGACATAAACAGTATACCCACTAGGAACTACTCAAATCCATGATATTATAGCAATTGCACTACAAAATGCTACAAGTGGGTGTACACAGAATGTACACACAATCTGACCTCTAAACTGCAAATACAAAGATGTATGAAGGTCACATGTCCCCTTGGTCTGTGCAATTAATGACAAACATTAGATGTCTTTTAACTGTAAAGTGTCATGTTCCCTGTGTGATCCATCTGTGCACATTATGGACACATCAAGTTAAAATAAACACACATGCATTCATTCTCCAGTCACACTAACAGAAATACATATACATAGTATGTGTCTAGTAACATGATGAATGCTTGCACCAAAATGAACGTGTCCATCACAAATGTACAACACTAATGTATGCCTTTTAAAAAATATCTAAAATATCCAACCTGTGCTTGTCACGGTCAAAAATAAGAGTAAGTGTATGGCACACACATTAGCAGAAATAACATCATCAACAAACAATCAGTAACAATCCAACAATAAGGCCAGGACAAAGGTATTCTCAAATCAAACTGTTTTTCTCAGTATGAGATAACTGCCTCATATATTGTGTTTAAGATAAACTCAAAATAAAGAATAACATCAAAGGCACTAGGTCAGAAAGTTCAAAATCTGGGTTGCATGCCATAAGTTGCCTCCTATTTACACTGCCAAACTAAACCTTCTCTGGAAGGGGCATCTACGGGGCAGAGAGCAGGCACCTCAATGATCTTATTTGAGTGGGGGGTCCTAGGGTTTGGGAGGGGTGGGTTTGGATTTGGGAAGGTGGGTTTGTCTTTGGGAGGGGTGGGATGAGATTTGTAAGGGGTGGGTTGGGATTTGTAAGGGGTGGGTTGGGATTTGTAAGGGGTGGGTTGGGATTTGTAAGGGGTGGGTTGGGATGTGGAAGGGGTGGGTTGGGATATGGAAGGGGTGGGTTGGGGTGTGGAAGGTGTGGCAAGAGGTTTGGGTGTGGTGGACGTATGTTTGGAAGGGTGGTCTGGGATGAGGAAGGACTCACGGTCAGGTCAAACATAACATCCTCTTTTGGAAAATGGGTAGAGTGTTCGAGAGGGATTTGGGCTTGGGAGGTGTAGGGAGTGGCAGGGTCTGTTGTGCATGTGTCTGTTGATGGTGTGGGTGCCTGAGGGCCTGGTGTATGTTCTGGTTTGTGTTTTTTACTGGGTGTCTGTTATGTGGGCGTTTGTGTACAGTAGGAGTGTGTGTGGATGTGTCTGCTGTGGATGTGCTGTGTGTGTTTGTGGTGCCTGTGGATATGCTAGTGCATGTGTGTGTTGTGGTGTCTGCTGGTATGCTGGTGGTGGGTGGTTGTGTTGGGTGTGGTGTCTGCCGGTGTGCAGATGTTGGGTGTTTGTGTTGTGTTGGGTGTGGTGTCTGTGGGTGTGCTGGTGGTGGGTGTGGGCGTTTTTGGGTTGTGTTGGGTGTTGTGTCTGCGGGTGTGCTGGTAGTGGGTGTAGGTGTTTGTGTTGGGTGTGGTGTCTGTGGGTGTGTTTGTGGTAGTGGTGGTGGGGGGGTGGTGTTTGCATGTGTGTGTCTCTCTGTGTTTCTTGCTGTGTTTGTGTTTATGTGAGGATGTGCTGCTTCTGTGTGCCTGAGTGGGTGCGTGAAAAAGTGTGCGTGTGCCCTGGATAGGGCTGGGAAGAGGGATTTGGGAAGGGGTGGGAGTTGGGGCATGCATATGGTTGGGGTGGGTGGGAGGCTGTGGTCAATGAGGAGGCCAGACCCTGGAATGATCGCTTGTAGGACAGACATGGCATTGTGAATGCCATCCAGGTAAGCCAGTATCTAGGTCATCTGACCACTAAGCCCCGGGATGGCATTCAGTACTGCGAGCTGGCCTACAGCGATAGTCTGCAATAGATCAATAGCCTCCTCACTGAGGGCAGCCTGGGAGACAGGGACAGGGGGGGGGGGTGCCTGCAGCAAAGGTGTTACCACCCTTATTACTGGAGCGTCTACAGCCAATGGGGGGGCAGGAGGGAGGGTGAAGAGGGAAACGTGGGTGGCAGACAACGATGCAGGTGGAACTGCAGCAGTAGGATCCGCCACTACTAGGGACTGGTCGTCTGTGGAGGCCTCCAAAGATGATGTGGAGTTGCTCGTGGCCTCCGTGCTAGTCCCCTCACCCTCCGTGGCACTGGGTCCCTCGGTGCCAGTGGTGTCTGCACCAGTACCACAGTGCCAAGCTTCTTCTTCTGTGTGCGCACATGCGGGAGATTTAGCGGGAGATTTAGCCCTGCTTATACAACCTAATGAAGATCTTTTGTGGGTCACAACACTATCCAGAGAGTCTTTTTTCCGTCAGCAGAATTTCGTGCGTCAGCACCGAATCCGCCTGTGTCAAGAAGGCGTCAAGAGTCCCCACGAGGCCCCCTCCTGGGGATGTGAGAACATCCTTACGTTTAAGCCGCTTAGCCATTAAATACTAGTTAACAAGTCACTTTGTAACACTAAACAGTACCTTGGAGTTATAGATCCTGCGCCCCTGGTCCGGTGACAGAGGGTGGGCCCAGCCCAGCCTCTTCCGGCCTCTGACGGGCGCGGATGGGCCTTGCCCTTGGCCCGGGCTTGCTCCGCGCGGTCCCGCGCCACGGGAGCCCGTGAGCACTTTTGAAGCGCCTCCTGGCGCAGGATGATGGTGCTGGCGGCGACGGCCGCACAGGAGGCTGGGGGCGATAGTCCTGGCTCCTCCTCTCTCCTCCAGTGGCAAACAGCGAAACGGCAACAGCAAGTCTGAACAAACGGGCTTCCCGCGCCACGGAGCCCGTGAGCACTTTTAAAGCGCTCCTGGCGCAGGACGCATGGTGCTGGCGGCGACGGCCGCACAGGAGGCTGGGGGCGATAGTCCTGGCTCCCTTCCTCTCCCCTCCAGTGGCAAACAGCGAAACGGCAACAGCAAGTCTGAACAAAACGGGCTTCCCGCGCCACGGGAGCCCGTGAGCACTTTTAAAGCGCCTCCTGGCGCAGGATGATGGTGCTGGCGGCGACGGCCGCACAGGAGGCTGGGGGCGATAGTCCTGGCTCCCCTCCTCTCCCCTCCAGTGGCAAACAGCGAAACGGCAACAGCAAGTCTGAACAAAACGGATAGATGTTTCCTCAGAGCTGAGGGAATGGTGATAACTTCACAGAATGAAGTGGTGACCCTAGCAAGAAGCGAAGAATCTACTTTAGTTACTCCACAGACAGTAACACATTTCCAAGCATGCCTCAAGCAATCTTGAGGAGAGACAGGGAAGTTACCCGTCTTCCTCCGTCAGATCTCGCAAAGCCCCACCTACAGATAGTGACATCATCCACAGGCCCCTCGGGGACTTTAAAGCATTGGGAAGCAAAGAAGCTTCCTCGTTTGCTCTTCGGCTATGCTACCCATCGGATCTCCCGTCATCGTAGATCACATCATCTCTTGCAGGATCCCACCAGCACAGAAGAGACCAGCCTTTGAGGCTGATCGTGGCTGTTCAGGCTTAGTCAGTCACATCAAAACTGAGCATATACTTAAGAAACTGATGCTGTCGCAGTTACATGCAAATTATGGAATTTGCAGTGGATTTAGGACCTGCCACTCCTCACCACTCACAGGTTTCACAAGATAGCAGAGCTGGTCTGAACCACAATGATTAAAAACCCGAACCCTTGCCCTAGCTAGTGCTAGTTTTGGAAAATATCATAGACCAAACAAATGTTTTGAAAGGGGAAACTGAATGCCCCAGTAGATTTAATGCAACATATTAATAACACTAAAAGAAGTGTCAATGAGAGTCCTAGGCTGGAGGACAAACTGAATGATATGGCTGTGATAAGTACGCTACTTGTGACATTCACAAGAAAAGAGGATCAACAGGACCAGTCCAAGCACAATAAACTAAGGGCCTGATTTATATCTTAGCGGTAACGGTCCCAAGCAGCTCGATTTACTGTCAGATTTCCCGTCCGTCGACTTAGCGGTCCACCCGCCTGATTTAGATGTTGGTGATTCCGCAGACGAAAGACCGCCGACAAACCGTAGTCGCTGCCATGAATCACCGCCCGTGTTGACAGCGCCATAGGCAAAGGCGGCTGGCTGCAGGACTCCAGCCCCTTTTACCACCGATCCAATCACGATGTGCATTCCCACCATCCTAACTGTGGCGGCTAAATCGCCACACCGAAGTTGGCGGATTGGGAGGGATATAAGCACAAAACTTACTTTTTCACTAATTTTTCCATTTCCTAATGCCATGAATCCGATTGTAGAAGTCCTGTCATTGCTCCTGCTCCTGGACCAAGAGGAAAATCAACCCAGTCGTCGCCGGCACAGAAGGTAAGTCACTGTTTAACCTGTCAGCCTCAGAATTGTAACTGTACATTAGCACTGGACTCGAGGATGTTTAAGAAAAAGTTGCAAGCAATACTACAATGATGTGCAATGCATATAAAGTTGTACTTGGAAAAATGTGTAAAAACACACCTCAAGATATTAAGACCCACCAATCCGGTACTAACTGCCATCATGGCAGTGGAAACCTACACACAAAGTCACAGCAATCACAAATAGAAATGTGTCCTTACAGGTATGTGCAAAAATCTTCTCTAAACTACCAGATCATAGACATAAACAGTATACCCACTAGGAACTACTCAAATCCATGATATTATAGCAATTGCACTACAAAATGCTACAAGTGGGTGTACACAGAATGTACACACAATCTGACCTCTAAACTGCAAACATATCAGAGATGTATGAAGGTCACATGTCCCCTTGGTCTGTGCAATTAATGACAAACATTAGATGTCTTTTAACTGTAAAGTGTCATGTTCCCTGTGTGATCCATCTGTGCATATTATGGACACATCAAGTTAAAATGAACACACATGCATTCATTCTCCAGTCACAGTAACAGAAATACATATATATTTTCAGTATGTGTCTAGTAACATGATGAATGCTTGCACCAAAATGAACGTGTCCAGTCACAAATGTACAACACTAATGTATGCCTTTTAAAAATATCTAAAATATCCAACCTGTGCTTGTCACGGTCAAAAATAAGAGTAAGTGTATGGCACACACATTAGCAGAAATAGACATCATCAACAAACAATCAGTAACAATCCAACAATAAGGCCAGGACAAAGGTATTCTCAAATCAAACTGTTTTCTCAGTATGAGATAACTGCCTCATATATTGTGTTTAAGATAAACTCAAAATAAAGAATAACATCAAAGGCACTAGGTCAGAAAGTTCAAAATCTGGGTTGCATGCCATAAGTTGCCTCCTATTTACACTGCCAAACTAAACCTCCTCTGGAAGGGGCATCTACGGGGCAGAGAGCAGGCATCATCTCAATGATCTTACTTGGGTGGGGGGGTCCTAGGGTTTGGGAGGGGTGGGTTTGGATTTGGGAAGGTGGGTTTGTCTTTGGGAGGGGTGGGATGAGATTTGTAAGGGGTGGGTTGGGATTTGTAAGGGGTGGGTTGGGATTTGTAAGGGGTGGGTTGGGATTTGTAAGGGTGGGTTGGGATGTGGAAGGGGTGGGTTGGGATATGGAAGGGGTGGGTTGGGGTGTGGAAGGTGTGGCAAGAGGTTTGGGTGTGGTGGACGTATGTTTGGAAGGGTGGTCTGGGATGAGGAAGGACTCACGGTCAGGTCAAACATAACATCCTCTTTTGGAAAATGGGTAGAGTGTTCGAGAGGGATTTGGGCTTGGGAGGTGTAGGGAGTGGCAGGGTCTGTTGTGCATGTGTAAGTTGATGGTGTGGGAGTCTGAGGGTCTGCTGTATGTGGTGTATGTTCTGGTTTGTGTTTTCCACTGGGAGTCTGTTGTGTGGGTGGTTGTGTACAGTAGGTGTGTGTGTGTGATGGATGTCTGCTGTGGATGTGCTGTGTGTGTTTGTGGTGCCTGTGGATATGCTAGTGCATGTGTGTTGTGTTGGGTGTGGTATCTGTGGGTGTGCTGATGGTGGGTGTTTGTGCTGTGTTGGGTGAGGGGTCTGCAGGTGTGCTGGTGGTGGGTGTGGGTGTTTGTGTTGGATGTGGTGTCTGTGGGTGTGCTGGTGGTGGTGTGGGTGTTTTTGGGTTGTGTTGGGTGTTGTGTCTGCGGGTGTGCTGGTAGTGGGTGTAGGTGTTTGTGTTGGGTGTGGTGTCTGTGGGTGTGTTTGTGGTAGTGGTGGTGGGGGGGTGGTGTTTGCATGTGTGTGTCTCTCTGTGTTTCTTGCTGTGTTTGTGTTTATGTGAGGATGTGCTGCTTCTGTGTGTCTGAGTGGGTGCGTGGATAGGTGTGTGTGTGTGTGTGTGTCTGTGTGCTCTAGATTGGGCTAGCAAGAGGGATTTGGGATAGGGAAGGCCTGGGAGTTGGGGCACGTGGTTGGGGTGGGTGGCAGGCTGCAGTCAATGAGGAGGATGGCAATACCTGGAATGAACGCTGTAGGCCAGACATGGCATTGTGAATGCCATCCAGGTAAGCCAGTATCTAGGTCATCTGACCACTAAGCCTCGGTGATGGCATTCAGTACTGCGAGCTGTGCCTACAGCGATAGTCTGCAATAGATCAATAGCCTCCTCACTGAGGGCAGCCTGGGAGACAGGGACATGGTGGAGGTGCCTGCAGCAAAGGTGTTACCACTCTTATTACTGGAGCGGCTACAGCCAACTGGAGGGAGCAGGAGGGAGGGTGAAGAGGGAAACGTGGGTGGCAGACAACGATGCAGGTGGAACTGCAGCAGTAGGATCCGCCACTACTAGGGACTGGTCGTCTGTGGAGGCCTCCAAAGATGATGTGGAGTTGCTCGTGGCCTCCGTGCTAGTCCCCTCACCCTCCGTGGCACTGGGTCCCTCGGTGCCAGTGGTGTCTGCACCAGTACCACAGTGCCAAGCTTCTTCCCCGCCAACGTGGCCGCTGTCACCTTCGCCTTGCCCAGAAGATGCTGTAAAGACAGATAGAATAGTTTGAGGGTATTTGGGTAAAGAGATTTGAACATGAACTTTGCTCACAAAGTATTTGCCAAGTCTACATAGTAAACCAGCTTTAAGGCACTCAAACTTGCCTTCTTAATAATCAGTACATCATGCTTGTAGGGAAGAATTCCACAAACCATTTGATCACAATCTAGAATATCCCCATGTTAGCTCCCATATCATGTATGCCTTCTGTCTCTTAACCACTTTTATTCTCTGCATGACAAATGGCTTTGACAGCATTATTAAATACATATGGCTGGATAGTCTCCTAAACCACTTCAGTACAGCGCACAAACATTTCCACATGTCCAAAAGGGATATGTTTTGGCCCTGCTATTGCCTTATCAATATGCGATACTCCAATATCTATGTGATTGAACCTTCCATCTGCAATTGTCCTTTAAGTATCACTTTTCACAACATGATTGCTTTCTCATCTGCACATAACTAAGGACACATAAATTTCATTTGGGGTACGTGTAACTTTGTCACCAATTTGGACACATTCCTATCTGTTTCAATCAATACTGTCTGGCATGAAAATTCATGTTGGTTGACACAGACTGGCTTACATGCACATTAGGGAAGGACTGAGGCTTCATGACAATCTGTTACTGTCTACATGAAATGAATTGAAGTTAGCTATTGAAACATATTTTGTTTAAGGAAGGATGCCTTGTACACATTTCCAGTCCTTTTGGTGCAGATGCTCATGATAATATTTTCATTGTACCAACTTATCAATGTAAAGTCTGAAACATGAACTGTCTCATAAGTGCTTACTATGCCATGTCAGCAGGAATAGGGAATACATTACATACTCACATCTGTGATGGAGCATCACACCTGATTCAATCCTCAAATGGGGCATGTTTGATACAAATGTCCCTCATAACATGGAGAACATGCAGGTACCCCTGTTTTTGCATGCAGCCATGGGTCTGCTGAAAACAATACTTGGCTTGTGATGAGGAATCTAGTGACAACCGTTAGCACAAAACAATACACCGGACACAGTATCAGACACCGCCTGAAAAACATACACCTCCAGAAATCCACGTCTGCGTTGGATGTATGTCAACCGTCATGTTGATGCCAAACAACATTACTGTAAATTGAAACAGTTAAATAACAATATTTGCTACATACAATAGCTAACCCCCTTGACGCTGCTGTTGAGCCCTCAATTGCCCATCAAGCTACGGGTAGGACCCAGCAAGGATGCAGGCTATTAGGTGGGGTCAGACTGTGGTGCACGCGCTTGCCTCGTTGGGAGGCCTGGCCAAGCTGGACTTCTGCTGACTTCCAGGTCAAGCATCTGAGGTCCTCCCAACTCTTCCTGCAATGCAGGCTGCACAACTTAAAGACCCCCAGGGTCCGCACCTTCTTCTCAATGGTCTTCCACAAATCCTGCTTCTGATGGGCGTTGACCTGTATGGATGAGAACAAAAGATGTTTTGAGTGATTTTGTTTGTCTGTAGTAAAGTGACACAATTTTTTTGCCATCTCTCACATGCCTTCCCAGAACAGTCAGTACAGATTATTTACAAACATTTTAAAGTTCCTAAGAAATACTAATTTGCAGTCATCTGTGGAGTAGCCTCAATACTTTCTTTCTCCTCATGTTACCAACACACAAACATCATCTAAGCCATGGATAGGAAACTTTTCATGTAGTGAGACCCAGTGCAGATTAGTCCAACTCATTGTGACCTACTAAAGGCTAAAGAACCTGTATATTATTTGCACATAACCACACGCACAGCTACATTTTCTTTATGCCTAACAATCTAAGAGTCAGATACTATGGTGTGCACCACATACAGTGACTACGGGCAGTATGGGAGGACTGCCATGTGTCTATGAGAGTATGGTTTTGGGTGATGTATGAACAAGTGTGTGTTGTAATGGGACATACTTGTTTGACTGATTGAGAGGCTGCGTCATTTATACTGGCAGCACAGGAAATACCTTTCTCCATATGTGGCACCATGACATGTTTAACACATGAAGATACTCATATTCCAAAATATGGGCTGTACACACACTTGACAGGACGGTATCAGACAACTCCATAACTTTAAAGATTCTACTTGGACTTTACATTTCTTTCAATTCAACCTGGGCTGTATGTTTCCACTTAAACTAGTGGTGCAGTACCTACTAGCCACTGGAAGTTAGGTGCCTGCAGTTTGTCTAATTGAACCAGGAACTGTTAGTAACATGCACTGAAAACCAGCTAATACTTTGAAGTGATTGTTCATTTCAATGCACAGACACTTCTAACATTCTCAAACAACACCCTGTACCCTAGCTAAATCATTCAGTTCACTACACTCCAATCACAACACTTCCCTCATGAACAAAAAGGGAGCAGATAGTCTGTGGACAAAGAGGGAACAAGTTACTTTGGCAAACACTTCCCATTCAAACATGTACCTGTTCCTCTGGGTTCCCATACAGCTGGCTGTTCTGGGACAGGACCTCTATGGTGAGGACCTCCAACTCCTCAGGGCGAAGGCAAGCGCCTCTCACCTGCTTTGCCTGGCATCATTGCTCCCAGAGGTTGATAACAGCAGCAAAAACTACGAGGAGGCCTTGTTGGCTGCAGTATTAGGAGGCGAGTGAGCTGTTTTCAATACGCCGTGTACAAGTACATGGCTACACGATCCGAGACGGAGACAGCCATTGGCTTTCATGTGTAGCTGTCACACATGTTAGCCTATGGCAGGGCCCTTTGTGAAGTGTTCCACCTATACGCAGTCAACGTCCGGCAACGGCCGTCAGAAAGCCTATGTCCTGACGGCAAACCCAGGTGCTCGCCATTTTAGGAAATGTAGCTATGTAATTTTAAATTGTTTGTGTGTCACCAGCACTCAAAATGGTGGCTACTTTGTATACATATCTCAGATACGTACGACACTGTTTGTGGCAAGATATGACACATAAAGCAGTGAACTGTTACTGTGTTTGGCATTGATAGTGCTGTGGTGTATGTAATAGTTCTATTAATGGCAATTTCCCACAAAACAAATCCAAAAAAAAGTATACATTTGCAAATTATACATTTCAAATGTATTATTCACACAAAATTTGTAAAAAATGCCATACATGTAAAAAAATCGATTTGCAGTAGAAAAGATGTTTGTAAATTATGGTAACATATATGGCACAATAAGATCACTTATCTAACCTAGACATGAGATGTGTATTAATTGTGAAAGTCTTGTGTGACAATTTTTATTGATAGTTTGTTTTCCTTACATGCAGACTCATGAACCCAGGGATGGGTAGAAGAAGGCGCCCTCAAGTTTTCAGACTGTTTCCAGACCTTGCCACCATGGAGGAAAGGGACATTATCAAAAAGTGCGGATTAATAGGCAAACTATACTGTATTTGTGTCAGCAGCTGGAACCTGATCTCATGCCTCGCAATAGGATTTCAACAGTAATAACACCAATAGAGAAACTCATGGCGGTACTTCATTATGTGGCCACTGGCTCTTTTCAGTACAGTGTGGCAGTATCTGGAGGCATGTGAGGAGCTAACTTTCAGTGGTGTGCTACAAGAGGTCTTTGCTTCAATGATGAGACACATCAACAGCTTCATCCAGCTTCCAACAGCTCAGGATTTGGCCAATGTGAAGGGAGATTTTCATGATTTGGGTGGCCTACCACACGTGGTTGAGCAATTGATGGCACAAATATTGCCTTGGTGCCAGTACACACCAGGCAGAAGGTCTACCGCAATCGGAATAACTTCGATTCCATCAATGTGCAAGTTGTCTGCGTGCCGGATATATACATCTCAAATGTGTGTGGCCGCTTTCCTGGGTCAACACATGATTCCTTTGTACTATGGAACAGCACCATACCCCTGCAAATGTCATAACTTGGACCTGAGAGGGCCTGGCTTGTTGGTAAGTACAATATGACTTTAGGATCATTTGCTTTAATCCTAGTTTAGGAACGTACAATGGCCTTACATGATTTTTATCTATCAGTTTATTGCTTCCATGTAGGAGACTCAGCGTATCCTAACCGACCATGGTTGTTGGCACCGCTGAGGAATCCAAGAACGCCAGGGGAAGTCTGCTTCAATAAGGCAAATGGAAGAACACAGAGACCAGTGGAGTGGACTTTTGGGCTCCTGAAGGCCAGATTTAGGTGTTCGGACAAGACTCACCAGATAAGGAGTGCCAAATTGCCTGCTGCATGCTGCACAACATTGCCCTGGGACTGAACATCCCAATCATCACAGATGATGGAGACCGTGAAGAGCCACCGGGTGAGGATGTTGAAATGCCAAACGAAGATGATAGTGGTGAAGACGAAGGAACTGACCTATGTCAAGATGTCACTGACCACTTCTTCGCCTGAGTGTAAGTGTACCCTTACATATTGTGACATCCAATGTCAGAACAACTTGTGACATAGGGAACATATCAGTATGCAATGATTATTTGGTAGGAATGGTCAGTTTAGGAAAGTCAAATTCAAAGATGTTTGTGGATCAGAGTTTTCCTACATTGACTACTGTGTCTATTGACATAGATTAACTTTGCTTGTGCTCCGTATATGTGTCCTCCTAACTTGTCATTTGAGTCAAATTGTATATGTTAAATCATTAGTTTCCCTTTATTATTCTGTTTCAGGGTCCTTCACCATGTCATCTTCAATTGGACATTTCAAAGTTGTGACATTTTCAGTGATATGTTGCTGTTGGAAAGTACAAAGGGAACATGGGTTTATCTTGGGACAGACACCAACTTGGGATGGACAGATCTTGTACAGGGACAACTTGCACTTTGATTGAATGGAGGTTTCTGAGATTGTAACAGACCTGTTTTCTGTGGGATGTGGCCACCAAGGCAATATCATGCTGCTTAACTTGCTATAACCACATGTGTATTTCAGGCCATAGCATACTGGACTCCATTCACATTGGTTAATACTTCAATTTGAGTTCAGTGTAGGAGACTGTTGATGTGTCTCCTCATAGTTGAAAGAGCTTTTTTTTCACACCACTGACAGGTGGTTGTGACACTGCACCAGATACTGCCACAGTGTCATGAAATGGTAATGTGGTCTCAAACTTTATTACTGCCATGATGCAGCCTATTGGTGTTTTTGATGTAGGATACCTATTGTGAGGGCAAGATGTCTGGCTCCTGCTGAGGTCACGCATCAATAATAGTTAGCCTATTTAATTGGATTTTATGTAATGTTCCCTTCCTACAATGGTGTCAAGATTCTGGATTGTCAACTTCTAAATGGTGCAAACTGTTTGGCTACTGCATGGTTTGTGTAATGCATATTTGATTGTGGCACAAACGTGTTTCCTAGATATGTATCACACCAATACATTCAGATTTCATTGTTTCTTTCTCCATCTTTTTTAAACATGGAAAACAAGGTGCAGGGACTGGGGTTGTGGATCAGTTTCCTGTTGTGGCAGGGCCTCCCTGTCTGTGGCTGTGAAAAGTGTATTGTTTCCTGATATAGAATAACCACAGACTGGAGTAGATATTACAGGAAAAGCCCTGCACATGTGATAATAAATGTTAAACATCACCCCAGTCAAGGAGCACAGATTGGAGTTAAGATTCTGTAGCTCAATATTGTTCTCCCTCTGCACCTGCTTAAGGTCCCTGATCTCTGTTAGGACGTGGCCCATCACGTCTTGGGACTGTTGTAGTGTTCCCAAGACTCGTTCAATGGTGGTCTGGGTGACAATGATGCCAGTGCCCTCACTGTCCTGGCCCACTGGATCCCTCCCACAACGCCTACCCCCACTACCCTATTCACTTGAGGCAGTGTGGGCCATCCCACTGAGTCCTGTCACAACTGGACGTGGTGGTGGAAGTGGTTGCTCAACAGTAGCCAAGAATGGGGGGCACAAGATGGGAGCTGTGTTCCTCTGGACACAGGGAGTAGAGGTATCTATATGCATAGTTATTGTAGCAGCTGGGTTGGGAGGTATAGGTGTGGGCCGAGTGTGACTCACTACAGCTGTCTACTCAGACAGAGCAGATGGGCTAGACATCCCCTCACATCTGGACTTCCAGGAGTGGTGTCCTCACTGAAGGCTTGATCCTGGCCTGGAATGGAGGTGTCATTGTTTGAAGACGGTGATCCACAGGCCCTTAGTGTTGGTCCTAATATGAATTACAAAAACTAAAAACACATTAAAGTTCTGTATTGTACCTCAAATCTGTCTTCAGCAACAGATGACACAACCTAAATGAAAGAAAAAATTAAGCTTTAATGGGATGTTGAGGCCTTTGTGTGATTTTTCACTTTTTACACACGCGGGTGGGTGTACACAGAGGCACACTTCAGTAACAATGATGGAGAGATGTCCTTAAATGTACATTGCTATTTAGGAAGTATACTTCCGATGTAACAGACATGCAGCTCAACACAGTAGAGAGGAGATTTGTGAGCGGAACCACTTCCAGGATTAGCAGCCTCCAAAACAAACCATGGTACATCTAATTGGATTAAATGTCATTGGCCATCATATGAACACTGCAAAGTAAATTGTGTATAATGGGTGACAACATACTAGATCAACACAGCAGATGACATTTTTAAACATACATGAAATGGTGAATGACAACTACATAAAGATTTGTCTTTTGTGCATATGTGGAAGGAAAGGAAGGTTGGGCAACGTCACATTGCACTATTGTTTTGCAGAGACAAAAGCAGGTCATCATGGTAGCTGAAGTCATTTGTGGACACTACTGCCAATACTTGTGAAAAAGTGAGTAACACATGCCTATATAAATTAGTACAGTTAAAATTAAACAAACATTTACGATATGTTCACATATGTGTATAATGTGCCTATGTTACAATACCACTTAGAAGCACTATACCTTCATGTGCATATGGATGGAGTTTGGAACCTGTTTTGTGAAGTAAGACAACCTACAATGAGATACAACAAAGGACTAGGCTAACACAAGGGGTGATCCATGGAGGACAACACACAATCCGACAATACATATTGTTCATTGTTAAATATGCCGAAACAATCATGATGCTACTGATTTGGATAACACAAGGTATTTCGGGAACTGAAGCTTAAATATGTATGTTTTGATAGGTGTCTAGAAATATTCTGAACAGCTAAGTTAAGGGCAAGGACTCCATTTGTGATCATTGAGACATACATAGGTGTAACTTACCAGTCTCCACTCCACCAGGGATTCCTGTCCAGTCTTCAGGATGTAGGATCTGCAAGACGACCTCCTCCCAGGGCAAAAGTGGTAAAGGGGAGGGTGGTGGCTGGGAGAACCACCACCAGTCCTCTGGGGCCAGGGAATGCACTCTCACCCGCAGGTCTTTCCACCTCTTCCTAATTTCCTCTTGTGTGCGCAGATTGTTAGCTACAGCATTCACTCTGTTGACTATTCTGTTCCACATTTGCATTTTCAGAGAGATGGTAGTATTTTGCACTTGTGCTCCAAACAACTGTGGCTCTACTCTAATAATTTCATCTACCATGACAGACAATTCTCCCTCTGTAAAACGTGGGTTCCTCCTCCCTGCCAATGTGATCACAAATAAATATATACTAGTGTCCCTACAGTGATTTTGGAAAAAGAAAAATTAACAATTGAAAAAACAGAGGGAGAACAGGAAAACAAAAAAGAACCTGGATGTTCAGTGGCAAGGTCGCCCTGAGACTGGTGGTCAGCAGTGGCAAAGTATCATGGTCTGAAATGGAGTGTGTTTTATAGTGTGTTTTGCAGATGTTCCCAATTGTTCAATATACATCAGGTGTGGGCTGCTAACACCCATCCAATAGCTGCAGCCAATGCTGAACGGGTCGCGTGACGGACTATCACCGTCATAGAACAGCCGCTGGTACACTTCCAGCTCGACTGTGTTATCTAAATATGGTCAGAGCAATGCCGCCGTCGCCAGCATTGGAGTCCGCTGTGTCAGCTGTGGGTTACAGCTAGTGCAACGGAGTACACTCCATCTACGCGGACGACGGCTGCACAGCCATAGATCTAAATACAGCGGTTGGAACACCGCTGGCTCGATGAAGTACTTGGGACCGCCACTGCGGTGGATTGGCTGTAATACCACCAAGATCTAAATCAGGCCCTAAGTCTTTAGGAGGTTCCCAGCGATACTATGAGGAAGGACATGGAAGTGTTTACAAAGCAATTCAGTAAGTGGTCAAACGCTCCTTTGGTTTTATCATATAACTTGTTGGTAGAAAGATCACATAGATCACTTAGCCCTAAGCCAGACCAGGGCACCCATTATAGGCAGGATCCCCAAGAATAGAGACTGTGATACCATAGAAAGAGCAGTCATGGAAGTTGGCGATCCCCATAAAGAAGATACCATGGTGAATCACAACATCGATTTCATTCTACGTGTACAGGAAGCAGCCAGACAGGCCACAGCAGCATATGCTACTTTAAAAGCGAAAACATGAAGTAAGCCATGTTACACCCAGTACAAGCGAAAAATATAGCAAATGACGGGCCCACATTTATCACTTATTCAAAGGCAGCACCTCTCACTGTGGAAAAGGGGTTAAAGGACAGCCGCATGGCAAGTCATGCATAGTGAGCCGTTAACTGGAGCATCGTGCTGGCATTTCACACTATATTCAGCTGTGATGGTGTATTACAGTGTGGAGTCAGATAGTATGGTTAGATCCCTTTACAACTACATTTAAGCTAATAAAGAGAAAAACAGAAACATACAACTATTCTCATAGATGTCCGAAAAGGATATTTAAATTAAGACATTGACATTATACATGCTCAGTTCTAGCTCATGAATTTAAATTGAAAATGCGTACTTATCGCAGCTGAACAATAACACAAATTGTGAAATTAAATGTTTTTACTTCATTCCAAACAAGAATGGCAGTTTACGCTATATCACTGCAGCAGGGCCATGAAGCATGCAGCATAGGTAGTAGCCTTAGCCTGTAAAAAACCAGCTTACCATCTACAAAGAATATTGTGAAAGGCAAATATGTTTACATTGAACCAGCTACAGACAGTTTAACTAATTTCACTAATCAAATAAACGCTAGATGGCACTAAACATTCAGAAAAAGAGAATTAAGTAACGTTATGAAAATATAAGTTAATATCATGCTCTCTCATGCTAGCACGAGAATAACTTTTCCTTTTATAAAAGACCAAACATCACCTTAAAATCACATACTGGCACTGACAATGTCTCTTGGTGGGGAAGCTCTATATGTTTGTTTAAGCCCCATCACCTTTTACTGTTTGAATTACTCTTCATCGGATCTTACTTGAAATGTTGGCTGTCCGAGTACTTATGTACTGCCTGGTAGAATTCCACGAACTGGCAATTTCATCCGTTTAAAATGCAAATAATGTTTAGAATGGGGAGATAATGGATTTTTCACATTCTTTCCTAGAATAACGTTTGCTCTGTTTTACATTAGTTCAAGTCATTATTGTCATAATTGCAGGATAGAGAGAGAGAGAGAGGAAAAAACTCGAACCGAATTCGTTAACGAAGAAAACCCACTCAGCCACAACCATCCCCAAATGTAACCCCAAACCTTACAGTAAATCTTACACCAGCTCTGCCCCTATTCCTATTAATACACCTTATGATTTCTAACACCATACGCGTACATTTTTCTCACATTCATTCTCTGAAAAATAATTTTTTTTCAATGCTATTTCTATTTCCATTATAGTGACATACAAACGAAAATAGTCATCGATTGCCCTTTGTTAAACTTGCTTCATGAAAGTTTTTTCACAATCGCGACAGTGGCGTAGCGAAACTTGGGGGCCCGCTGCAAGGTACATGGAGGGGCCCCTGCTCTGAGATTAATAAGGAGCTCTCAGGCCAGAGTACTGTGCTGAGGGGGCCTCCTGCAGCACGGGGGCTGCGGGGGCCTGTGTCACGCCACTGCGCGACACTCAAGTTCTAACATTTCCATCCGCTTACATTCCCCGATTGCTTTCCCAGAAGTTTTATCAATTTATAGCACGGTGGATACACAATAAACTGATAAAAATTCAAAGGAAAGGAGCTTTGATTCCTTGACGTGATACACAGGGCACAAGTCCTAAAAAACAGAAGTGGGGGGACTGACCAAGTTAGGCAGTATGCAAGTACATGACGTCACGACGCGTAATATTCTACGTGGCATCACAGGAAGTGATGCTCTGATATGTGTATGTTATAACATGTGCCAACTGAAAATGCAATAACATGTTTTTTTTAAAAGTTGTCTCCTGCAAAGTATATCATGCAACATGCAGATCACAGATTTTTATTTTATGTAGATAGGTAAGTGGATTACTACTTTGAACACAGAGATCCTTTTGTTACTTGCAGTTAATACATTGTAATCCTTCTAGTAGACCACAGTGATCTATGAAGGGTATTTGATTCCTACACCTTGTAACCATGACTGTCTCATGTAACACATCTTATACATTGATTTACACACTTACATGATTTATTTGGAATGGATAATGTGTATGTTATGTAAAGTGCTCTAACACTCTGCATTGGGAAGAGTAGCGCTATAAACAAGCATTGGCATAGCCAATAGGTCTCGCCTTTGGGACCTTATAAGTGTTTAGTTATCCAGCACAATATCCTTGGTGCAACAACATCAAGTGTTGCATGGCTAAACACTTATAAGGTCCCAAAGGCGAGACCTATTGGCTATGCCAATGCTTGATGATGCTGAGGTTATGGTGCTGCACTGGTGCAGAGGTGGTGCTGAACTGGTGCTGTACTGGTGCTGAGGTGCTGCTGCTCTGGAGCCGAGTTGGTGGTGCTGAGTGATGCTGTGCTGGTTCTCAGGTGATGTTGAGTTGATGCTGCACTGGAGCTGAGTTGATGCTGCACTGGTGCAGAGGTGGTGCTGTACTGGTGCTGATGGGGTGCTGTACTGGTGCTGAGGTGCTGCGCTGGGGCGGAGGTGCTGCTGCGCTGGGGCTGAGGTGCTGCTGCGCAGGGGCTGAGGTGGTGGTGGTGCTGAGTGATGCTTTGGTGGTTCTCAGGTGATGCTGCACTGATGCTGAGGTGATGCTGCACTGGTGCTGAGGTGATGCTGCACTGGTGCTGAAGTGGTGCTATGTTGGTGCTGATTTGCTACTGAGGTGGTGCTGCCCTGATGCTGTGGTGGGGTTCCGCTGGTGCTGCACTGGTGGAGGTGCACCAATGTGGAGGTTGTGCTGTGCCAATGCTGAGATGGTGCTGTGCGGATGCTGAGGTGGTGATGTGGTAGTGCTGAGCGATGCTGAGGAGATGCTGCACTGGTGCTGAAGTGTTGGTAAGCGGTGCTGTGGTGGCGCCGAGTGATGCACTGATGCTGAGGTGGTGCTGCTTCATTGATGCTGAAGTGGTGCTGCTGCACTGATGCTGAGGTGGTGCTGCTGCACTGGTAGTGAGGTGGTGCTGCTGCACTGGTAGTGAGGTGGTGCTGCACTGGGGCTGAGTGATGCGGAGGTGGGGCTGTGCTGGTGCTGAGGTGGGGCTGTGCTGGTGTTGTGGCGGTGCTCAGGTGCTGCTGAGTGATGCTCTGTTGGTGCTGCAGTGGTGCTGCTGAAATGGTGCTGAGTGACACTGACTGGTGCTGAAGTGGTGCTGTGCTGGTGCTGAGGTGGTGCTGTGCTGATGCTGCGATGGTGCTCAGGTGGTGCTAAAGTGGTGTTGTGCTGGTACTGAGTGATGCTGATGTGGTGCTGAGGTGGTGCTGCGCTTAGGTGATGCTGCGCTGATGCTGGGATGGTGCTGAGTGATGCTCAGGTGGTGCTGACTGATGCTGCACTGGTGCTGGGGTGATGCTGCACTGGTGCTCAGGTGGTGCTGCGCTAATGTTGAAGTGGGGCTGTGTTGGTGCCGAGTTGCTGCTGAGGTGTTGGTGCACTGATGCGGAGGCGGTGCTGTGCTGATGCGGTGATGATGCTGTGCTGGTGCGGAGGTGGTGACTGGCACCAGTAGCGGCACCCATGCACATTCAGTGTGCTTCTCTGGGGATCTGCAAAGGGCTCATTTTGCTTTCGAACATGGCTGGCTGCATGAAACCTCACTTCACAGACAATCCAATTAATTTAGAGTTGCAGTGGCTTCCAGGATGGGAACAGCTAGAGGTCAATCACAGAAGAGCTGGAATATCATACCTGATCACCGCACCCAGCAGCCTAGCAAGAGAAACAGAAATCCCTTGCAGTATAAATTCACAAATTGCTGAGATTTACAGAAATTCTGGGTTTTTTCTCAACTTGTGTATCTGTGTAAGACATAACATCTATCCATGCTCTCTAAAAATGCCAGATATATATTTCAGTAAGTGTGTATTCAAGTACATTAGGTATAATCGTCTATAGAACAGGTGATACAAACTGAATTTTTTGGCACTTAAGTATTTATCACTACCCATTAAAAGCCATATTAACAATAGCAAAATATTGAGTTAAAACGTATGCCTTCACAGGCTACACGGAGTCCTTTAAAGTGCGAACATGTCTGGGTGATTTTATTAAGGACCCCTGCAAGGACCCCTGCAAGAAAATCATTAGCCCACCAAACTGCGTAACAGAATATTAAAATAAGTGGCTGAAACCTAGAACTCTGCAGAAGGTACATTAACCCTCTGAGCTATTTTATGATGATTTAGACCCGTTACCAGCGAATGCACACCGATCTCTCCAACAAATGCAAAATTACCAGAGTTATCTCAGCAGCGTCACACCCTGAGCCCTACTGGATGCACATGGACCTGGGCAGCAGGTGCCTTTACCTCCAAAGCTAGCTGAAAGTGCAGTCTGTTAAATACCGAGTAAGGAAGCCAGAAGAGCGTGGCCATCACATGCTGCCGTTGCCACTTGGGGGCAGAATATGTAAAAATAAAAACAAAAATAACGCATAGGGTGTCTGTAATTCACTCATGCTGCTCTTCTGGACTCCTCCCTCATCACTCCGCTCCCTTATGCCATCGTCCTCAAATTATGGGCTCATGGGGTACATTTGTTTTCAGCACTGAACAAAAACGCGTTTTCATGACGTTTGTAAAATCTTCACAATCAAACCCCCCCCCCCCTTAAGAGCGCCGTGAGCCGCGGTGAACTGCCAATACCGCAGCTGTCTGCAAAACGTATTGGCAGCAATTTTTTAAAATATACATAAAAAAGTATTCCTGGCCTCATTCTGTCGGCAGTTTTGTGTAACTTTCTTCCTTCCCTCCAAGAGAGGATGTGGCTTAACGGCTGGAGCGGCCGACCTTGAAACTGGGAACGGTGTTCGAGTCTCGGCGTCAGCTCAACATCCTGTGATTTTGGGCAAATTACTAAATCTCCACGTGCCTAACAAAATAAAGGCTCCATTTGTAATGTAACTGGTGCTTATGTATAGCGCTCCGACACCTTCGGGTGGAGTTCGCGCTATATAAAACTGCAACAAAAAAAGTGCCTTCATCGAGTTTGCACGAGACACTCCTCTACATGTGAAAGTACACTTAGCCACAGAGTCACCAGTCACATCCAATCCCCAAGCGCATTGCCTCCAATCCCCAAAGCATTGGCAAAGCCAACAGGACAGGCCTCCATGTGATGAGCAGGTCCACCCACAGTGAACCGGAAGAGATCCCAGGCACAAAGAGCCCAACACATGACACCCGACAAATGCCTGACCACAAGTGGTGCCACCAAGGGGCCTGCACCACTCATGGTCGGGGAAACCACAGCATCCCAACAAAACCATGTGAACTCTCACCTTGCATACAGTGCACCACACTGCGCCCATGAAACGGCACTGCAGGGACACCAACGACCCACAATGCTGCATGCGGGCACAAGCTCACACCAAGCACATCAGGCATGACAACGAAGCACTGTGAATGGTCAGGCCACTCACCAGCCCCCTGGAATTCGCCCAAACAGAGTTCCCACACATTTGGCGCCTCCAAGCGATGCAAACAGGCGCCACTGCCATGCTATTGAATGGCAGACACCCTATCAACCCCAGAAGACAGAAGGCCCACGCCCTCCCGGTCCGGCCCTCACTGCGTGACCCCCTGTCCAGTGCAAACGACCGCAGCAGTCTCCACCCCGCTGAGCCCTGTTGTGGCTGCACTCCTGCCCCCATGTGTGCCCTGCAGCACGGCTGCGCTCGAGCCCACCTGCCCCAACTCCACGCTTATGTCTGTGCGGCGAGGCCCAGCAGAATGCAAATGCATAGACCTGCCAACCAAACACCATGTGACTAAGAGGGCGCGCGTTTGTGCCTTTACGATTTTTAGGCTGACACATGACATGTTTGAAACTCAATGTAAAAAAACAAACAACGGAAACACAGAATTTCTCTGCTCGGTGCGTGCCCCGCCACTTTTAGGAATGCCACGAGACCTATCATTCAGTTTCCGCTACAGAAATGAATGACAGCTTAAAGGCGCCCCTCGGCAGCTGTAACTCTGGCTCAAAGCTGTTGACAATTTGCAGTGAGCAGCCGGTGGACCATGTTACGGGACGAATGCCATCTAGTGGTTACCATGTGTAATAGCAGTCAAAGTGTTTCAATAGCCTCAAGGAAGAACAAGCGCGGCCCCCCGGCCGCGAGAGTACTCGTGCATGCAGAGCAAACAGACCCACAAAGCGTTTCCCTTGCGGGAGCGAGCAGGGAGCACCATCTGTTTGCAAGTTAATTACAAACAGATGTCGCCAAAGCTCGCTCCCGCAAGGGAATCGGCAAACGTGCACGCGTTGCCATTCAAAGCAATGCAATGCGTGCACGTTTTTGCCCTCAAAACCGAATCGATTACAAGAGGTCTCCTCCTAGGCAGCGCATTCGCGCTGCGTAGGCGAGACCTAAAAAATAAAATAGTGCTATTTAAATTGTTATTTGTGTAAATACTGGGACAGACCAACCCATCTGACATTCTTACAGTTCATGAACATATATACAACAAAGTAAAAAGCATGCATCTCTTAAGTACCTGTGAAGAGATAACAAGCTGTGTGCTTTTGTTTCCTCGCCGGTGCATTTGCATTTGTGAGGTTCCAGGACGCCTCCAGTCCGATTCTAGATCAAAAGGAGGCCTGATGGCCCCTTACCTTCTGTCTTTATCGTTTCCCAGCTGGAGGTGAAAAAAAAAGCCCCCCCGCCGCCTGCACGTTGCTGCTGGTAATGGAAAGCAGACAACGTGCAGGCACTGCTTAACGTGTCCCGGTGTCTCAAAATTACACTGGGACAAGTTCAACATATTTCTGTGGGGCCCAACTTCTTAGCAGGGTGGACGGCGTCCACCCTGTGAAAATAGTGGGTGGATGCCGTGTACCACGAGAACCCCCGACTCTACCCTGGTGAAACACTATGGGCCATGGGGAACAATTTTCAGCTATAATTACAGCTGTGTGCAGGAGCAGATGTAGTCCAATGCAAAGCTTCCAGTGAAAAGCTTGGTGAAATGCAGCATGCACTTTCAAACTGCCCTCAAGTGATTAAGCAGTACTTACAGGACGCCTGACCTAAACCGAAGCAGGCACTCAACAGCGGTATGTTTGTGCTAAGATTGCACACGTGCGTCACTGTTCACGCAGTAGTACTTTACAACTGAAGAAGTCAGATGTGGTTGCAGTGTAGCATGAAAAGTAAAGTGAACAATTTCAATTAAATATGGTTATTTGCCTTTAGTTGGACGACTAAATGTGTTAAACAAGCCTGTGAGGTCGTCCAGGCTTCCACTTTTCTAAACACTATCTTCAAACGCATCTGCAATCGGTCTGGCATTTCAGAGAGTTTGAACTACTGGCTTTGCAAATGACAATATCTTTTACCCACATGCTATGTGGATTGGAGTGGAATTATGTGGGTTGTATTGGAATTGTTAGTCGTGGAATTGAGTGTGGTGGAAGCGTGTGGCGTGGAGTGTATTTGTGTAGTGGAATTATGTGGCATGGTGAATAGATAGGGGTGAGAGCCGCACAGAATAGATAGGAAGCTAGAGAGGGATAGGTAGTTTGTCTTAATTCGGGCAAATCACTTAATATCCCTGTGCAACAATAACTAAATGTGTCTTTGTGTAATGTAACTGCTGAATCTGTAAAGCGCTGCAATATTTTGTGTGCAAGTACGGTGGTATATAAAACTGCTTTCCGAAAAAAATATATCATGGAGGGCTAGGAAAGAAACAGGCACTTATAGAACAGTGATATATAATATACTGTTGCCTCTAAAAGGCTAGTAGTGTTGGGGATGAAGCCATTTGTTCGGTAATAAAATTTGTATAAAAATGAAATTGTATCTAACTTCTCAGTAGGCCTGAGGATGAAGCAAGCATTTATAAAGCAGTGGTATGTAAAAAATAAACACTGCTTTTGAACGGCCAATAGGGCTGGGGAAGTAAAACTTAAAGCGTCTTGTTCTGAACGGCTACTAGTGCTGAGGTAGTAAATCATACTGCGCCTAGCAAGGGCCGGTGCAGCGAGTCAAAATGAGTAAACTGTAAGCGGAATAGTGCTTCTGTCAGTTATAAATAAGAATTCGCTACTACGTACCGGACAGTGGGGCTGGGGAAGTGAAAAACGCATGGTTTTGCAAGTTCTGGTAAAGCGTGCGAAACGTACTCACTTGTATTTGTAGTAAGTGGAATGTTTCTTCTGAAGGGCCGAGAAAGCGGAACATAGTGTGCAGCAAACCAACAAACCAGCACATAAATGATATAAAACCCATGCAACACACAATGCTGTAGGTGCCAGTGTTTGTCTGTAATACCAAAAGCAATGTGGGTTTAGGAATAAAAAAGGCAGCACGACATGCGCACAGAGTCCCAGCTGATAACATGACAGCAACAATAGAAGTTGGGGCATGCTGATGCATAAGCCGGATAAGCAAGAAACAAAGCCACCACTTATATGAGAGTGAAATTGTTAGTGGAAACTGTGCCTTTAGCCGGATGGTTGAGCTAGGTAAAAAATAGTCATTTTCAAAGCTGTTGCATATAAATATCTGCAGCTTCTAATAGAGCGTTAGGGTTGGGGATGAAACTATTTGAGCTATATTTAGATCCTAAATGAAAAAATGGTATCTATGTCCGTTCCGTAGAGTTGGGGACAAGGCAGGCAGTTATAAAGATGGAACAAAATAATTAACATGTATGCCTCATAACGGTCAGAGCTGCTGATTTTTGAAGTTTGAAACGTAGTAGAGTTTCAACGGTAAATGTACATGCTCTGCTTTTGTGCAAATCAAATAATCTCCCCGTGCTAATCATAAATGAGTGTGTGATTGTGTAATGTAACTGCTCAACACCTAAAGCACTTAAATATTTTGTGTGCGAATGTGTGGTATATAAAACTGCTTTAAAAAAATGTAATACATGCAGCGCCAGGTACAAAACAGGCAGAAGTTATGAGCAATGGTTAGAAGTTCACTGCAAGTGTTTCATTTTAATACTGAAAGCAATTTGGTTTTAGGCATAAAAAACGCAGTACGACATGCACACCGAGTCCCAGCTGTGGTGTCTTGGGCCCTAGGCCCACATGCTGGGTAAAGGACCACACAGACACGGTACTACGATACTGGCACTGGCCCAGGGCACGTGCGCCCAGCCTCTTTTATTTGCAGGGTCACCTGACTGGTGACGCCTGTGATGGGTGGGTGTTCAGAGTGGGTACAACAAGAAGCTGAACACTAGAATGTGTCCAGCAGGACACTACATACCTCCCAAACTTTAATGAAAAGAAACAAACAAAAGTCCAACCTATGAAGAAAAACAAACAACAATACACAGCACCAATGAGTCTCTTCAAGCCATCTGCTGGGCGGTGCTGGAGCTCTGGACCACCCGGTCATGAAGCTTTGGTCCGCCTCAGCGATGAAGTTCAGATCGACCTGGTCTCGCGGTGTTGGAGTCTATTTACAAGTTCAAATAGCGGTGCATCTGGAGCGGTGATGGAGTCCACTTTGGAGATCTTCTTGCAGGCGCTCAGGCTCCGGTGGACAGCCAACCTGCAAACACGGAGGACGACCTTGGTGGATGAGGGCATTCCTTGGAGGCGATCCTGCTTTCCAGTTCCCAATAGCTGAGCAGCTTCAGACTTGCCTCTCCTGCCGGGCTGCCATGGGACTGTGTGGACTGTGCGGGCCTCGTGTAGGCCACACGAAGGCGTCACTGAGGAACTGCCAACAGGACCACAGACAAATCACTCATGTAGCCGCAGAGGGTGGTGTCTCAGTCTGTGTGCTCTCGCCGTCAGGACTCGGCTTCTATGTCTTCCTCAGATGGTCTTTGGGTGACCAGTCTCCATCGGCGACCTCCATGCTTCCCGGTGCCTGTCGTGGAGCTGCTGCCAAAGCATCTCTCCAATTCGGATTCCCCTCTCCCAGGAACTCTGTTGAGGCCCTTGCCCCTGGATTGCCACGTGACCGTGTGGGCTGTGCGGGCCTTTCGTAGGCCGCGCTGAGGCGTCGCTGCAGAACTGCCAACAGGGCCACAGCCAAGCCTCGTGTAACCCCAAGGGTGGATAGTCCAATGGTCGGGTATGCTCTTCTTTGGCAGGTTTCAGGTTTACGGGGCACACAGAAGGTTACTGGGTGGCTAGCCTCGTTGAACTCCGGATGTCTTGAGCATTTGGATCCACTCTGGTGATGTGATGCTCCTTAGATGTTTTACACACATAGATAACAAATGTTATCAGAAGGGTCAAGAGGAAATATTCCTAGGAGAGTACGTCCCCGTGTTAGAACACTTAAGTCACATAAAGTACTCCTATTGCCATATGCATATACAATCATAGATGGAACCAACATCAAATAACTATACACCCTAAATGAAGACGGTAAAGTACACCACCGGGTGGTGGGCAAGGAAGCAAGTCCTTCTTGTTTTATATACCCTCACACACCCTAGTGGTGTCATGCTTCATCATCGGGTCACCCTGACGCCTAGAAGTCAGGGTGGGCTCAACCAATCTTTCAGGGAGCTCTTAAAAATATGTTTTTGGCCAGGGGGAACAAAGATTAAAAATCTCAGAGAGATCCCGGTGTCCCTTTATTTTGGATCTCACTGAAATATTAAAAGAAAGTAAAATAGGGTCTTTGGGATATATGGTCCTAGGACCCTAATGCCAACATGTTTCAGTCCATGAATAGCCCCCTATGGGTGCTGGACTTTCTTCAGGGCAGAGGAATGACACCCCCTGGGAAAGAAAGGAGAGAGGCTATGGGAATTTCCCTACCCTAATTATAATAAGGGCAGATAGCTGCTCCTTATACTACTCTTCACTGAGAAACAGAGTTGATTGCTCCATCCCTTCTTGGGTGGAGTAATGCTTCGCGTCGGGCCTCGCAAATGAGGGGTAGTCTTGTGGTCACACAGCCTTCAAAGATCCTGCCCCGTGGCGGGCAGGATCTTTGAAGGCTGTGTGACCACAAGACTACCCCTCATTTGCGAGGCCCGACGCGAAGCATTACTCCACCCAAGAAGGGATGGAGCAATCAACTCTGTTTCTCAATGAAGAGTAGTATAAGGAGCAGCTATCTGCCCTTATTATAATTAGGGTAGGAAATTCCATACCCTCTCCTTTCTTTCCCAGGGGTGTCATTCCTCTGCCCTGAAGAAAGTCCAGCACCCATAGGGGCTATTCATGGACTGAAACATGTTGGCATTAGGGTCCTAGGACCATAATATCCCAAAGACCCTATTTTACTTTCTTTTAATATTTCAGTGAGATCCAAAATAAAGGGACACCGGGATCTCTCTGAGATTTTTAATCTTTGTTCCCCTGGCCAAAAACATATTTTTAAGAGCTCCCTGAAAGATTGGTTGAGCCCACCCTGACTTCTAGGCGTCAGGGTGACCCGATGATGAAGCATGACACCACTAGGGTGTGTGAGGGTATATAAAACAAGAAGGACTTGCTTCCTTGCCCACCACCCGGTGGTGTACTTTACCGTCTTCATTTAGGGTGTATAGTTATTTGATGTTGGTTCCATCTATGATTGTATATGCATATGGCAATAGGGGAGTACTTTATGTGACTTAAATGCTCCTTAGATGTTCTTGGGTGGTGATGATGCACCTGGATGATGTACACAATAATTTTCTTTCAGTTGAGCAACAGGCGGCGATCTCTAGTTTTAGGTGACCTCATGGAGTGAGGAGGACTGGAGGGACTTTGTGGCCACTTACGGTTGTCTTCTGGCAGGTGCACTTGCTAGATGTGGTGCCATCGATGCCAAGCAGCCGGTGACAGGTGAGTAGACAGTCGCACTGTGAAGCGTGGGGCCTGGAGGCAGATCGCGCTTGCTGGCGGCTTACAGTTGGTCCTCCCGCAAAGCTGTCTCTAGTGACGTCCCTGCACTCCGGTGGTTGGCTTGTGCTGATGACCACCTTCTCCAGTGCTGGCACGAGTCATCTGTCCTGTCGCTCTTCTCCTTTTTATCCTCTTGCGCACCTGTGGTGGTTGTTTGCCCTGTGACGTTGTGCCACTCTCCTTTCCTCCTTCGCGGAGTGGCGTCCTGCCACGCTCTTCTCCTCCTTCCGACCAGGTTCCTCACTCGGATGTAGCGTCCTGCCACCTGCCTCAAGTTTGCGCCACACGGACATCTCGCTGGTCGTGTCCAGTTCTTAGGACTGTCTTCACATGCTGCGGACCTGTGGCAGGCCTGTCCTGTAGCTAGGACATGCTTATTCTCCTTGAGGACCTCTTGCAGGCCCCTTCCCCTCCTCAGGGGTTGTCGCGGTGCTCCTCTACCAGGATGTCAGGTTACCTTTTCGCTCGAGGGCGTTGTGCTTGCGCCTTGAGGCTACGCCGTCGTGGCGCTTGATCCTGCCTCTGTTCAGGCATGTTTGACGGGGTCAGTCACTTCGAGTGACGTGCTCCTTGCTTGCTGTGCGAATGTGGCATCCAGCCATGTGTCGCCTGTTGTTGGAGCACTTGTTGTGGTGGCGGTTGGCCACGTGGAGTGTGCAACTCTCCTCTTGCCTGTCTTGGGTCACTGGCGACTCTGTCTTGAGGCAGTGTGAGTGAGATCACTCTGCTTTCTTCGGCCCGCTGCGGGGCTTCGCTCGTGCAGTGGAGATGTGGAGGCTCTCTGCTGCCTTCAGCATTGCTTCCTTTCTGTGGAGAGGTCTCACTCTTCTGGGCGCTTGACCATGCGTTCAAACTTCTGGTTGCATGTACCGGCGCACCTCAGATTTCACGTTCTTGGTTCTTCTTCAGGGCCCCCTCTTCTGGCACTTGGCGTGCTTGCTCTTCTTACTTGCGGCGGAGGCCGTTTATCACCAGGGGCGTGTGGTGTAGTTTCCTCACTTGTGGTGCCGTCAACAGCCACAGGTACTTGCGCGCGCACAGTGCAAGTTTTCCATTTCGCCCTTCGTGGGCTTGGCTACTTTTAGCTTTTCGTGCTTGGGTTTATCTTGGCTCTTGGCAGCTCTTAATCCTTAGTGCTTCATTTCCCTCGTGCCGCACTTGCGTGCTTCCCATCTGTCCCCTCTGTCTTACTAAGGAATAGGGTTTTTTTTGTTTCACTGAACCTGGCAGTCCTTTCCCTGGCTTGGCAGCTTTAGGTCTCTTGTGGCTCTCTGAAGGGTTCCTGGTCCTTCTCCCTTCGAGCAAACGGACAGACAACAGGGGGTGTGTGGCACTCTGTTAGCCAGTCTCTGGCTTTCCCTTGTGATAGGGTAGCCTTCACAGTGCTGCTGGCAGTTTCCTTCTAGGGTGTTCCTAGCTGGTGCAGTAACCACCAGTGGTCACTAGGTGTCAGTGCGACCCTATTCATAGGCACCGGCAGCTTTCCTGG
Organism: Calotriton arnoldi; assembly: GCA_963921515.1. NCBI lineage: Eukaryota > Metazoa > Chordata > Amphibia > Caudata > Salamandridae > Calotriton > Calotriton arnoldi. The sequence continues at coordinate 354,649 of CAWUFW010012995.1, read as the reverse complement.
CACTGCGGCCTAGTAGTGTGTGAGGGCACTGAGCAGGAAGGTGCTGAGGCAGGAGATGCAGGTGCAGGCTGATCTGGGCAGGTGCAGTCCTTTTCCTCCCAGGCTGTGGCACCCATTCTCCTTTCTTCCGGACTAGTGGTGATGGCACCTCACCACCTGGGTGCGAATGGCATCTGGCAGCCAGTTTGGTTGCTGGTGTGCACGGCAGCGTGCTTCACGACCGGCCACTGCGCAGCAGGATACCGTTTGCTGGGGGCACTGCAGGCTGATTCTTGGTGTGTGGGGCAGACTTTGTAGAGGTGGTGAATTACACCAGTCTCCTTACTTTCCTTCGCATCAAGGGCCAATTGTGGTGCAGCAAGATGTTGGAGACACAGATGCAGGGGCACACCACGTCGGTGCGTTAAGGCGGATCTTGTCATGCAAGCTTTTTGGCTAGGTGGCTTTGCTTTCGCCAGTGTCGTAGAGGCCGCATTATTCCCAAGCAGGTCACTCGGCAGGGTGCTGTGTGCTCGGCTGCAGCTAGGTGGCGCTGTGCAATTTCTCAGATCGTGGCATACAGGACGTTCCGGTCCTCGCTGCAGGTGCTGTATAGAAAAGGCACTGTGGGGGCGATGCCACAAGCTATGGCCAGGCTGCAACCACTGTTTCTCTCTGGCCCCGCAGGTCCCTTCTCCCATGGCAGTCTTCTTCCTGCTAGTAGTGGCCATGCTGTCTCTCGGGCGTTATAAAGACAGACATGGAGCCCTTTTGTGCAGGATGAGCTGTTGGAGGCGAGACAAGGTAAGTGCTCCTCTCCTCTCCACTGACGCGGACTGTGGCAGGCAGGGAGGTTGCGCGTCATGCAGGCTTGTAATGCGGCTTGTTCAAGGAGTAACTTGTAGTGTCGCGCTCTAGCGTTCCTAGGTCACGTGTGACCGGGAATGCTGGGAGCGCGCCCGGCCATTTTAGGTGATTGTCGGCTGGCTGAGTGAAGTCAGCGGAGGTTCCCGGCGCTCCTGCTAGGAGAACAATAAATAAGTAAATAACGGCTCCGGCTCTGTCTTTCTTTACCCCTATCGCCTCACTACAAATTGGCGATGAGGCTGGGGGACGGAGAACCGAAGAGCACTAGCATCGTGTGTAGCACGCACTACACAATATACCATCTAGCAGGGAGCGTGGCAGGGGCCCGGTCATCGCCCGCACGCCCCCCCGCGGAGAGCGACCGCAACGCACCTGGAGCCAGGCGGCGGAGAAGTGCCGAGAATTAGGGCAACAGAAGGGACGCAGCACCTCTGGTCTGGTCCAGCCTCATCAACCAGGCACTACACCTCGTCAGCAACACGCTCTTTTGAGCACACCATCTCACAGGTACCAGTGCCCCGCCAGAGAGCCTAGCCCGGACACCCCACAGCCATCCCGGCGCCATAACACGACGCACGGAGGATCATATGGGTATAGCCCACGGCGTTCACGATCGCCTAGCCGCTGGGAGGGACGAACAGAGCACATTGCCACCCAAACACGCGTCCAGCTGCCCAGCAACATCACTGGCAGGAAGGGAGAGTGAACCTGGCGCAACGAGGGCTGCGTCACACAGGAGCGGCAGCAGTGTCCCTCGACGGGGTGGCAGATCTACGAGGGCAGAGTGCTCCGGGGAGCCCCCCACCCAGGGTAGAAGACGCGCCAACTGTAAGGCAAGCAGGGATGTGTGCCCAGACGTTCTCCCTCACGAATCCACTACCCTTCCTGCCACACCCAGGGGAACCGGCGATGAAATGGGAGGATTGGAAGGAATATTTCCTTAATTACTTGTCAGCGTTGGAGGATGAAGGGGAGGAAGTTTTCCCAAGTACACGGAAAAAAAAAGATCCTGCTTCACAATCTAGGCCCTGAAGGTGTCAGGGTATACAGGAACCTGGTGAAGAAGACCCGTCCGCCAGAGGACACGGAAGTATTCCAACACGCCATCGACGACCTGGATAGCCACTATCAGCCGGTAGTGTGCACTGCCATTGACCGCTTCAATTTCTTTCAGAGGAAGCAGAAGGTAGGAGAATCAGTAGATGATTATGTGGCCGCGTTGAAGGGTCTAGCCATCAATTGCAAGTTTGGTGGCCTGCATGATGAATTCGTAAGGGACCAAATCATCATGCACACGGTGAACACGTCCATACAGGAAAAGCTGTGGGTCAGTGGTGATTCTCCTCTTAAAGAGATCGTAGCTCTGGTCAAGAAGGCGGAACTCTCCAAGAGGTGCGCGGAGGCCGCGAAAAGGGAAGCAACCAGCAGACCACTTGTAGGAAAAATAACAGAGACCCAAGAACATGAAAGGAGACCGCAGGCCAGGAGGAACCCAGGATGGCAACAGGGACCTGCTACGAGGACGCAAATGAACACGCCGTTCCCACGTGACGTAAAGAAAGGATGCTACAGATGTGGTAACATCGCTCATGCGGCATCTGACAGACGGTGCCCGGCCTTCAGAGCCAAATGTCTATATTGTGGCATCATGGGACACTTTGAGAAGGTCTGCAGGCGCAAACCCAAGAAGGCGACAGTGAAGTACGTGACACAGGATTCTGATCCGGAAGGGGGAGAAGAGGGAGAAGAAGAGGAAGTACTGTGCATCGAAGAACACGTGTTGGGCGTGGATGGCTCCCGCACAAGCAAGCCGTTGTGTGAAGTGACAATAGGAGGAATTCCAGTCTCCACGGTGGCGGATTCAGGCTCACCATATACCATCATACAACGCAAAGTGTGGGACAGAGACTTCGCCCAAGTGATTGGTATGCATCTTCTACCCCCAGATATCAAGCCGGTCACCTTCACGGGAGAACCCATACCGATGGTAGGGTTCCGGAAACTGAGGTTCCAATTCAAAGGCCGTACGACAGAAGGGAAGCTGTACGTAGCAGAGAAGGGGCCATCAGTGTTGGGATGGATAGACCAGGGAGGACTAGGAATCCAACTCAATCCTGGAGGGTTGACCCAAGTGCTGATGACCGACCAAGCGCAGGGATATGAAGCGGACAAATGGAAGGGGGAGTTCCCGAAAGTCTTTGGAGGCACGATCGGCAAATTGGCAAAGTTCACGCACAAGATATGCCTAAAGGAGAATGCACAACCAGTGAGCCATAAGGTGAGGAACATTCCATTCAACAGCAGGGAAGCGGTGCAACATGAACTACAACGCCTGGAAGATAATGGAGTGATTGAGCCAATAGAGAGTGCAGAATGGTTAGCTCCACTGGTGGTGGCCAGGAAACCAAACGGCAAGGTGCGTTTGTGCATTGACCTAAGAGAACTCAACAAGAACATCGTCGTGGACAAATTCCCGCTACCTCGGATAAACGAAATGTTAGCACAGACGAAGGGCGTTCGGTGGTTCTCGACCATAGACCTGACCTCAGCGTATCATCAGGTAGCACTGCATCCGATGAGTAGGAAATTAACATCGTTCATCACGCCCGTTCGGATGCTATCAATTCCGGCGAATGCCCTTTGGGCTGGCGTCTGCCGCAGCAGTGTTCCAAAAGTTGATGCATAGACTGTTTAAAGACACTGACGGAGTACAGTACTTCCAGGATGACATCCTAATCATGGGAACGACCAAAATTGATCACGATACAAAACTCAATAACGTGCTACGCATCCTGGAGCTCAATGGCCTCACAGCGGAGTGGGACAAGTGCAAGCTAGGAGTGTCTGCTGTGACGTACCTGGGTCACGAGATTAGTGACAGAGGAATCACCCCCAAAGCGGCCAACATGAAAGCCATCAAGGACGCACCCATTCCAAGGAACAAAGACGACGTCCGGTCCTTTCTAGGCATGGCGGAGTTCTACAGCAAGTTTGTACCCCACTTCGCTACCAAAACACACAGCATGCGTCAGTTACTAAGAGAAAAGACGAACTTTGTGTGGACAGAGGAGTCGGATGTAGAATTCAGCCAAATAAAAGAGGACATTTGTGAAGCAGTACCCTTGCAGGGGTTTGACCAGGATGCACTCTCGGTTCTTACCACAGATGCCAGTGACAGAGGGTTGGGGGCAGTCCTCATGCAAAGGTCAGAGAATGGAGCGCTGACGACGGTCAGTTTCGCGTCACGATCATTGTCCTCTACAGAGGAGAAATTCAGCGTAGTGGAAAAGGAGATGCTGGCTGTTATATGGGCAATGGAACGGTTCCGTCAATTCCTGTGGGGCTCGAGGTTCTTGTTGAGGACTGATCATAAACCTCTGATCAAGGTACTCACATCCAGTGGTCATGCGAGTGCCACCCCGCGCATAGCAAAGATGACTTTGAAGTTGTTGGACTATGTGTATGACGTAGAATACATTCCGGGTGCCAAGAACAAAGTAGCGGATTACTTGAGCAGAGCGGCAGCCATGGAGGACGCACCTCAGCCGACGGAAGAGGATGACTACACCATCGCCTTCGCAGAAGATCAGGAAGCAGTCATAAGCGCACAAGAATGGGGGACGGCATATGAAAACGACGCATGTATCAAGGAAGTAAAAAGCTTCGTGGTCTCAGGGTGGCCGGAAAAAAAACACCTAACATCGGAACAGAGGAAATTCTATGAAGTGAGAGAAGAACTGGCAGTAGAGGACAAGAGTGTGTTCTTACTAAGAGGAGACAAGGTGGTGCCGCCGGAAGGGCTGGTGAAAAGGATAATGACCATACTACACGAGGGACATTTGGGCATAGAAAAAACCAAACAGAGGGCTAAACAAGCATATTGGTGGCCTGCACTGGACAATCAGGTGGAAAGGCACATCAGAGAATGCGCACAGTGCTGTAATGCAGACAAGACCCAAACCACGATGAGACCGCCACTGGGGAAGTTTCACCAACCGGTCAATCCATGGGATGAAGTGGCGCTTGACATCTTGGGCCCCATCCTGAACGCACAGGGTACACCCAGGTACATTGTGGTGCTGGTGGACCGATATTCCAAATGGCCGGAAGTGGAAGTGCATGACACAATGGATACAGACACTATACTGAAGTTTCTCACTTCCCTCTTTCTAAGAGAAGGGATCCCCAGAGTCATAACCTGCGACAACGGACCACAATTCACGTCTGACAAGTGGAAGTCATTCATGGAGAGGAATGGGATCATGACGAAGCACACTCCGGTATATCATCCACGGGCAACGGCCTCGCCGAACGTTTCAACAGAGTGGTGATGGGGTCTGTGCAGTCGGCCATTAATGCAGGAAAGCGGTGGGAAGTAGAACTCCAACGTACCATATGGGCTTACCGCATCACTCCTACGCAAACGGGGTACAGTCCGTTCAAGATCTTAAGGGGTCGTGACCCGTTCACTAGGGATAATGTAGCGTGGAAACGAAGGACAATACAAAGTAGATGGTCACCGGCAGTGGTACGGAGCAACTTGGAGAAGGCCCAAAGGCTTTACACAGATCACTACAACCAACGGCGCAATGTAAAGGAAGAGTCTTTGGAAAAAGGAGAATGGGTCAGAGTGAAACTGGCTCAACTGAAAAGGAAGGGCGAAAGCAAATTCAGTACTCCCTTAAGAGTGCGTGAGGCATATGCAAGATCAGCATTATTGAGTGATGGAAAGATATGGTCCAAAGACAGGATGACACGATGCAACAAGGTATTGCAATGGGAAAAGGCAGGAGGCCCACCCGCAGGGGCAGAGGAAGAAGATAATCAAGACACAGATAACCAGACGACCAAAGCAGAGAGGACAAGTGGAAACACAGTGAACATCAAGGCAGGGGAAACAAGTATCTTGGACACTCCGGAGCGTGACGGAGGCGAGAGTCACCAGGGGTTGCAGGAGAGCCAGGTGGACGGAAATTCGGAGGCAAGGAGTCTCACTCAGTATTCACCTAGAGCTACTGGTCCCAGGGACAGCAGAGACACTAACATCAAGACACCACTGAGACACACCAGGTCAGGTAGAGCCGTGGTGTTTCCCAAGAAGTACAGTGAGTATGAAGTGGAGTTATAAGTACCCGGTACATTCAGTCTTCCAGAGACACTGAATTGTGTGACATTATATTGTAAAGGGAGGAGATATGTAGTGTCGCGCTCTAGCGTTCCTAGGTCACGTGTGACCGGGAATGCTGGGAGCGCGCCCGGCCATTTTAGGTGATTGTCGGCTGGCTGAGTGAAGTCAGCGGAGGTTCCCGGCGCTCCTGCTAGGAGAACAATAAATAAGTAAATAACGGCTCCGGCTCTGTCTTTCTTTACCCCTATCGCCTCACTACATAACTCGCAGGCGGTGAGGTTTTGCATGCACCTCGCTGTGCGTGCCCTGCTCCCTTGTCTCTTCACCAGAACCACTGAGCTGATAGGCTCCTGCAGCAAACAGTTTTACTGCGACAAGGCACGACGCAAGCTCACCCTCGCAGAAGCTGCAGCTGCGCTCTTTACCATGCGTGGGCACTTTATGCTTGTTGTGGCTTTCCTTGCCAGTGCTGGCCAGCTCTAATACGGGCAAGACAGGGGACTCTTTATGCGGTGCAAAGTCTTGTGTCTTGCAGGGTTTTTGGCACTCACCTTGGGGCACTCGGTTTCGCGGCACCCATGCGGACTGAGCAGGGTCGCCGTGCACAAGCCACTTGATGCTGGTGGTGCTTTCAAGGTCCTCTGGCCGCAGTGCTCAAAGACTCTCCTCGATGCAAGCACTGGTGCGTAAACTCCTCGCCCATGCAGGCGCCGTAGGCGCCGAGGAGGCCACTCGGTGTTGGGGCGACAGTTTACCCCTGCTTCTCTCCCAGGTCAAACATGCGCGGGCAGGCGGCCGCAAGGTCATGCCTTACAGGCATACAGGTGCAGGGTGCCTCGGGCTACATTCTCCTCCTTTACTTGAGATGGGATGTGGAAGGTATGTAATAGCTTGGATATTGGTTATGTGCCCCTGTGTTCCAAAGGCGAAGCTCTCTTCTAGTGCTAGATTCAATTGCTGTTGATACAGAATGCAAAGCCTCTGGTAGCAGGCCACACAGAGTTTGTTTTTATGAGCTAACATGGGATATCTAGGAGAGACCCATGCTGCATTCAAAAGCAAGCCTCGATGGAAAAAGGATTTTGATGTCTTTCAAGGTGCTGATCTATGTCTCACTTGACATCTATTGATCGTGGAGAGGGAGCTTGAGTTTGAATGTACACCGATTTATTTAATCTTCTCCAACTTTTTGGTGATTACCATTAACATCCTAGAACCAGTCCCTTGGTCTGACCACTTTGCCACTGGCTTTCGTGTTGGCTCTTTTGTCCAGCAATAAGTTGATTTTACTGAATGCCAGCCAGTGTCTTGCCACTACTGGTGTAAAGCTCTAGATTCTGACAATAATTCCAGTAATCATCTGAAATCCTCCGACTGCTCTGTCACATTAGAGCTGGAACTGGCTAATTACTTTACTCATTGACTAACAGCAGCCATCAATAACGTAGTCAACATTAAACAACTTAAGCCACATAGATCATGACCAATGGCTACTAGGTTCTTTCCTAAGCTAAACGATGCAGCGAAGTCCTGCAAATCATTAGAACAGCACTGGTGTCTTTGTCAGGCTTGTAATCTGAAAAGCTTATATAATGGCTTATTAAAAATCTACTAGAGATTCTTTCTGCTAAATGTGCACCATCTTTTCACGTAATCATACTAAGGAGTTCTTTCAAATGATGAACTCCCCCGCCTCTCCTATGGTTGACTCTACCATCTATTGTAGAGCCCCGGAAACTTTGCTCTAGTATCTCTACCTATTTCCAAGATAGTTAATATCCAGACCACCTTTGAGGCTTCTTACATAGGATCTGGAGAACCTAATCGGAAGAGCATGATGAAGATAGCCCCTCATCAGAACAGTATTTGAATAATGCTGTGTCCATTTCTGGAGGGACAATTCTAGCCAAATATGTGGCTCTTTTTAACTACAGCCCATCAACTAATCCAGCACTGCAATCTTTTCTTAGCTGAGGGCATTGTCTTTCCCTCCTGGAAACAAGCAGTAGTAATTTTGTTGCCAAAAATGTTTACCATGGACCATTCCCTAACAGCCAATTGTAAGCTATATCCCTACATCCTTGTAGCCTCTCCTCCCCGCTACTTGTCGAGAAGCAAACATCTTATTAGTAGTATCATTTAGGGATCAGCATTAAGTCTGACCATAGTTAATATCTATGTGGCACCAATGAAAAGGCTACCAGATTACACCAATGTAATCATGCAATTGACAGGGGATGTCAAATAGCATCAACTGTGCTTTAAAGGGTGTCTTAGATCCTTAGCAGACTAGATGATTTACAATTTCCTCCACATAAACTTCAACAACAGAGAAATTCTGGTTTTCGGTAGGATAGGGTCAGCTTGGTCAGATGCTTGGTGGCATTCTAGTCTTGGCCCTCCACCTACACTTGCTCAAAGTGTTTGTTGTCTTGAAGTTATCTCCATTACCAATCTCAGCTTTAAAGACCAAATCAACAGGATCACCTCCTTAAGCGTCTCTCTGCTCAGAGTACTAAAGACGATTTTCCCACTCCTACCTCCCTCTGTCCAGAAAACAATAGTTTGGTTTAACATTTTGCCAATACTGAACTATAGTAACCCATTATTACTAGGGATGCCACAATACCTGTTCTAAAAACTCCGGATAACATGAAACTATTCTCTTAGACCAGCAGTTCTTAACCTTTGACTTCTGTGGACCCCACTGAAACATTACTGGAATACAGGGACCCTCAGTAAGTCATTAAGGAAAGTCAGGGAACACCGACCTAAGCAAATTCTCTGATTTGAACCTCGAAACAATACACAAATATTGAAATATTTTATTTAATTCACAAACAAATGTAGAAAAAACCTAAGTTTAAATGTTAATGGGAAGGTTGGAACTATTCTAAATTAGGTTATTGATTCATAAAGATGAAGAGATATGCAAAACTCTACCATATCACTGTTGTTTTTTCCTTGTAATGCATGCTCTAATGCGTATATACTATATTCTGCTTCCTGTACTTGCACTGTTCCAACAAATGAAGTTATGAACCAACTTAATTGTTAGCCTTTAATTTCAATTCCCTTCTCATTTACAGAACGTTTAAAAATGTAAATTCTGCTTCTTTATATATATAGACTATATTAATGTCAACATTATTTATTTTTCAAACAGTCGTGGACACCTGGGAGGGGAGGGACGGGGATTTTTGGTCTGCAGCTCCTACTATCAGCGGCAGCTCCTCCGGTAAGGTGGAGGAGCGTCGCCCCAATGCCCTGCAGCGTTGTGATTGGCTTAGGGGAGCCAACTACAACACTGCATTGCAGCATTGTGATTGGCTATGGGGAGCCTGGGTGCTTCCTGGTTCCGGGACTCGCCGGCGAAGCGGAGGAGAGACGCGGCCGGCGAAAGAGGTAAGTGGTATTTCTTTTTTTATTTTGACCCCTGCCACCCGTCTCCACCCTCATTCCCTGCCAGCCACTACTGCTTTCTATCTTTCAGCTTTGCACTGGCTTCCACTCATTTCTGAGGTGCTGTGCATGCCGTTCTGTGCCTATCAAACTGGGAATGACTTCAAACACCCCTGCCCGAAAAGGACTCTCGATCAACCACAATTCATCTTGTTTTCATTCTTTGTGTATGCAAAAGTAGGACAGGCAGACACAGTGTTTCTCTGCTAACACCTAAAGAATGAAAAACACTTTTGCTTGAACTCGATTTTTTGGTTTTTGTCAGAAGCATATGGTCTTTTTTTTTCTTCTCCTCTGTGTAGGACTCAGTAGAGTTCCTTTCATCTCTGCTAAAAACTGCTTACAGCTAGCCTTAGGCAACCATTATACCAGGGCAGAAGCTGCACTAACTAACTCACTAATGAGAGATGTGCTGTTCCTTTGGGCAGGCTTCTTATTGCTCTCCCTCACTCCTTCAAGCTAAACATTTTATCTGCCTTGTAGCTCTGTCCATTCGAGTCTATTGTTAAGGAGTCTATTCTTAAGGGTTCATAACCATCTTTCTAATCTTATGCCAAGGTGTAACGCTGGCGAGGGGGCCAGGACTGTTTAAAACTTGTAACTCTTGCGGGCGTGGCCAAGCGGTCCGACATGGCGGACGCGTCTTAGCGGAGCTCCCGCAGCCCGTAACTAATTCTCCATAAATGCTGTCACAACGCCACGCTATAACTGCACTGACCTTCCGTGGATCACCCAGGGACTGTGCGGCACCCGAGACACCGCCGCTGTGCACTGGTCGCTGCCTCGAGACGGCCGCAGTCAGACTTGAGCCCCGAGGTCGGCTTGTGCGTGCCGGGCGTCCGACGGGAGGGGCCCGCTGCCTGGAGGCGGTGTGCGACCTTGGACATTGTCGCTTGTGCGTGGCTTCTCTCCCCCCCTCCCCGGGGGCCGTATGCCTGTGGTAGCTGGGCTTTTGATCCCGCCGGCTGGAGCGAGACCGGCGCTGGTGAGTCGGGGCCCTGGCTGCGAGCGGCGCCGAGATTGAGCCGCCATCTTCGCTCCTCCCGGTGACACGCCGGGCCGGAACTGTTGGGCGATTTCAGGACCTGCGGGCATTGCGACATCTGCTGCGTGACCGGCGGTCGGATCGGACCGCGGAGCCCCCGGCCCCCCCCTCCTTAGAGCCCGAGGATGTTGGTGGTATAATGCTGCGCAGGCTTGGGGGCCCGATCTGAGACCGGCATATCAGTGGGACGTGGAGTGCGGCAGCCGGGTCCGTGTCGGGGCCTGGTGCGCGGCTGCCCCCCTTTCCACTTTGTTGCCTTGTGCCCTGGTGAGGTGAGGAACCGTTGGAGGCCCCTCGATCTGTTGACGCAGAGAGGTGGACTACCTCTGGACCGGGCATAATTGCGGCCTGTGGAGGCGTAGAGGGGCCCCCCAGTCGGCTGCCCCGTGTCTGCTTGGACTGCCCACTCGGGGTGGTGAGCGCCTGGGAGCTCCGGCAAGGCTGGAGGCCGCAGATACGTGCCTGGTGTGGGCGATGAACACCGTGGCCACGGTGCTGGATCCTTCTGTGGTCTTCGGCGCCCTGCTGTGAGACCGGCTGGGACGTCCATGGTGTCAGCCGAATCGGTGAAGTGCCGCCAAATCCAGTGGGGCCTGAAATATGACTATACTTGTGTCATTCTGGGAGTGTTCTGGACCCCTGGCTGTTATCCCTCCCGAGCTGTTCCTGGACCTGGGGCCTGGCGCGCCATTTCTGCTGTTGTGCTGCCCCCCGCACCTATTGAGCCGGCCACTGTATGGTGTTGTAGTGGCTGTGGCCTGGTCTCAACCCTGTGCTGATCCTGTGGTACGCCAAAGCGACCTGTCATGGAGACTTCGGCCGGGCCGCTGTTGAGGTACTGGGGGCTGGGGACACCCATTAGGGGGGTTGCCGCCTGCAGAGGCGGCCAGGCTAGGTTCTGGTGCGGCTTGTGGGTGTGCGGTCTCCCCCCGGTTTCCACCCCTGGATGCTGACGTAGCGACTTGGTGTACTGGCCGTGTATCGGCGTTATTCCGGCATTCACGCTGCACTGGACACAGATTGGGTGGCGCACCTCTTCGGACCTGCATAAAATGGCTAAAGATAAACCTTCCGGGGCCACATCTAAACAATCTACCATGGACAAGTACACCGGTGCGGGTGCCCAGTCGTCTGCCCCCAAGAGCGTGGTGACCACAATCCCCGACAACTCTGCGTTGTTGGCGGCTATCACGCAGTCCAGGGATGCACTCGAGGCCAAAATCAGGCGGTTGGATCGGATGTTATGCTTCTTCGCCAGGACCTTCGTAACGCAGTTCAGAGAATAACCGAAACCGAGTCACGAATCTCCACAGCGGAAGATGCAGTTACTACTATTCAAAAAAAGGTGTCCAACCTGGAGTCGTTGACGCGCGGCCTGGCTGCGAGGGTTGAAGATGCGGAGGGTCGAGGGCGTAGGAATAATCTTCGCTTTGTGGGGGTTCCCGACGGCTGCGAGAACAATAACGTAGCGGAATTGCTGACCAAGTGGCTTATGGACTGGCTCCCTCCTGATTCCCTGCCTCCATGCTTCATCATCGAACTGGCACATCGTGCTCTGCAGCAGAAACCACCTCCGGGGGCGCGCCCCCGACCAATAATTGCCTGTTTCCTTAATTACAAGGACCGAGATGTGATCGTCCAACACGCAAGGCTGAAAGGGGTCCTTACTTATGCCTCCCAGCCCATTATGATCTTCCCGGACTATACCAAAGTGGTCCAATAGCGCAGACAGTCATTTGCGGAGGCCAAAGCCCGGTTGCGCGGCCTAAAAATTCAATACTCCCTATTATTTCCAGCCCGCCTGCGTGTCTCCTACAAATCTCGGACATATTTCTTCGAGTCACCCGAGGAAGTGATTAGCTGGACGGATGAATCGGTTAGATTGAAGCCCCATGTTCCCTCTGGAGCGGACTCAGACGCCTCATCCGGGGGGCCCGGCCGGGACCAGCCCAGGACCGGTGGCAAACAGCAGCGCCGGTCGCGTTCTAGGAAGAGATCTCAGAATCGCAGCAACTCTCGCAGACGGATAACGGAAGATCAACAACCTCCTGCACCTTCATAACCAACGTTGGCTGAATTGCATGTTAAAGACACATTATATTAGTGGCCGATACATCCGGGCTGCACAAACCTGTACATTTTGGTGGGATTGTAGACACTTTAATGTACACCACGTTTATTGGGGATCCATTGGTTGGCAGCGGATCCTTCCCCCTGTTGGGGACGGGACACCTGCCATACCGCGACAGATGCTTGAATACTTTTGAGGTATTGGGGGGGAAAGGGTGGGGGGGGGGGTTGTTGGGAAGTTCATGTTGTTTTCCAATGTCACAGTATTCCTCTACATGTATAGAATCCAGTCGTATCACACTACCCACACATTGGTCGCTTTACATGCTAGATTCCCGATATGACCGATACCCAGCAGTGGCGATTAAATATTATTAGCTGGAATGTTCATGGCCTGCTAGACAAGATCAAAAGAGGGGCCATATTGCGGCAGGCCAAGCGCTATAACACCGACATCCTCATGGTACAAGAGACCCACCTATTGGGCAATAAGACACCAAGTCTTGTGTGCTTGTCCACACTTACCACTCTGGATTCACTAGGGGATCCAGGGGTGTAGCGATCTTAATTCATCGCAGGGTGCCGTTTGTGCATGATCGGACTTGGTCTGATCTACAGGGCAGGTATATAGTGGTGACAGGCACAATATATGGCGAACGTCTCACTCTTGTCTGTGTATATGCCCCTTCACCCCTGTCACGGAACTTGATGGAACGATTGACCTCCCTTTGGGCGGAGATTCCGCAGGGCCTGACGATAGCGGGGGGTGATTGGAATGATGTTATGTGCCCCTCAACCGATAGATGGCGAAGCGCGGGGCTGCGGGCGGACACGCGCGAGTCGAAACTTCAAACATTGACCCAAGGACTGGGATGGGTTGATACATGACGGAAATTACATCCAGATACGCACGAATACACATACTTTTCTAGCGTACATGACTCTTTCTCTTGCCTTGGCTATCTCTTTATCTCTGCTCCTCACGTTCACAAAATCGAAACAGCTGGGATCTTGCCCCGAGGATTGTCTGACCACTCTCCGGTTACACTACTATTGCACCTGGGTCTCGGACGCGCCCCATCCCGTGGCGCCTCTTGTCATGGTTATTACAAGACGATCACTATCATCACCAGATGTATACCGCAATTACTGAATACTTCTCTCATAATATTGGCACTGTCGACTCCGCCGGGACTATCTGGGAGGCCATGAAGCCAACACCAAGAGGGGTGGATATTGCCTTTTGCACTGCATGGTGGAGGGAGCGCCGGGAAAAACTCGCCCAGACGGAGGCCCAAATCATTGACTTAGAACGTAGAAGTAGGGCTGCAGACGGTGCCATGTTTCGCCATCAGCTTTCCATAACACAAAAAATGTATGCCAGCGATCTGCTGGACGAAGCTAAGATGTATTGGCTCGCTACACGCAGCCGGATTTATCAGTGGGGGGACAAATCTAGTGCCCTTCTACATCGTTTATGCCAACAGACGCTCCGACCCGTGATTCTTCCCGAAATCTGTGGCCAGACGGGTGAGGTGCTCATAAACCCCGCTCAAATTGCTACTAGCTTTGCGGATTACTTCACGGACCTCTAGGCCCCGCGGGAGATCCTCCCCGAGGCCACAGTTGACCAATTCCTGGCTTACTTGCCCCCGAAGTCGCTGCTGGATTCTGTGCGGGATGACTTGGACGCTCAGATCTCGGCTGATGAGGTGCAGACTGCCCTTGCGGACATGAGCTCGGGTAAAGCACCGGGCCCCGAATGGCTTCCCCTGTGAGTTCTTCAAGAAATACACATCTCAAATATCCACACACTATTTGGCGGCACTCCATACGGCGATGGAAGATGGCCGACTTCCAACCGACTGGCGACATGCCGAAATAGTAATTTTCTCAAAACCAGGCCGGCCCCCGGAGCTCCATACCTCATATAGACCGATTTCCCTACTTAATGTCGAGGCGAAATTGCTGGCTAAAATCATTGCAAACCGTATCGTCCCGCACATAACAGTGTTAGTTCACCCGGACCAGGCGGGCTTTAAGCCTGGCCACGCCACCAGACACAACATCTGTTGTGCGCACAACGCTATCGCCTCTGTTGACCGACTAAATGCGCCGGCAGCGCTCCTCCTTGCTGATATTGACAAGGCCTTTGACTCCCTTAGCTGGACCTATCTCTTTGCTCTCCTGCACCGTCTTATGGGTATATGGGCCCCCGACTTCTTAAATATATTCGCCTCTTTTACACCGACATCACTGCTTCGGTTCGAGTTGCGGACTCAACCTCACAGCCGTTTTGTATCGGTAGGGGCACCAGGCAGGGATGCCACCTATCCCCTTATCTTTTTGCTCTTGCCATGGAGCCACTCGCGGAGTGGATAAGAATGGATGCACAGGTACAAGGCTTCGAGTGGTCACGGGAAGTCTCTGATCGTATAGCTTTGTACGCTGACGATGTTTTATTTTTTCTTACATGCCCCAATAGATCCGGCCCGCGCCTGCTCCGCATTAAGCAAATCTTTGGCGAGAACTCTGGCCTCTACATGAATACCCACAGATCATTTCTTTGGCCTTTGCGCGGGGGCGACGTGCTAGGGACTTGGACACGTGCAGTTATGGTAGTCCCGGATGGTTTCAAATATCTTGGGGTGTTTTGGTCCGACTCCCAACTTACCTCCTGGAATAAAAATCTGGCCCCTCTGTTGACTCAGATTAAAGAGCAGGTGCGCGGTTGGTCGCATCTGCCCTAATCTTTATTCGGTAGGTCTGCTATTTTTAAAATGGTCTCGCAACCCCGTCTTCTCTATCAACTTCAAAACCATCCCTACCAAATACTACATACATGGTTTCGGCATTTGAACACTGTTCTTAGCCACTTCCTTTGGGGGGAGGGGGGGTGGGGTCTGTGCGCGTTGCATTACGAACGTGCTTCCAGTCCACATACTGCGTGGGTATCGCGACCCTGGACATCCAGGCGTATCACGCGGCGTCTCATCTTCTCATTCTAAATGATTGGTGGTACGGGGATCGACGCGACCAGGCCTATGCCGTCGAGCATTTGGCTAATGGACTCTAAATCTCTACGCACAATTTTATATTCTGGGGCGATGCTCAAACCGCTACCACTTGCAACTCGGTCGGTCTTCATGGCTACATGCGCTGCGTAGGATAGGGTGGTGGGGCAAACTTACGAAAGAGACTCCTCTTTGGCGTAATGGCCTTTTGCCTCAATTGGATGAACTACAAGGCTTCATGGGTTGGTACTCTATTGGCATCTCAACAGTAGGTGCTGTCCTTCGTGGTCAGACCTTGAAATCATTCCAGCAGCCACAAACTGAATTCCAGATGCTTCAGTCCCAATTTTATAAATATTTACAATTCCGCCACGCGTTTTCCTCGTACCTTGCACAGCAAGACGGCATTCCTGACTTTAACCCTGTTGAGGCGAAGGTATTTCTTGGTGAGATGGGCCCACACAAGATCGCAGCGCTATATCGCACATTGGTTACTAATAGCCATACTACACTTACTAAGACCAGAGAGGCTTGGCAGAATGACCTGGGCCCACTTGATGAGGATGAGTGGGTTGAGGCTTTGGAGTCCCCGCGCGGGGCGGCCAATGCTGCGCGCCTTCGCCTTATACAATTTAAATATTTTCATTGTGTGTACTTTACTTGCTGTAGGCTCTGGTGGGCAGGGATGATCACATCCCCCACCTGTCTGCGCTGTGGAATTGCCGAGGGCATCTTTCTCCACACGATCTGGGAGTGTACTGCTTTGGTGCGGTTCTGGCGTGGGTGCTGACCTGTCTCTCTGAGGTGTTGGGGTGGGATATTCCGCAGTCACCGCGCCTAGCTCTGCTCCACATTACGGTGGGCATTGGTGGCAATAGATACAAGAGGCATTTGCTCTTCCTGGGGCTCACTCTCGCCAAGCACGACATTGCCAAGGCTTGGAAGGCGACTTCGCCGCCATCGGTCGGGGCCTGGAAACGGGCCCTTGATGGGGTGGGGTTAGAGCTACCGATTTTCTTAGCCCGGGGATGTCCCCAGAAACACCCGAAGATTTGGAAGCGGTGGGCTGATTATCGGGGTCTATATCTTGAACCTATCTCTTCTACGATACATAATGAAGATCTGCCATAATGATCAAATGTTGTGTATTTATTCTGTGAATAATTATATCTGTACGCACAAGCTACGATTGCTGACTCTGTACGACAAGTTACATATGGACTTTGTGACACTGATGTTTCTAGTTAACAATGTTTATATGCGTTTAATTCATTGTATAGCATATTCTGTACTGTGACAATTGTATATCGTAAACGTTGACATCTATACCGTTGCCAAGATGTATAATGTTGCCCCAGTACCACCTGGGCATGTTGTGTCTGTCAACAATAACATTTGTTGTGAAAAAAAAAAAATTGTAACTCTTGCAACAGACCTGTATTCCTTAAGTTCACTCCACAGAAATCACCACTTTCAAAATAATTCCTCTGATTTCGAGCACCCCATTGGATGGAAGATTAAGGCAGAGGAACATTTCTGGCAATTAAAATATGGCACAAGTGAAGACAAAAAACGGGGAAACCCTCAAATGCTCACCTTAGATTTCTCTGCTCCGGTATATGCACTATTTTTAGAAATGGAAGTACATTCTGCATTTTGATCTGGCTGTTTTGTAATGAATTGCCCATAAAAGATAAGTCGTTTTCTCTCAAGAGTTAGATTTATTAAATGGGGGCACACATCATCCATTAGGTTAAGCTTTTACAGCAGCCCATAAAGCACAAGCAGGGATGGGCACATGTCTTATAAAAATTTGCATTTTCTACAGGAAAAGGAAATTGTCCAACCACAACCTTTGTATGTAGGTTATAGTCTGGAACAGCCCGTCTTAAAAAGGTAGGCTTCGGAGCCCTCTTCCACTTTTCACAATATCTTATGATCTACTGGTTAAAGTACAACTATACTCCCTCTTCGAGTTTGCTTGCTATTCCTGTTCCTAGTTGTTATATTTGTGTATCAAATCGCCCACCACAACAGTTACCTAGCATCATCATTAGTGTCTAGTGGCTTGCGAGGCAATAAGGTTCGTAGTCCATCACAAACCTTTTGTTACAACCACAAATGTGACACATTATGGAAACACTCACCTGCCAATGTCGTCTTCACTGGCTATTTGCATCACAAAAAGCGTGATATGATGAGTGCCACGAGGGACCATTGCCTTAGAAAGTCGTCCCTCCTTCTTTACCAAAGCGTCCTGGATCATTTCAATGTCTTGAACGATCTGTAGTTAAAAACTAAAGTATGAGCACCTGCAAAAAACAGCTGCACTCAGACATGTACATGAGTCAGAAAAGCAACCAGAAGCCAATGGATAAGAAGAGTAAGCACTATTTTTCCAATAGCGATATTTACAGCTTAAATAATCAATATTTGGTGATTCATTTATGTCTTCTGTAATCAATTCCCTTGGTCAGAGGTCGAACTGTTGGGAAAGAAAAGGCCAGAAGGGAACCTTTTCAGTCTACACAAGGCTCTAGGACATTATACCCACGGACATCAAACGGCACCACCCTCCTTCAGTTCAGCAATTAAAGACACAACTTTCACAGAACACCATCCACTCATCTGTTAGGCACCAACTCTCGCTACGCCTCACTGTCAATGTTCCAAAAATGTGCATACGGCTCTTATCTCGTTTAGCACTCAGTTGCTTCCCATACATACATACAAACCCATCTAATGCTTTTGGTTCCTATTATACATTAACCCTATTTACTTTTTTTTTTAACAATTAAGTGCTTTGCTGTCACAGTTAAGGTTAGTGGGCTAGTAGCCTCCTGGCTGTGCCCAAAAAGAGCAAGTTACTTACCTTCACTTACACTCTCTTTGGTTGATACTCTAGCCATGCACTCCTCTACTTTTGAGGTTCCCCTGGCACCAGACTGGATCCGGAAATTTTTATTCAATAGATCCTGCTCACGGGTAGGTGGCCCCCTGAACTTTTCAGAGGTTTCGTCCTGCCACCAGAAGTGATGACAAAGTGCAATATTTGGGCATCACTCATGCAAGCTGACGTCAGTTTTCGAAGGTATTCTTTGTGCCCTTACACAGAGAAACAGACATATCTGAAAACAATGTTCTGAATCTAAAATGTGACTTAAGGACTTACGAGAAGTCCATTCCATGGAATGGGGAGTAGGTGGGTTAGTGAGGAGTCTGCAGTGGGATAGAGTATCCAGCAGTAAGAGCATTACCAAAGGAAAGTAACTTGTTCTTCTGATGGATACTTGAAATTGCAGATTCCTCTTGTAGATTCCTCGACTTTTGAGTAGATAATAAGGCAGTACCTTCCAAAATGTTGTGTGTCTGAGGAGTGGACTTTGCACCAGAAAGTCCTACAAGACTAAGCAAACAAAATGGCCGTCCTTGTGGACCTGACTGACAATACAATAGTGCCTGGTGATGGTGTGGACTGACATTTCTTTAGAGGTCTGGCAGATGTCAGGCATTGGAACATCGCTATGCAATGCCACAGCAGCCGCTTTGGCACTGGTGGAATGAATCCAAAGGACCTCAAGAGGCTTTTTCTTGTCCAAGGCATAGCACATTTTGACACAGAGGACAATCCATCTCAATAAGGTTATTTCTGAACTACCCTTCCTTCTTTTACCCAGCAAATTCAACAAAAAGTTGATCGTCTTCCCATGGTCACCTACTCATGTGCTTCTTAGTCCAATGCGTATAGAAACTAAGAGCTGCCTTTGGATCCAACCGATGAAGCCTCTCCCCCTTCTTCGAGGGTGGGGTGGAGAGTAGAAAATAGGAAGCTTGATGGACTGCCCTACATGAAAGAGCATTACCACTTTCGGAAGAAAGGAAGCCCAAGATCGGAGTACCAACTTGTCAGGGAAGAACATGGCAAGCAGCAGATGCTCTGACAGGGCCTGCTGCCCACTGATGATGTGTGCAGAAGAGATGGCTATGAGGAAAACAATCTTAAGGGGTAAGCAACCTCAAAAAACAAATGTGCATTCGTTCAAATGGTGTGCACATGAAGAATGTAATGGCTAAATTAAGATGCCACTTCGACATCAGATACAGGGCTGGTGGAAATGTATACGTAACCCCTTCCAAAATTCACATTACAAACAGTAACTAAAACAAGGAGGGCTGATTAAGTAAATGCAAAAGATCCAAAGAGCCAACTACTAACCTTCACAGGTGGCCCCCAGCAAAGCCATGCACGGCAAAGGATGGAACAAACAGAAGTACATTAGAAAGCTGAGCTTGAAGTGGATAGATCTGCCATCCTTGCAATAGGCCACAAACTTTGTCCAGCGTCCAGAACAGGTCGCATTAGTGACAAGTTAAGGACGGCCAAAATCACATCAACCACTTCCGCAGGAAGGTCAAAACTGCTCAGTTGGTTCCCCTCAATCTTCATACATGGAGGAGCTTCAGATTAAGAACCCTGCCCTGTAGCTGGAACACCATTTCCTTCCACTGAGGTATCCGGTGCAGAGGGCCGATGCACAGACTTTGACTGCCAGATTCTCTAAGCCTAGTCCGGGGATATCAGGATGAGCTGAATCTTGTTCCATTTGACCTTCTTCAGAACTCAGGGAAGCAGCAGCAGAGGCAGAAACACATAAAGGACACTGGGAGTTCCATGGAAGGCGGAACACGTCTCCCAAGGACCCAAGAGGCAGAAAGGCTGGACACTGAGTATTCTCGGTGGTAGCAAACAGATCAACCTAACAAACTTCCATGAGTGAATATGCTTCAAATCATCTCCAGATACAGAAGCCACTAATGGTCGGCTAGATGACATTTGCTGAGCTTATTCCAGCATAGAGCCAACTGAATGCAAAACTTTCACTGTAGAGCTTGCCAGTAGGAAATGGCATGAGGCACCAGTAGGGTGCACAAGTCCAGGAGACCAAGACGCCTCAGAACTATCAGTCCGGAACACAGGGCCGAGCCTCATAAATCCAGATCATATACTGAATGTACCGGGTTTGGTGCGAGGGCAGAAAAACTTGGAAAGTCATTTTGTCCAGGACGTCTTCATAAAAGTAGCACACCACACTGGTTGAAAATGGGATTTTGGTTCACCGACAGAGAACTCTGGGAAGGATAGCAATGAGATTGTTGTCAGTAGGTTGTCCGCAACTAACTGTGGAGAGCCTGCCTTTAAAAGTCAGTCATTGAGGTACGAGAATAAATGTAGCCCAGGAAGCACAAAGATGGTCCGTGAACACTGCCATTACCTTTGAGAACATCCCATGGGCCAACTTGAGGTTGAAGGGCAAAACTGTGTACTGCAAGTGTTCTGACCCCAGCACCAGGCGGAGGAAACGGCTCTGGGACTGCAGGATGAGTATGTGGAAATACGCATATTGTAAGTCCAAGGGCATTATCCACTCTCCAGTCTCTAAAGGGTAGAGGACCTGGGCTGTAGTAAGCATTCTGAATTCGTCCTTTCAAAGGAAGGTGTTCGGGAACTGAAGCAATAGGACCTGTCTAAGCCTGCGATCTTTCCTGGGCACCAATAAGTACCTGGAGTATCACCTTGTACCCCTTTCTGCCTTGAGGACTCTTTCTATTGCTCTTATGACAAGGAATGTCTGTACTTCCTTGGAAAGGATGATGGCATGCTTTACCGAAGCCTGACAAAAAACTTGGGAAACTTGAGGGGGGAAACTAGAAAATAGAGGACGTAACCATTTTGAACAATCTCCAAGATCCACTGGTCTCAAGTAATAGCACACCAGCCAGGCAGTCAAAAACCTAATCATGTCACCCTACTTGGAGCAGATGACCATTGAAAGGGGAATCATACGGGCCTGCCAGCTGCCAGAGCAGGTGATGAAGAGGAGGATGGCTGCCCCTGCTGATGGTTATGCCCTCTGTGATAATCTTGTCTCCCAGAGCCACAAAAAGACTGTGCATGTTGTTTTGTAGGAAAGTGCCATTTTTGATATGGTCACCTCCACTTTTAGCCTGGTTTCTGATGTGACTTCGACTGAAAGTGCACTGGGTTCCTGCGAACCAGGCCCCCAGTGCCAGATCTCTCCCAAAACTGTGCAATTGCTTACCCAATTGGCAATACCTTTGGTATCCTTTGAAAGTCGCTAGTAAATGGTGTCCCTGGTACAAAGGGCCTGAGGTAGAGGTCCCCAAGGACAGCAGCATGAATTGTACCACCCTAAGGGACCCCGCACCAAGATCATGCAAACTGCCACTGCAGGCTGTGTGTCTTGGTGCAGACAAAAGTGAAAACACGACAGGGCACACAGCCTGTGTGTGCTGATGGAGCAGGATAAATGAAAAAATTTTAACCTCCTAATAATTTTCGTAAAATAATTAATAAACATGTTCGTTTAAGTAAATAACCAACAATGTATGTTACATGTAAAGGGTTAAAGGTAACACGCTATTTTGTGTGCAAATTAATCAACTTATAATTGTTTACGTGTCTAACATAACGTAATATTTGCGTACTAATAAAATAATAAACGCATGATTTGTGCTTTTTAAATAAAACGTGTGGTTGCAAAATAAAGCGATGGTAAGTAAGGGACGGCTTTATATGTTGCTTTTTGCTAAGTAATACCTAATTGGGGTACGTAGAAAGACGGGAGGGAAACGAAAGGGTTTATATTCTTTATTTTAACAATATTTTGTTTATCTTTGAAAATAGTGCGCTTAGGCCTGTTGAGCAGCGATATAAAATGGCCGCCATTTGCTAGAGTACGCATGAGCAAGAAACCGTGTGGTAGAGGAGAAAGGCTGTGAAAAAGGATGACCACGTGTTCGTGCTGAGAGGCTAAGACGGAAGTATGGTCAAGGCTATTGTGACCTTTCTGAGCAAATGTGTGCCAAGATGATCAGCAAGAAGCGTGAGAAGTCAAACTGAATAAATGGACGGAACTGTTGAATCTAAAAAGTAGCAGAAAAAGATACAAATTGGACTGATCGAAACTGATGAGCAATGTCATGAACTGTGGGAAACGATGCAAGCATGGACATTCCACAAAGAACTGGTTAAGACAAGGAAGTTTGATTAAAATGTATATAGACCTGAATGAACCAATGAGAAAGAATCACGTCATAGAGATGCAACATTTTTATTCAGTAAGCTAGAATTAGGGTATAAGAAGACCTACTCTTGGTGGGGAGGGGTTAGAGGCTGGAGAGTTAGATGCTGGAGAGAGGAGATGCTGTAGATGGGTGAAGTTGCGGTTGCTGATGCTGACGAGCTGATGCTGCTGCTGCTATTTTATATTTCTAGTTGAGTATAAGATGCTGCTTTTGGAGAACCTTTTTACTCCTGATAGATTTTTCATTTAGAGTTATTAGATTTTCCAAGACAGATAGATTGATCTCTTGGAGTTCTTGCTGTGACAACCTTATTTTTCCGTCTAATAGGTATGCATTGCAATTTCAATTTATTCTTATAATGATGATAAATGTAATGATCTGAATAATAAGCTTAAAACTTATTTCTTGCTTCAAAACTTTATATAAACTTTATTATTCTTTAAACAAATGACTCAGTGATTCTTTAGCTCAATAATTAAGGTAGAATGTTAAAGAGTTTATTGTGATTGAGCTGGTCTTAATCACCATCAACTGATTCCTACTAGTTGGTCCATCGACCAATGAGCGGAATACCTTAAAGCAAATGAGAAACATTATGTCATGTTAAAAGAGGTATCCCGTCTCCTTCCAGCGAATCGTTTTCTCCTAGGTTAAGGACGGAGGTAATCCAGGGAATAAATGAGTAAGTGAATGTATATGCGGTGTTATGGGCCCCACCGTCATATGGATATAGTTTGTGTGTTGGAGGGATAAGTTGCACCTGGATGACCGAAGCATATAGGAGAAGAATTTTTATTGTTAGCGCTGGATCAGATTTCTTGGTAGCAGAGTTATGGTTACTATAGATTAGTTTGGTGATTATTGATTATTGATTAGTGATTATTGATAAGTTCATGTCTAACACTTTATGTTGAGTCGCGTTATGTTATATGTAAGTTTTCACGCTTCCGGGAAGTAGGAAGTGGAACACGTGTGGCAAGAGAAGTCACATGGAATAGTGCATTGTCTGAGTTCATATTGGTGATAACACAGGTTGTGTTATGATAGGGACATTTTCCGTATAAAAGGTGTGTGAGTGAAGTAGTGACCGGTTTTCTTGTGAAACTCTGGCCTTAATTCTCAGGAGCAGTATAGTCTCCACATGTGTTTTATCCCCAGAGAAACGGGTTTACCGCTTGCTTGAAAGAAGGGTAAGGTAGAGGGAAGTGCTACTTTATCGGCGAAACTGAAAATTCTGTGGTAGGGTAGAGGTAAGCGCTGCCTACTGGAAAATACAGAGTTCTTGTGTAAATGGACAAAGCTATCTCTTTGGTTTAGCGAATCAGACAATGGAAATGTGTTTTAAATGTTGTAATTAACAAAGAATTGTTGAAAAAGAATTTGACGATAAATTTTGTAAAGGAGGGGTCAAGAGCAGAACTGACGTAGACAAAAGCCGCGCTGGGATTGGACAGTGCGCTAGTCATACAGAAACAGGAGCAGAACTGACGTAGACAAAAGCCGCGCTGGGATTGGACAGTGCGCTGTAGACAGAAATTGCTCTGATTGGAGTTTTGGTGTGAATCGCGCTAGTATTGGTTGGAATAACGCATAGAGAACAGTGTTGAATTACGGATAGTTTGAGGAGAGAAAGCGATTGTGAATCATGTCGTATTATGAATATGGTAGAGAGAAAACGTCGTGGATGTCGAAAGTTAAAAACTTCTTTAAGAAAGACAAAAAGGTAGTGACTAGAGAGGGAGGACAAATAATTCCTCCGCCGAAATCACCAGCTTCACACATGATGCTGAAATATGGATATCATACATGCATATGGTTAGAAAATTGGACAAAATATACCAAGAATGATGGAGCTTTGGCTTTCCCTGAGAATGGTTCATTTAATGTAGCTGTACTACGGAATTTGAGAGAGAAGATGACAATGTTAGAACCTAGACCTAGACCGACACAGTTTGAAGCTTTAACTGAATGGGAAGATGAGATGTATGAACGAGAGAGATTCAGAGGATTAAAGAATCATGAGTTTGTGCCTGGAAGGTTATGGGGAGTAAATCATGAGGACAGAATAAAGCGTTGGAGATGTGCTAATATGACAGGAGGTTTGTTTCCAGCTTTTACAGTAGAGGAAGAAGCAAAGAGAAAGTGTACTGAGAAAAAGAAACATGTAGTTGTAGAAAAGTATGGGTATGGTGGTAGTGAAACGGATGACGAATTGCTGGAAGATATTTTAAACAGAAACCCACCTCCATACCAACAGACTTCTGCGGTGGTGACACCTAATGCACCGCCAATGGAAACTGGGAGGAATAAAAATCCCGAACGAAGAGATGAGATAAATAGGTCACAAGATCAATTAAAAACTTCACAAAATGAAGAGATAGAAAGTGACAATGCAACTGAATTAGCAAAAACCACAAGAGAATTGACTGAGAAAATAAGAGCATTGACAAAGAATATGGAAGCTGTAACTGTACCAGTGACGATAGGTCCAGTAATGCCAATTTTTGAGAATCAGAAAATTGATGAACGTTCTTTAGTGATTCCCATGAATTCACATTTGCAAAGAAAAAGAGAAGGGATGGAACTGAACAATGAAGGTGCACACCATTTGGTTAGTACCTATAGACCAAGCCCACCTACTAATTTGACGATAAACGAGAATGAGTTCAGGAGAATACCTATGGTAACGGAGTCTGCATCAGGGACACCAGAAAGAAGTAACAATTGGATAGAATTAAATAGTACGCCTGTAGGTCCGACTCCAGATGAGTTAAATGAATGGATGAAAACGCTAAAAACAAAAGAAACAGAAGTAAAACCATTAGATGTAATTAGGTTAAAAATAGACATGGAAGAATTGATTTTAGGAACGATTGGTACAGAAAAATTAAAAAATTATCAGGATGATGAGATTATGTTTTTGTGCAAAAGTCTTACATGGAGAGCTAGGAATTTACATGACAAATTAGAAGAAACAGCAAGTGAACTAGGAGTAGAATTTGCAAAAGTGAGAACGTTGCAGAAACCATACAGAGTAGATTTTTGTGAGAAAGATATAGAGAATCTGAATACATCAGGAAGATTGACCCAAATAAAAGAGTTAATTGTTTTACTGAGAAAATGGGGTGATGTGGATAGATGGAGAAATAGATGGACGAAAAGGAGTGAGAAAATAACAGATAAAGCATCTTTGGCTTTTGCAGTGACAGATAAGGAACCAGTTGTAAGGGAGTACCCGATGAGAGAAACTCCAGGAGGTAGTTACGTGCATGTTCCATGGACTAGACAGGATATACTGTCATTTACAAATGACTTCCCAAAGTTGAGAGAAAAGCCAGTAGAATGGTACAGACAAGTGGAGAGATTTGTGAAAGTTTCAAAAGTGTTGTGGATAGACTTGGATGGATTGTTTGATATAGTAGTGCCAGCTGATTTGTGGACAGAATGTAAGATTACTATTGATTGGCCAACTGTAGAATATCCAAGGGATGCTAAAACAGGAGCGCCAGGACCAGAAGTGATGAGGAAGTATGACCAAGTAATTACCTTTTTGAAGAATAAGATTCCACCTAAAGAAACAGATTGGGTAAAAATAGACAGAACAACGCAGGAAAGTAAAGAATCAGTGCATGCTTATTATGAAAGGCTGTTGTTAGTTTTCAAACAGTATAGTGGTTATGAGACACTAAATGAGAAGGATATGAGTCATTTTGTATATAGATTTGTATATGGGTTGAAACCGGAGATAAGTGAAATGATTAAACAGCATATGATTTGTTGGCAGAATAGCACGGTAGACGAGGTTTTGAGATATGCTAAGTATTGCAGTGATGATATTGAGAGTAGACAGCGTAAATTGAAAGAGAAAGCCATGTGGGCACAGGTGAAAGTTGCAGAGAAGCAAGAAGCTCAATTGAGTAATACAGGTAATGAAGCAGGACAGGTTAGATCTCGACCAAATATAGGTAAAGGAAAAGGACAAATGAGCATAGATGAGGCAAAGAAAAAGTGGCCATGCCACAACTGTGGAAAGCTAGGGCATTGGAGAAACGAGTGTAAATTTCCTCCAAAACTTAATGTGGAAAATCAATCATTAAATTCACAGGTGCAGAGTGAGGTAGTTACTCAACAAAGTCAGGTGCCACAACCACCACTTCCCAAGAGTGTTAACCAACAGAAATACAGTGCAGAAACAGGATTCTACGGAGGAGAACAGGTAACACAGTTGCCGCGTGCAGCTGCCATTTCTCAATATTGGTTACGACAGGATGAGGATGAAACGGATGAAAGCTTCTGACGGTGCCTAGGAGAGGGGAAGAGTGCGTGCTTGGCGCAACTCTAGAGGTAGATCAGTCTGGTCCATTTGTGGATGGAGAAGTGAATGGTGCAAATGTAACATTCCTTGTGGACACTGGAGCTACCCGTTCTACTGTTAGGTCAGTGGAAATTCCAAACCTTCCTCTCTCAGGTGAACATATCCAAGTAGTTGGAGTTTCGAATCAGCAAATAAAGACGCCTCTTACTAAATTAGTGGAGGTAAAGATTGGTCCATTTAGTGAAATGCACCGATTTGTGGTATGCGATTGTAGTCCCGTGAACCTATTAGGACGCGATCTATTGTGCAAGATGAATTGCACTATCTATTGTACTCCAGATGGAATTGCATTTCAGACCCCAGATGAAGATGTACTGTATAAAATGACAATGGTAAATTTAGAACCAGAAGTAAATGATTTGTTTCCTGTATTTGATGCAGAGAAAATCCCAATTGAATTGAAAAAGACAGTGAAAGAAGAAGTGTGGGATTTTACAGGAGAAGATATAGGATTAATGAAAGAAGTAGATCCCGTTAAAATAACAGTAAAAGAGGGAACGAGTTACCCAAATACGCCCCAGTATAAATTGACACCAGAAATAATTGAAGGAATAACGCCAGTAATAAATAAAATGGTTGAACAAGGGATTCTAAAAGAAATCATGAGCAGTCCATGTAATTCGCCAATAATGGGACTGAAAAAGCCAAACGGAACATATAGAATTGTACAGGATTTGAGGAAGGTAAACAAAATTGTAGTGCCTTGTTGCCCAATAGTACCGAACCCTGCTGTGATTCTATACCAGATTCCACGTGAAGCAGAATGGTACACAGTAATTGATTTATGTCATGCATTTTTCTCTATTCCATTGCATCCAGATAGCCAGCCATTATTTGCGTTTAGGTTTGGAGAGCGTATTTTGGCATGGTGCCGAATTCCTCAAGGGTACACAGAAAGCCCCTCAATCTTTAATCAGATTCTAAAGAAATCCTTGGAAGATTTAAAAATGCCAGAAAAGTCAGTGATGGTTCAGTATATTGATGACCTACTGGTGGCATCAAAAACGAAGGAAGCATGTGTCAATGATACAATTGCTTTGCTGAATCATTTAGCCAAAAGAGGACATAAAGTGTCCCCGTCAAAATTGCAGTTTTGTCAACAAGAAGTCCAATATTTAGGGCATAAAATTGAGAAAGGAGTGCGAAAGGTAACGACTGAAAGAATAAAAATGATTCAAGGAATGAGAGCTCCAATGACGCAAAGAGAGGTAAGAATGTTTCTGGGAATGGTTGGATATTGTCGACAATGGATAAGCGGTTTTTCGCTGATTGCTAAACCGTTGCAAAAACTGACAAAGAAGGATGTTAAAGATCCTTTTGAAATGAATGATGAGGAAATGAAAGCATTCAGAGAGCTGAAAAAGAAATTATGTGAGGCTCCAGCATTGGGAATGCCTGACTATGAGAAAGATTTTGAGTTGTATTGCAGTGAAAGAGATGGATGTGCATTTTCAGTCTTGGTACAAAGACATGGAACTATGAAAAGACCCATTGCATATTTTTCAGCTGTTTTAGACCCTGTAGCGAAAGCGTTGCCTGGATGTTTGAAAGCAGTTGCTGCTACTTGTGTGAGTCTGGAACAGAGTGAAGGCATAGTGATGGGATATCCACTGCGAGTATATGTTCCCCATTCTGTGGAAATTCTCTTGACAAGAACGAAAACACAATACATGACACATAGTCGGCTGACTAGGTATGAAAAAGTAATTTTGAGTGCAGATAATGTGACCATTGACAGATGTATGAATGTGAATCCTTCAACATCATTGCCAGATGAAGAGAGTGTAATTGAAATGGATGAAGTAGATCACGATTGTCTGAATGTGCTTGAATATTGTACAAAACCGAGATCAGACATACGAGATGAGCCTTTAAAGGAATCAGATTATATTCTGTTTGTGGATGGCTCATGTTTGAGAACGAATGATGGAGTTCTAAGTGCAGCATATGCAGTTTGCACAGTAGCAACTGTAATGGAAGCATCTTGTCTGAAAGGGATACGGTCTGCCCAAGTCGCAGAACTAGTAGCTCTGATTCAAGCATGCAAGTTGGGAAGAAATGTACGAGTTACGATTGTGACAGATAGCCAGTACGGCTTTGGGGTGGTGCATGATTTTGGTCAGATTTGGTCACAAAGAGGTTTCTTGACGTCTGCAGGAACGCCAATTAGAAATGGAGATTTTGTGAAAAAGTTGCTTGAGGCGATACAGCTGCCTAAACAGATTGCTGATGTGAAGTGCGATGCACATAAAAATGGGGAAGACTACATAACTGTCGGTAATAAATATGCTGACGAGATTGCACAGTACTGTGCAAAGAATGTGGTTTCTTTAAACAAAAGCCGAGAAAGAGAGCATATTTCTTGTCCTTTGCTTTTTACTAACCCTGTTGAGACATGGGATGAGGTGAGACAGTTACAGGAAGCAGCAGATGATGAGGAAAAAGATACATGGATAAAAGCAGGATGTAGAAAACATGAGGAAAATGATGTTTGGGTTTACAGAGATGAAAGACCAGTTATGCCTGATAGCATGATTTCTGACATGGCACGGATGTACCATGGACAAGCACATATTGGGAGAGATTCAATGATCAGACTTTTTAGACAAACATGGTATAATCCAAAATTCAGAGCCATAGCTGAGAGTCTTTGTCAAAGATGTCTTATTTGTCAACAGTTAAATCCAGGAAGGAAGACAGTAGTGAGTCTAGGAACAATAGGACGAGAAGGAGGTCCGTTCACTAGAATGCAAATGGATTTTATTGAAATGCCACCGAGCAACAGGCTAAGGTATGTCCTAGTAGTCGTCTGTTTGTTTTCCCGTTGGGTGGAAGCATACCCAACCAGAAGGAATGATGGAATCATGGTAGCAAAACTTATGCTGCGAGAATTCATTCCGAGGTATGGTTTTCCAGTCACGATTGAAACAGATAGAGGAACACATTTCCAAAATGAATTAGTTAAACTGATTTGTGAAGCACTTAGTATTAAACAGAAACTGCATTGTGCATACAGACCAGAGGCTTCTGGAATAGTAGAGCAAGTGAATGGAACAATTAAAAACAGGTTAGGAAAAATGTGTCAAGCTACAGGACTCAAATGGCCAGATGCCTTGCCATTAGTTTTAATGACAATCAGAAGTATTCCGGAAAGGAAAACTGGACTCAGTCCCCATGAGATAATTATGGGACGAGCAATGAGACAAGCACAAGTACCTGTCAACAAACTACTGACTATAACTGATGATCTAGTGCTGGATTATTGCAAAGGATTGGCTGATGTGGTGCGTTCTGTGTTTCATCAGGTTGGACCGGATGCGACCACTCTTGAAAGAAAACCAGCTCACGACTTGAATCCTGGAGATTGGGTCCGCATAAAAGTCCACAGGAGAAGAAACTGTTTGGTTCCTCGCTGGGACGAACCACGACAAGTGATCCTGGTGACAACCACTGCAGTCAAATGTGCAGGAGTGAAACACTGGGTGCATGCCAGTCACACCATCAGAGTTCCAGAACCTGAAGATCGACATGTGAGTCGACATCTGGAAATATTGGATAACAGTTCAGCATCAGAAGCAGAAGAAGAAACAAACAGGGTGCCAGAATCTGAAGATCGACCTGTAAGTCGACATCTGGAAGACCCAACTACAAGTGCAACGACAGAAGAAGTAGAGGAAATAGCTGAAGTTCCAGAACTTGAAGATCGACATGTGAGTCGACATCTGGAAATATCAGATACCAGTTCAGAATCTGATACAGATCATTCGGATTGTGAAGAAATTCTGAAAAGAAATTGGAAATTTGAAAGCATAAGAGAAGAAACTGAGCAAGAAGATAGTAACAGTGAGCAACCAAGTACAAGTTGTGGTAAAAATCCTTCGGAGATAATATTAATAGATGAAGAAGGGAGAGTTTCAAACAGAAAGCTAGAAAAATCGGAAGATCCCCGAGGAGCAATAGGGACAGATAGCCAAACAAAAGAACAGGGAAATTTAGAAACAGATAGAGAGATTGACACAAATTCGGAAGAACCTCGAGGAGGGACAGAAATAGGTGAACGAAGGAAGATAAGAAAAGAACCACAAGTAGAGGAAGAAAATGAAATCATAAGATTCAAAATAAGAGACAATAAAGAAAAAATTGAAACAGAGTCTGAAGAAAGTGGAGAAGAAAGAAACCAAAAACTTGAGTCAAGAAAAAGGAATTGGAAAACAGAAAGAGAGGAAAAAGGAAGTGAGGCAAAAAGGCCAAGAAAAGGAGACAATTGGCCCAACGAAGTAAGAAAGTTAAGATACAGAATCATAAGGTTAGATGGAAAAAGTGCTGAACAAGTGAATGAAATAACAAGTCAGAAAGAGCAAGAAAAACAAGGTGGAAAACACCTGCAGAAAACGAAAAGAGTAAAGAAGGTAAATGCGAAGTATAGATCACCTGAATGGTTGTATCTTGCTTTGACTGATATCAAAGAAGAAAAGAACACTCACGAGAACCCAGAACAAAGAAACCTAATGGGTGAAGGTGAGGTGCAACAAACTTGAAGAAGTTTAAACAATTTCTACCGGACTGGACAAAACACTGGATCTGACGAATTTTACCGGATTTGACAAAATACTGGATTTGACAAAGAAAGAATTCTGAAAAGAATTAAAAGAAAGTACCAAGCAAAGACAAAAACATTGGAGTGCAGAGTGGCTAATAAGTCATTTCTGAGGTGTAGTGACACAATTTTCTTGAAAATAAAATAAATAAGGTTATAAAACAAAATGGAGGATACTAGAGATAGAAAATGTAAATGTGAGTTTTTAAGTAGATGGTGTAAGATGTGCTTCTTTTGTACAGGATTATTAATGACAGTATGGGTGGTTTTAGCAATCACTATTCCAATTAGTTTAGCTGTAGTGGAAACTTCTAATAACACAAAGAAAGAAAAAGGAGCTAACACTCAAGAACCAGTTATATTAAAAAGTAGTGCAGAATTACATAAGGACAAATCAATAACAGATTTTTCTAAGAATGTTTTTACTAAATTATTATATGAGTATGTAGAAACAATGGATGTAAGAGATTGCTATGTTTGTATGCAATTGCCTGCATCTGTAGCAGAGGGTGTGACTTATCATCACCTTCCTTTGACGTATGGAATAACATGTAGTGTTTTAGCAAGTTTATTTTATAAAACAGGTAGATTAGAATATTATTACACTGACATAGATAAGATTTTTGCGAAAGTTTCTGTAGTTCCCGAGCTAAACAAAATAAAAGAGGGAAAAACGTTTGGTGAATATTTTATAGAAGATAAGATTTTAACATTAGAGAATATAGTTAAAAACAACCTTACCTGTGAGTTAAAGAAGGAAGAAAAAGTATTTTTAGAGATGGTTGAAGAAAGAAGAGTGAAATTTCAAAGAAAAGTGATAGAAGAGACAAAAACACCTCTTTGGGCGTTTGAGGAAGACAATCATGACAAGAAAAAGACAAATGCAGCTATGACTCTGGATTGGCCCCAACAGGGAAGGTTGTGCATTAGAAGAAATAAAACAAGATATGACAATTATTTTGTGGGTTCCAGTATTTGCCATGACAATTATCAAATTTTAGGTGGATGGGGATTCAAAGGGGGAAAAGATCCAATATTTCCAGGGATCTATTATGTTTGCGGTAATAGGGCTTATTACAGGTTGCCGGACCATTGGTATGGGTCATGTTATTTAGGCCTGGTCTTTCCAAAGATTTTTCATATGGACAGAAAAGAAAAAGGAACACACAGAATGATAAATACCTTTACACGTAGCAAAAGGGAAAGTTTTTCAGAAATAGTAGGTGATATTTTTGGAGCATTGATACCAGCAGTGGGAATATCTTTGAATGCATTTAAAATTCGGAAATTATCCACAGTGGTAGATCGTTTATCTACAGATACTGCTGGAGGGTTCTTGATGGTAAATACCGAGATGGTTGCCATGAGAGCTATGGTGATGCAAAATCGACTTGCCCTTGACATTCTTTTGGCAAAAGAGGGTGGAGTCTGTGGAATGCTGAAAGTCCAACATTGTTGCACTTACATTCCAGATAAAAGTGAAAATATACAAAAGTATATAACGAATATTACAAGTTTGCACAAAGAACTTGTTCCACTGGAGGTTGAAAGTGCATTGGGAAAACTTGGTAAAGGGTTTTCTTCAGTAATAAATTGGTTAACAAGAATGAGTGGATTAATAATAGGGAAAGTTATAATAATAGCAACCATGATAATAATAATAATTTTGGTGCTGAAGCTTGTAATTACATGTATAAAGAGAAGAAGAAGACAGAATAAAATAGAAAAAGAAAACATGATAAACAAGGAGAGAGAGAGAGAAATGGGTGAAATAGAGTTAGAAGAAATAAAAGAGAACATGTACAAGAAGACGAAGAGACAAGTTGAAAGGGATACAGTTGTGTAAACTAACAAAAGCAAACGGATAAAAGATATATGCTGTCTGAGAAAATTGTATAACTTGGGTTTTGTGGTGATATTAAAAATCACCAAAGGGGGAGTTGATGGAGCAGGATAAATGAAAAAATTTTAACCTCCTAATAATTTTCGTAAAATAATTAATAAACATGTTCGTTTAAGTAAATAACCAACAATGTATGTTACATGTAAAGGGTTAAAGGTAACACGCTATTTTGTGTGCAAATTAATCAACTTATAATTGTTTACGTGTCTAACATAACGTAATATTTGCGTACTAATAAAATAATAAACGCATGATTTGTGCTTTTTAAATAAAACGTGTGGTTGCAAAATAAAGCGATGGTAAGTAAGGGACGGCTTTATATGTTGCTTTTTGCTAGGTAATACCTAATTGGGGTACGTAGAAAGACGGGAGGGAAACGAAAGGGTTTATATTCTTTATTTTAACAATATTTTGTTTATCTTTGAAAATAGTGCGCTTAGGCCTGTTGAGCAGCGATATAAAATGGCCGCCATTTGCTAGAGTACGCATGAGCAAGAAACCGTGTGGTAGAGGAGAAAGGCTGTGAAAAAGGATGACCACGTGTTCGTGCTGAGAGGCTAAGAC
The DNA here is from genome assembly GCA_963921515.1 of Calotriton arnoldi. NCBI lineage: Eukaryota > Metazoa > Chordata > Amphibia > Caudata > Salamandridae > Calotriton > Calotriton arnoldi. Next base: position 320,538 of record CAWUFW010012995.1, on the reverse strand, counting down.
GGAAGTATGGTCAAGGCTATTGTGACCTTTCTGAGCAAATGTGTGCCAAGATGATCAGCAAGAAGCGTGAGAAGTCAAACTGAATAAATAGACGGAACTGTTGAATCTAAAAAGTAGCAGAAAAAGATACAAATTGGACTGATCGAAACTGATGAGCAATGTCATGAACTGTGGGAAACGATGCAAGCATGGACATTCCACAAAGAACTGGTTAAGACAAGGAAGTTTGATTAAAATGTATATAGACCTGAATGAACCAATGAGAAAGAATCACGCCATAGAGATGCAACATTTTTATTCAGTAAGCTAGAATTAGGGTATAAGAAGACCTACTCTTGGTGGGGAGGGGTTAGAGTGCTGGAGAGTTAGATGCTGGAGAGAGGAGATGCTGTAGATGGGTGAAGTTGCGGTTGCTGATGCTGACGAGCTGATGCTGCTGCTGCTATTTTATATTTCTAGTTGAGTATAAGATGCTGCTTTTGGAGAACCTTTTTACTCCTGATAGATTTTTCATTTAGAGTTATTAGATTTTCCAAGACAGATAGATTGATCTCTTGGAGTTCTTGCTGTGACAACCTTATTTTTCCGTCTAATAGGTATGCATTGCAATTTCAATTTATTCTTATAATGATGATAAATGTAATGATCTGAATAATAAGCTTAAAACTTATTTCTTGCTTCAAAACTTTATATAAACTTTATTATTCTTTAAACAAATGACTCAGTGATTCTTTAGCTCAATAATTAAGGTAGAATGTTAAAGAGTTTATTGTGATTGAGCTGGTCTTAATCACCATCAACTGATTCCTACTAGTTGGTCCATCGACCAATGAGCGGAATACCTTAAAGCAAATGAGAAACATTATGTCATGTTAAAAGAGGTATCCCGTCTCCTTCCAGCGAATCGTTTTCTCCTAGGTTAAGGACGGAGGTAATCCAGGGAATAAATGAGTAAGTGAATGTATATGCGGTGTTATGGGCCCCACCGTCATATGGATATAGTTTGTGTGTTGGAGGGATAAGTTGCACCTGGATGACCGAAGCATATAGGAGAAGAATTTTTATTGTTAGCGCTGGATCAGTGCCATGCCTGCCGACATTGCATGTAGTATAAGTAAGTCACCCCTACAGCAGGCCTTACAGCCCTAAGGCAGGGTGCTGCACTATACTATATGTGAGGGCATCACTGCATGAGCAGGTGTGCCCCTTTGCTGGTCAGTTCCATTGCTGCCAGAGCGAGTGAACAGGGAAACCATTTTTAAGCACATGTGCTGGACACTACTGAAACAGAGTTTCTCAGCTACATGATGGCTTCACTGAAAAAAGGGATGCTTGATATCAAACATCTCATATTAATAAACCAGCACTGATCAATGCGTAAATAATGACCCCTGTAAACAATGGTAGTTCCCAAGGCAGGAAAAACACTAATGTATGAACAACGCCCCTGAGCAACTAGGTATATATACACTGTACACGTTTACTATATATTTGAGCCAACAGACTAAGACTTAAAAAATCTTTTTATATTTTATTATTAGCTCAACATGGCTTTAAAAACCTTAATGTACAATAAATGATTCACAATGATAAATAAATTGAAAAGACAACAATACAATTATCCATACAATCGCACAATCCCACAACAATACACCATCAATATACAAAGGTTTTGGTATTGGTTTATCTCACTATGATTCGAAATACATCTCTAAAAATAAAATAATGTCACACAAACATGATCATTATAGGCCAGAGATCATGGCTTTGCATTATTGATGAGCCTACATAAGATCAAACGATGCCAGTGTCGGATTTAGTAAAACATGCTCGCACCCAGAGGGCACCTTAGAGGTGCCCCCTGAAAACCTACCAGCCACTGGTGTGCTGACTGACTGGTTCTAGCCAGCCTGACACCAGAGACGAGTTTCTGACCCCCAAGGGTGTGGGCCTTGCTCTCCGGGGCCATAAACCAAGCCTGCTCGGGCACAGAGTGATTTGCTCACCCGGCCACAGGATGACCTCCAGATTAGCATTCCAGGGCCGGGGAGCCTCAAAGAGGCCCACTGCCTTTGGTATGCAAATCTGGCTTCTCTTCTCGGACAGGAAACCAACCCCCTTTGTCCAGAGCCCTTTGGCACCTTGACAGGCGGGAAAATTAGCTAAGCAAGACAGGTGTGTCGACCCTCAGACGAGCACCACCCCTCAACTGGGCTACCTGAAGTAGATGCGACTTTTCAGAAGTGACCATCTTGTTGATGGCACATTTAAGATCACTGGGACAAGGTTATTCCCACTTCCCCCAGGAAGTGGTCATATAGGGGGCGTAGTGATCCTAGGGGTAAGTAGCCCATTGGCTACTACCCTATACTCCACTAAGGACCCTAAATCCAGCATTTAGGGATGCCCTGGCACCAGGAAATCAGATCCTGCCAACCACAAGAAGAAAGGCCGAAGAGCCACGAAAGTAAGAACTGCAGAAGAAGCAACTGACTTGGCACCAGCCCTTCAGGCCTGTTCGTCCATTCTCAACAATTGCGCCAAAGTCGACTCACCCTGCAAGCTGCTGATCCTCCAAAGCCTGGGAGGACTGCCAGCGCTTCTTCAAAGAATCAGGAACTCTCCTGGAGCACTGGAGCTGCTTCCCTGCATCCTGCAGGCACCCCAGAGAAGACTATGAGACGCCGGAACCGCAAAAACCCGACACCGCAAAGCACCACTGCACCCACGCTTTCTAGCCCAAGATGAAGAGGGCCAAAGGTGCCAGTGTGGTCCCCGGCCCTCCAGAGACAAAGTCAACATTGGACTTGCCCACTGTGGACTTCCTGATGCTGCCTGGCAAAGAGGACCAAAGACATTCCCGAGGATCGCAAGAGTTGAGTCCCCTTGTTGGTTCCCCAGTCCGAGTCTGCAGCCTCTTTTTCGACGGACTGATCTGCATAGACTTGAATAGGGGCACCCGACGCTGTAAGGCACCTCTGCACCCGGCCACCCCAGTGCTGCCTGAAGTAAACTGTTGATGCTGCCTTGGACCTTGTCCTATACCCACATTAAGTACAGATGATTGGTCCCTTAAATCGGTGTTGAGTGCTCAAATGCAATACATGTTTCTATTCCAGAGGTAAACATTACCATGAAGTGCTTCAAGTCCAATTTAAAGTATCAAAGTCACCCAACACCGAAAAACACACCTCTGCACCCAGACACCCCAGTGCCTCCCGAGGTGACCTGTTGGTGTTGCCTGGGATCTTGCCCCATACTCAACTTAAGACACGGGGAAGGGTCCTGTAAGTCGTTAAGTGACTGTATGCAGTCTATGTTTTCTTCCTAAGAAAACACTGCCGTGAAGTGCTTCAATTCTGGTTTAAATAAAAAATAGTTTTCTTCAAACCTGCTATTCTAAAAAGTGCTTACCTGATTTTGATGATCTTGGTGCCTAAAGGTATATAAAAATAAGTGTTATTTTTATAAATTAGTGTGGATCTCCTTATTGAGTTGTGTGTATCGTTTATTGGCTGTCTGTGTGCAGCGGATGTCTAACACTCCTTTCTGATAAGCATAAGGCTGCTCAACCACACTACCCCTTAAAAGAGAACCTTGGGATTGCTAGAGCTAGCCCTGCCCACTAGTAAGGGTTATCCAGGACTCTTTGCATGGTATACCTCTTTTTGGTATACCACATAAAGAGCCAGATTCCTACATTATTGTTATGCTAGGGAAGGTTGCCTCTGGCGATAGGCCTGTCCCCGAGAAAAGCCTTGTGTAGCGACTTCCCCAGCCAGGGTACCCGCCAATGACTATGCTACACATAGCACTTAGTTTTGAGTGTCTTCATTCGTCTGCGTGTAACTGCGAACTCAATATTCTAAATCAGCGTTCAATGCATTCCACTCTGTTATGTTCTATTTATTTCAAAATCGCACATATACCAGAAGGTGTCTTGGCACTAGCTCTACTGAATCCTAAAACGACATCCTCATCTGGACATGAAAAGGAAGGCTTTTAGAGCTTTCCTGAATGGGAGCAGAGTATTATTTGATCTGAATAGGTAAAGAGGTCCAAGTTTTAGAAGCTGATGTCACAAAGCCTCTTCCTCCCCAAGAGGGGAGTCTGAATCTTGAAACAGAGACATTTCTAGATGTGGAGGAACGTAATGTCCTAAAAGGTGTTTACCAGCCAAATATTTTTTTCCGGTAATCTTTTCCAATTCCATGAAGGGCCTTGAAAGTGATACAGAGTGCCTTAAAGGTAATTCTCTGTCTGACCAGCAACCAGTGCATTTTTTTAGAGCATTAGAAGCTAACTGAAACTTAGGTATACCTAGAAACATGCATGCTGCAGCATTTTGCAAGATTTGAAATTTGTTCAAATGTTGCTGCTGCATATGTGTATAAAGGCCGTTACAGTAGTGAATTCTTGACAGAATCAAGGAAGTGACTACAGTCTTCTGTAGGTCAGCAGAGATATCAGGAAGGATTTTCTTTAAGGTCTTGAGTGTGCGAAAGAAGCAGATGTGACCAAAGGTCAGTTTATCGTCGACTCTTAACACTTATGTCACAGGTCTACAGTCTCTCAGGAGCCAAAAGAGTTCCATAATTTCTAACTCACAAGACACTACATCTCACCCTCTGTTAAATACAAAATAACATTTTTTTTCAAAATATATAGATAGATATATACAATTACATTTCTTCTATCAATCTTTTTGGCGCTTTAATTGTTCGACCTGATCTTGCTCTCGAAAACTGGAAACTGTCATCACCAATGTCCAGGATCTGCGTCAGCGGTGTAGAGGTAACAGCAGTCACTGATTGGTTCAGACCCAGTCTCCTTCAACAGTTAGATCTGATGAACGATTAGTTAAAGGCCTAAAGTGAGAAGAGTCTCTGGTAACAGACTTCTCAGGGCGCTGGGCAGTCACCATGTGTCCCTTGGTAGATGCCACTTGAAAAGGTTCTGCATCAAATGGAGCATCAGGTTTTCTTCTCTGCATCTGTCACGCAAGCACTCAATCTCCTTTCCTGAAGATAATGTTCTTCGCACATTTTGGTCAGCATATGTTTTCCTCTTTTGTTTGTTCGCCACGTCTTTCTCATGAGTTGCTTTCTCATCTCTCTTTCTCTGATTGGCCCCATTGAGGCAACTTGGTGTTCATTGCTCTCCCGAACATCAATGTCGTAGGACTTTCACCTGTGGTCGAGTTGGGTCTCGAACGATAAGCTATCAAGGCAGAACGTAAGACAGTGTCAAATCAAGCTTCTCAAGATTAGCACACTGCACTACTTTCTTTAGTGTGCTCATAAACCGCTCAACAAGTCTGTTGGCCTGCGCCCACAAAGGTGTGCTCTTCTGATGCTTTATATTCAAATGCTCCAAGAAATCTTTAAACTCTCGACTACTGAAAGGCAGGCCATTGTCAGACTTCACTATGGCTGGAACACTCCATGTCACAGAGATGACATCTAGTCTTTTAGTGACTCGTTCTTGTATAGGAGATGAAAGATCTTCAATTAATGGAAATCGTGAATACTCGTCCATAATCACCAGCAGGTGATCTCCATTGTCGAGTGGACCGAAAAAGTCAGTGGCTATTCTCTCCCATGCATGCTTTGGGAGTTCTGACATGTTCAAGGTGTCGTGAGTAGTTTTTGTAGAAAGGAAGTTGTAAGATGACAGGCCTTTAATTCCTTTTCAACTATGTCATCAAGATACAGAAACCAGACACAGTCTCGGAGATATCGTTTTGTGGCAACGATTCCACAATTTCCTTCATGAGCCAATTCAATTATTTCAGTCGCAGACTCTCCGAAATCAGAATTCTCGACCCTTGTAGGATAACTCCTTCCTAAGTTATAGACAGTTCATCCTTGACATTTTTGTATTTTTGATATTCACCATCATTGGTGAGCGGTCGAATGTGTTGGTTCCACAACTGATAAGTAATTATATCCTTCAGTTTTAACAGGTCACTGTCATGGCTCGTGGCAGTGATAATGTGGGCTAATGAAACGGCAGCTGGTGTGTTTGATTTTACAATGAAATTGATATAGGTCTCAGCCGTCTTGGAGGGAGTACTGTGACCTTGCATAGGTAGTCTAGAAAAGTAGTCAAAAGGGTTATGATCTTTTCCTGGACGATGCACAATGGTGAAATACTCTTGCAACCGTTGTCCCCATCGTTAAATGTGAGGAGGCATTCTGGCCTTTGAGTTGCCAAATAGCCAGTAAAGCTTTATGATCCGTTACTAGCGTAAAAGGCTTTCCATACAGGAAGACATGGAAATGTTCACAAGCCCATACTACAGCTAAACTTTCTTTTTCAGGTTGTGAGCATTCAAGTTTCTGCTGTGCTGTGCAAGGATAGTACTTAACCCGGTGAGGCTAGCATCAACAACAACCCTTGTATGAAGTTTAGGATTGAAGTATGCCATTTCAGTAGCATTCTCAATGGCTTCTTTAATTCTTTTAAAGCTTTTCTCACATTCAGGTGGCCAATGTCAGTCAGTCATAGTTTATTGTATATGATTAATAAAAATCTTTACAAATTTCCCAAAAATAAAAATATGTCTTTACATACACGATTAAAACCAGGCAACATTGATGGGATCCCTTTGGTTATTAGCTAAAGTGCAAGTGCTAAACCATCGGCATATAATATTATGAATGCGTTATAAAAATATTTACTGAATACATCCTTTTCATTGCTAATACCGTGATAGTGCTTTCGACCTTACGATCAGTGTTTTAAAACAACAAGCTGGATAAATAGAAAGCCCTGATTAAAATAGCAGGTACCTGGAAAAAAGTGCAATTATACAGATGTAAGATGTGTTTTAAAAGCAAACTTCTGAGGTCCTGCTAATTAAATTTTCTCTTAATGAGTTTTACATTCAGTCCATTTGTTACATAGATGAATTAGCTAGGCCCCTGCCGGCATTGATCATACTTCTTTGTTTTCCTCCAAATTAGCTTGCCGTAAAAGTTTCCTTACTTCTGTCTGGTATTTTACTCCCAGGCAGGCCAAGATTATAGAGGAACCTTCCAACCAGCGTATCACGGCTTGCCTGCCCGTGCGAATATTCAATTAGTTAAAAATGGGTTTTAAATACTGTCTCCTCAGATCAATAACTACTGGGCATGCACATAGCAGATGAGTTAAAGATTCCTTGTAAAAGCCACATAATCGACAATGAGCTGCTTGTTGGGTGTTTTTCCAAGATGGCTGTAGGTCTTTTGAATCGTGCAAGCCCATCCGATAGTCTGTGAAGCTCTTTTTTAACTGCAGGCTAAAGTGGGCTGTTAAATAAGCTTGCGGCTTTAGAGATTTGTAAGAATTAATCACAGTCCACCCATGCCGACGTTTGGAAATTGCTTTTTTATCTTCCAGAAAAGATTTCTTTTTTGCTGTGTCGTTGACAGCTTTACTAATGCTTGCTCTTTCTGCCATGTTATCCCATGCTGTTTGTATTTCCAGCTCAGCCAGTGATGTTCTCAAGTAACTTCCCCATGAGTTTGGTGTTTCTTGATACATCTGATATTTAATTTCATCCCAGCATAAACTATTCATTGTCTCTGGATCGGAGGAGCGGAATTTATGACATAGCTTAACAAAGCCGCTCATACCCCGGAATTTCTGATTCTGGAGGCCAAATTCCAGCCGGACCTGAGCTGGAGAGGCAGACTTTGGCAGATTGAAAACGGCCTTATAAACCTTCGTCTGAAGTTCGTTTAACAGATCAGCCTCCTTTCTGCACCAGGTGACTAGACCGTATGACAGTGTAGGCAGGATTTGCGCACTCATCACTTTTAAGAGGTGGTTATGGTTCGGGCAGTCTAGTTTTTTATACAGTAATCTGTATGCGAAGATTAACAATTGCGCTTTGGCTTTTTCGGCCAATTTGTGTTCCTTGTGTGTTGTGCCCCGCCCTATTATTATGCCAAGATATTTGTAGGACACTTGCTCTTCCACCGTTGCCCCTTTTACAACCCATTTAAACTTAATTTTTTTAGTGTCCACTAGGCGAACAACTTTGGTTTTCTCTTTGTTTAATTCCAAGTTTTCCTGGTCCAAATAGGTTACTAGGTTATTTATCGCTCTTTGTAAGCCAATGGGACTTTGGCTCAACACCACGATGTCATCAGCGTACTGTAAAAAGGCAATTGGCTCATTGGCCAGATTCGGCGGATGACAATTGGCTGCTTGCATGTGTTTGCTGATATCTGAGAGAAACAAGTTAAATAGGCTTGGCGCTAAGACGCAGCCTTGTTTGAGACCTTGCTGCGTATGGATGCTCGAGGTTGCACTGCACCCGTCGCCCAATTTCACTCTTGCCCAGGTATCACTGTATAAGGCAATTATTGCGTTCAGTACTTTACTCGGCAATCCCCATGCGTTTAGTTTTTCCCAGAGGCGGTTTCTACTCACTCGGTCGAAAGCTGATTTTAAATCAACAAAACATGTGTACAGCCGTGTTTTCTTTTTTACCGCTTTTTCCGTTAAAAGCGCCAAGATGGCCAAATTTGTTATTGTGCCCATCCCTTGCCTAAAACCCGTTTGAAACTTGGGAATTATGTTCTTTTCATCCATCCAATCTTGCAGCTGGGCTAGGAGACAAGAAGCGTAAAGCTTGGCCTCTACATCAATCAGAGATATCAATCTGTAGTTTCCAGGCTTACAGTGATCTCCATGTTTGAATATTGGATGGATTATGTTCCCTTTCCAGGAATTGGGAACGTTGTTCTGAGTATAAATCTGATTGAAGAGCGGCGTAAGATAGTCCGACCAGAAATCTGGGTCATTTTTAAAAAGCACATTGGGAAGCCCGTTTGGACCTGCCGCCCCCTCGGTCTTTAGTTGTTGTATTATGCCTCTTAATTGTTTAATGTCGGTCAAGTTGTTTAGTTCATTACTACATGTCTCTAGTCCTGGTTCTTTACATTCTGCCCGATCCTGAATTGGTATTGTTTGTATTTTTTCCGATTCGAGGTAGGTCTCTCGGGACCCTTCTACGGCCCCTGATACCATGCTGCTGTACATGTTTCGCACGTGTTGGGTCCACATTTCCTCTCCGATTCCTGCTTCTTGTTGCAGTCTTGAGCCTTTGGTCAAATTATTTATAATGCCCCAAAAGTCCCTACTGTTTGGCAGTTTGCTTGCACACAGTAGTTTTGTCCAGACGGTTTCTTTATACGCTGCTTTTGCATCCCTCAACATCTTCCTATAGTTGTTCCGTATTTCCTTCAGTTTACTTTTATCGATTTTACTGCCCATTCTTGCCACCCGTGTTTGTACTCGCACCTCTCTTGCGATCCTTCTCTTTTGATCTCGTAATTCAATATTAAACCATGGTTCCCTCCTGGTATCTGGTCTTTTTTGGCTTCCATGGATGGCTGGAAATTTTCGGATGAGGACAGAGGCCAACTGTTCCCAGTTTTTTACGCGCTCCTCCTCTATCGGCGGCCCCAATTTGCTCAAGTGTTCCTTGATTGTGTCCTGTGTGATTTTCAAGTCCACCCCCGCCATTTTAATTTTCGCAGATTAAACTTTTCTGCATGTCGTATAAGGGAATTTATTTTTTGGGCCTGCGCGAGAGTAATGTTAATTCTCGTAATATGAGGAAGGTGATCACTTTCTATGCGCGGGTCGATTTGAAATGTGTCGATACATGGGACTAAATTACTGCTGGTAATGGTGAAGTCTATTGTTGAATGAACTTTTCCACTCAAGTGTGTTATTGCCGCTGGTATATCTCCTTTTGTGTTACCGTTCAAAATTGTCAGACCAAGGCTTTCTGATTCATTCGTTATTATTCGTGCTCCCCAGTTCTCCAGCCTCTTTCTTTCATTCCGATTATTGGTTATGAGATTACAGTTGAAATCTCCTGAGATGAACATAGGGCATCGCTCGTGAGATCTTTGCATCGCTTTTATCAAATTCATTAAAGTAGTGAATTTTTCTTTCTGATTCTTTCTCTCTGGGTGAATGTAAACATTAACTAGTAGTAATTGCCAATTTGATTTATTGGACGGGAGCTTACCAGTCATTTTGATCACTTGAACCCAGTTAACCCCAGCATCCAGTTCTTCAGTTAACCAGTCACGTTTTTGGGAAGCATATATCGATAAACCGCCTCGCGGGTGGCCGTAGATTGAAAATCTTTCTGCAAGAATGTGGTGTTCTATATATCCTGAAATTGAAACTGGGTTCATATTCCAAGTTTCCTGGAGCAGGATTTTGTCTTGTTGTTTAAAAAAGGATAGAGTTTCATGGTCCTGACCCATGTTTTTAAAGCCATGGACATTCCATGAGCAGATCATAATCATGTCCGGCCGTGCCTCCCCCCAGTTATGGTCCTGCCTCTTGTCTTCCGTGATTGACTTAAGCTCTTCGTTAGGTACGCTTGTTACTTAACACCTTTGGCACCCAAGACTAGTCCATGCTATCAAATGTTCGGCCTTCCGCGTTTAGTGGACTCGCTGTGATGTTGGCCCCGTTTGCGATGGGAGGCATTACAGGAGTGGTGGATCGGGCGCTGCGTACACATGTTTTTTGGCTTTTCACAGATGTATCTTCCTCTTTTAAGTTTCTAGAATTTTTTAGGAGGGGGTAGGGGTACCTTGGGCGTTTGTGTGGCCTCAGCGTGATTCCCCAGGCTCCAAACCTTGATCTCGTTGCGTATATCTTGTCCACTAATTCCTTTGTGGACCATGTTGTCAATGATTCTTCAATGTCTAGAGTAGATGTTGATTGTTGAAATTCCACGGCTATTAGATCTTGTGAGGCTATTCCATTTAGTTCTGGAATTTCTTTAAACAGCCTTAACAAGTTCCCTCGATTCAAAATGTCTTGCCTTCCTTTGGTTGAATATTCGGGCGCAAATGTCAGTTTTGATTCAAACACCTCCGACTGGTTTTGGTTGCTACTGGAAGATTGTAAAGTTTCATTTTTTCCTACTGCAGGGTTTCTAGTCGCTGATATGTCGTGATCAGCGTGGGATTCTTGCTCCATTAGTTCTGTGTTCACCTCATCCTTTTTTTCTCTACTTTTCCAGGGTTTTTAGATGTTGGTGTCCCTGTTGGCTCAGATTCTGGTTCAATGAGAGAAAGCCTGCATCTTCGGCCCTTTCCAATTATTGTGACTTTTATCGGTTTATGATTGCTTTGAGCTTTGATGTTTGTTATCTCATGCAACCTCTTGCCTGTTGAATCTTCCAAGCTTCCTAGTTCGCTCCGTTTTTGCTCTCCTCATTCCGATTAGATGTTTTATCTCCTATATCTGGGCTTTGACATCTATAACTCCGAGATGCATTTTTCTCTAGGACTTGGGTTATTTTTTCTCGCCCTGCACCTTTTTCAATTAATTGGTTTCGATCTGCACGCCACTTTTCATGTCTATATTTTTGGTCTGCTTCTTTTGCCGGTGGGTATCCTGCAGCTATATGGAGATCCTGATCCGTCTTTTTTTGGATGGTGGGGACAATAGAGATCGAAGTTTCTTGCATTGGCTTGGGTTCTAATATACGTTTCGATTGATCTGTGACTGTTAGTGGTGCCTCACAAATGGACTCTTTCAATGATTTGTTTTTTTCCCCTTGGGATGGTTTGATTGTAAAAATTGAAAAGTTTTTCTCTGGACCTGAGCTTTGTTGTTTGTTATATTTAAGCCTGGCCTTCCTTGCACGTTTTCTTTGCCTTTTTGTTGGTTTTACAACAGGCGAGGTCTTGAGGATGCTCTGTCTTACTTCCATTTGGTAATCCGTTATGTCGGGTTGATCGTCAGATTCCTCTTGCTCTGTTTCACCCTGGTCTTTACTACTTGGCTTTGTTATTGATTTATTGCCTTTTGATATTTCCTTTGTTTCAACCTTATTTTGAGTTTCCGTGTGCTGCTTGGTGTTACATGTTAGTTTTACGGCCCCTAGAATGTCCTTTAATATTTCTGGCAAAATTGCCAATTTCTCAATTATAATGCCGCAGCCACAATTAGGCAGTTGATTATCATTGTTTGTTTGAGGCTCCGAGTTTCCCCTAAGTGTTAGTAGGGACGTGATTAAATCCATCTTGGCGTTTATACCTGAGATGTGGCCGGCGATTAAGTTAATGAGTTCTATTTGGACTTCCATTTTGTCTGATTGGTAATTCAGTACCCTTATTGCTTGATCCAGTGTGCCTAACAAGGTTTGGCTCCATTGTGCGTTTGGATAATCTTCACGGCACTTCCCTGAATCCCCTGACCCGTGATCGATCCTGCTAACGGATGAGATTGTTATTGGGGATGACAGGTTTAATTGGTTTACTTTTGTAAAAAAACTACTGCCTTCCTCTGGTGCGATCCCTTGTTGGTCGTTACTGGGGGTCAGGCTTAATGGAGTGGATACCGCCATTCCCAATCTACTCTGTTGTGCTCCCCTGCGGGTTTCCAATGGCAAGAGATTCCCTTGAGTGTCTTCTTTCTGTGTTTTAGTTTCCAGAATTTCTAAAAGGTTGGGGTCATTAGATAACAAAAATGAGTTTGACCAGGCTTCTTCCGCAAGGACTTCCCGCACTGCTGATTTGTTTAACTTTAATTTTTCCTCCATAAATTCCTTTATGTTTCCCTCAACTACTACGCTTCTGGTTGCTTCCTTTTCATTTGTTATGGACTTAAACTGGTGCACCTGGTGCACCTGGTGCACCTGTGCAGTTACAGTTACCAACTTACTTGCTGGTAGATCTATCATTGATTTCTGTAGGGCTGGATTCCCTATTGGTGCATCGTTGGTATTTGCCAGTACTTGTGAGGAGGAAGCACTTGTTTTGACGTGAATGGAGTCGCAATTTGTTTGTTGAGCAGGTGTTCCTGTATCGAAGAGGCCCTTGTTGGTCCTAATGTCTGGAAAAATTGGGCTTGGCAGCTGGGTGGCCTCAACTGTTGGTGCGTAAATCGCAGCCATTGGGTCCTTTAAAAAGAAGAATTTATGAATCCCAGTTTTACTTCTCGGACTCAGCTGTGTTGTTTCCGGAGTCGGCGCTGAGACCAGCCTCTCTCTCAGTCTTGGAGCCTTTCTTTTTAGGCTTGATGGAGAGCCTTCTTCAATAGATTTTTTGGACTTGGTTTTATTTGGTTTTTTGCCTGTTGCCACTTGACGAACTTTCCCCGATCTCATTTCCTTTGTGGGGAAGTTGAGTTGAATGTTGACAAATTTTTCTTTTAGTTATTTGGGGGTTATTGGGGGGTCTGGGTTATTCTGGATTATTCCCTCTTGGGTGCACTGAGAGCAGAGCTCTCCTGTGTGCTCCGGTGTGCCACTTACTGAGCCCAATTCCGCTGACCCTGCGTGCCTCCCTTGGTGGCTGTTGCTGGCTGTTGCTGACGGGCTATGTTGCCGGTTGCTCTGTTGCCGGTGCTTGCTCTCTGACGTTGTTGCTGCGGAGACGCACGATTTGCTGTGCTTGAGGAGTTCGTGGGGATCGGGTTGGCCAAAAACTACTGCCTGCCCACCCCCTTTGCTCCTTAAGCTTTTACTTTTGCTTTTGCTGCTGCTGCTGCTTTTGCTCACCTAGGCCCCTAGTGACCGCTTAGCCTCTGTGCCTCTGTGTGATGGATGCTGCCGAGGGAAGCGTGGTAATACTGCGGTGAGGGTGGGCGGCGGGTCAGGAGAGGCTATAGGTGGCTACAAGTGGTAACACACTGAAGATGCTATTGCCGTACCCACACGGTTCTCCTCTGCCACCACCGTTACCACCACCACCGCCCCAGAACGACCAACCCAAGTCCGTTCACAACCTGCAGCTCACCTCAGCTTCCCCCAGTCTCTGCAGTCTCCGTGGCACTCCGCTCTCCTGGCAGGGACCGCTGTAGCCCCTCGCAGCCTCCTGCGACTCCCACGACTCCCACGCCTCCACGCTGCAGCCTCTATGTGGCTCCCGCTATAGTTCGCGGGATCCGCGACTCCCGGCTTCCCACAACACCGCTGCAGACAGACCGCAACTCCAATGCCGCTCCGATCCTTGACCTTCGCCGCGGCTCCTAGTACGGCTCGCGGTTTTTCGCGGTTTCGTGATTCTCCTGGCCTCCTACTGCCTACTGCCGCCGCTGCTACCGCCACACTACAGCTGCTCAGGTGCTCACTCCGCGCAAGACCTGGACTGGATTCAGACGCAGTGAAAAAACTACTGCACCCACTCGCCCCTAGGACCCTCCGACATGGCACAACAGTTTTAAATAACGAATTTCAAACTCTGACTTTAGAAGATGGTGGCCAATGAAATGTAGCATTCTTTTTCGTCAAGTCTCTCAACGGAGCACTTACAGTGGCAAAGTCTTGTAGGTATCTGGAACAGTAACTGGTCATGCCAAGAAATAAACACATAGAAGCATCTTGTGGGCAATCAGCATTTGACCACGTTTGTACTTTAGCAGAATCTGGTGCCCAACCCCAATCAGAAAAGATATGGCCAAAGAATTTTAGCTTTGTCTTATGGAACTCTGCATTCAAAGTCAAACCTATTCAGCAAGCAAACAACATACTTGTGTAAGAGCTTTATCATGTTCTTTTTGCGTAGCTCAGAAAACCAATATGTCATTGCTGTAACTGAAAGCATTTGTGACAGGCTTTAGGATATGTCGAATGACATCTTGAAACAATTTGGCAGCAGGTGATACAACAAAACTTAGTCTTTTGAATCAAAAAAGAGAAACATGTGTTGAAAAGGTTGTAATGTACCTGCAATTTTCTTCAAGTTCTAACTGATGATAACCTTTATTTAAATCAATGTGACAGAAGAGCTTTGCACCATTTAATTGCGTTATCATGTCAGCAATATGTGGAACTGGATGTCGGTCTCGTTCAATTGCCTTGTTATCCTGACGCGTGCCAACGCATATGCATACATCTCCCTCACTGTCTTTTTTAGGCACTACCACTATGGGAGAAACCATGGTGTTGGACCAGTTGAACGCTCAATAATGTCATGCTTAAGTAATGCTTCAAGTTCTTTTTCAACAGCTTCTTGCAAATGAAAAGCAATTTGTCTATGTATCTGAGCAACAGGATGGACGTCCTCATTAATATGCAACTTTACTTTCATAGTCTTAAATTTTCCCAAACCATGAAATAACAAAGGAAACTGACTTACTATTTCGTGGTGAGCATTCATGTTGTAATTCACAGAGATCAGTCCCATATCAGCAGCTGTGCTGAAACTGAGTAGACACATTGATGGGTGCCTGTACCTTTGTTTTATTGTGTTTCATTGTTGCTACAAATGAACCTTGACTTCTTAAAGATGTTGATGCAGCCCAAGTGTATACTTTGGTTTTCAATGGCATGAGTTGCAGTAATGGAGATAGTTCATTGCATTTTTCCTCAGGCATAATGTTTATCGAAGACCCCACCATGAGGATATTAAACCAGCCTACACTTCAGGGGTCGAAACGTCGACAATATACAGACAACGTATAACACAAACTCTGGAATAATTAAAAAACGGATATTCACTAGAGTTATGTGTAAAACCAGGAACTTTTGACCTGTTTTAGGCCGGAAAGGTTCATGCGAGGAACAGTTACACCGTTGTAGGAGATTCATCTATTTGACTTTTCATTCATTGAGTTTTGAGAGCTACTTCGAGCCCATTACCTTCAACCACACGGCGTAGTAGTCCCGCTGTTTTACCGAGTGCTCTTCTCAGTACAGTCCTGATGAAGACCCCACCGTGAGGATATTAAACCAGCCTACACTTCAGGGGTCGAAACGTCGACAATATACAGACAACGTATAACACAAACTCTGGAATAATTAAAAAACGGATATTCACTAGAGTTATGTGTAAAACCAGGAACTTTTGACCTGTTTTAGGCCGGAAAGGTTCATATCATGTATAACTGATGTATATATGTCACAACCACCTTTTTCCCTGTCCCTCACTCACACGTTACCACTTGACCCTCTTACCTTTTCTTTTCCACTCAACACCAAGAGCACTGTATATAATATATTGCACTGTGATACAATTGAGCAACTGCGTTGCCATCATCTATCAATGCTTTGAATTTAATTGCATTAGATGCTCTTTTTCCAATTAAATAAATTGGACTCATGCTTTATAAGAAAAACTGGTGAATGCTATTCTTTAATGTTAATCAAATGTGTTGCTACCGCGGCCACCTTTCTTTTTGTACTGCATTACTGACCCAGGTCGGGTAGTTTTTGTGGGTTACCCCCTAATACTGAAAGCAGGTTGTAGACACCTTTGCTATCTGCGTCTTAACGGTGAGTTCATCATTAAACATATCCCTAGATTTCTAATTGAATGTGGGCAAGGTCCCAGAGTATCTGGCCAACATGCCAAGGATCAAATTGAGGGGGTCCCAAATAACTAACACCTCCGTTTTGTCAGGGTTCAGTTTCAGGCAGCTGGTCGACATACATTCTGAAACTGGCCAAGTTGCAACAAAAATTGCAGCGAGCAAGATTGGTGTTCCATTCCAACCACCATATAACCTAACACATAAGAGCTCAATTACTTGGAGGGTGCACCGTGTTGGTACCAAAACCGAGCCTGTCTGCGCCCAGCAGCAGAAACCCCCTCCCCAGCTAAAAGATAATCAGGGAATACAGACCTCACTAGCCCGGAGGCGGTGTCACCATCATCCACAAGAATGTCATCAGCTGCACAATCACCATGGACACGTCATCCACTCACATGGAACATCTGTCGTTCAAGCTGCACATCACCATCAATTTCACCCTGAGCGTCATTCTGATATACAGACCACCAGGACCACACACCAGCTTCTCCAACACCATTGCAAACTTAATTGTACCACTTTACTTCCACCCAAGTAATTACATCCTCCTCGCAGACCTAAACATCTGCCTGGGAGACCTTAATGACCTCAACTCAAAAACTTTGCTTGATGACCTTGGAAACCTACGAGTTACCGGACCTACCCCCGCTGCCGGACACATTCTGGACCCCATTTTCACCACCTACGACAATGTCCAAGTCAAAGCGCCCACACCGGTCACCTGGACCGATCATGCCCTTGTCACGTTCAGAATACGGTCCAGTTCCAACACATGCGAACCACTGTGAGAACAGCCCGCTGTAACCGGAACAACATCCCGAACAAGGACTGGACCACCACTCTCAACACCCACCGACCCGAACTCAGCATCTGCCTCCATGAAGCCATTGAGAACTTCAACAACTGGATCACCACCTGCGCAGATGCCCTAGCCCCCTCAAGTTCCACCAGCACAACAAGACCCAGACCCCAAGCCAGTTTGTACATGGAGGAACTCAGGCTGATAAAGTGCCACTGCAAACAACTAGAGCACAGACAGAGAATGAGCAAAAAGAACAAAGATAGGAGCACATTCAAATCTGCCCTGAGACACTACCACCAACTGACCGGGTCCACTAAACACACCTCCTTGGCTAACCGCACTGACGATAGTACCAATAGAAGCAAGGAAATCTTCCCCACTGTAAAAGATCCCACCTCACAAGCTTCTGTGTCCAGTTCAACCACCCCCTCACAGTACCTCTGCAACAACGTTTACCAATTCTTCAGCAATAAAATCACCACCATACACGGCAACTTCAACCCACAACCAGACCTGAGAGACCTTCGCCAATCGACTTCCAATCTCATCCAAACAGCTAACACTTATCATATGGCCCAACATCACCCACAACGAAACCGCTACGTCCATGAAGTCATCCACTCTAGGGTCTCGTCGAACCCCTGCACCTACTCTAGGGGACTTCTGCCCATCAGTGCCATGTTCACAGCCATCCTGAACACCTCCATCTATTCAGCAACCTTGTCAGTTGCCCTGAAATGCGCAACAGTCCTCCTCTTCTTCAAGAAACCCTCGGTGGACTATTCTACATTCTCCAACTACGGACCGATCTCCATGCTTCTATACACGCAAAGGTATTAAAGAAAATCATCAACAAACACTTCACCGAATATGTTAACAACCACTAACTCCTCGACACCACCAATTCCGATTTCAGACCCAACAATATCCCCCAATCTGCTCTTATCACTGCCACAGACATCATACGCATGATCCAGGACACAGGAGACACAGCGACCCTCATCCTCCTGGATCTCTCCGAGGCGTTTGACTCCCCATCCTCATCCAACGCCTGAACGACATCACCATACAAGTCCTGCAGTCCGCTGGATATGCCCCTTCCTGACTGGCAGGAGCCAGTCACTCAGCCTGTCACCCTTCACTCAGACACCCATGACCTCCTCTGCAGAGACCTGCAAGGCTCCTCCCTGAACCCAACCCTATTCAACACTTACATGATCCCTCTGGCCAGCATTATTCGCTCTCACAACATCAATGTCCTCTCATACACAGCTGACACACAACTTATCATCTCCCTCATGGACAAGACGCCCAGTACCCGGAACAAGGTCATGGCATGCATGACCAAAATCGCCGACTGGATGAAGTCCAACTGCCTGAAACTGCACACTAACAAGAACAAGTCTTAATCTTTGAGAAGAGCTCCTCACCCTGGACTCCACCTGTTGGCTGACAGAGCTAGGACTGACACTCACCCAGGCCAAGAACTTCAGGATCATCATCGACTGCAAAATCGACATGACCCCACAAATCAACTCCATCACTGACTCATGCTTCCACATTCTGAAAATGCTAAATAAGATTTTTAGATGGTCCCCAAACAACACCCGGAAAACCATGACCCAGGCCCTTACCACCTTGCTGCTGGAGTATAGCAACACCCTCTACACTGGGATCAACAAACAACTCTTTAGGAGGCTGAAGACCATACAGAACTCCACAAAAAGAGACAAGGAAATAGGCGAGATTTACGCATCTCACCCCACGTAGCCTGGGCAGTAAAACTCAATCACAAAACTGTGGTATACTGTAGGGACAAATCTGTGTACAATACATTAGGTTGACAATGAAATAATCAATTTTCACTGGATAATGAATGTAATTGCACATAAATCAATTTGTATGCAATATCATAAACCTGTCAATACATACAACTACACTAGGTGTTGTTATTTATTTGTCTCTGATACAATAGAATAAAATAATTAACTACACTTATATACTGCAAATTATATACAACCACATTATACACATTTTACATGCCATGTATTCCCCAATTTTTCACATCTCAAGGGAGTGTATTGTCCTTCACTGCTCCTTGCTTTATGCTTAGAGACCTTTCATTCCTCCTTGTTACCTTTTTACTCTGAAGGAGGTGGTTGCATATACAGCCCATATATTAGTCCAGCTGGAGGTTACCACAGTCTCTAAGGAGTCCTGGAGCATCGGCCCTTTTCCTTGGCTCCTAATGACTGTACTACTTGTCTAACATTATATCTTGTGAGGCTCCTCCTAAACAAACCTCAATGTGTTTTGGCCTTTATGCATTTAATTTCAGGACCTGGAAAACAAAAAGAACTGATACCTGCTGGTGCTCGCAACGAATATAAGAGCCATGAGCATAGTGGTAACCAAGGAGTCAATCCTAATAGAATAGATCCTGGTGGACGATTTCCAACCCCGATTTAGCACTGATTCAGAGAGGATGCGGCATAGGTTGCGACGCGTCTAAAAGGCTAGCATTTTAGACCCACCACACCTTCAGCTGCAACCTCTCTGAATCGGCAGTTGAACCGCTTCCAATGTTACGATAGGTGACGAAGAAATGGACTTAACCATGAGTCTTCCTTGCTAATTCGGCTCCTTAGACTCTGTGGCTACCTCCAGGTGTATTAATATTTGGACTTTACATGTAACTACCTCCTTCAGAGTAAAAAGAAAGCAAGGAGGAAAGAAAGGACTCTCTAACATAAAGCAGGGAGCAATGAAAGGACAATGCATTCCCTTGTGGTGTGAAATTATGGGGAATACGTGGCATGTGAAATTTGTATAATGTATATAATTCGGTGTATATAAGTGTAGGTATTTACTTTATTCTATTGCATCAGAGACAAAAAATAACAACAGAGAGTGTAGTTGAATACATTGACAGGTTTATGATATTGTGTACAAATTCATTTATGTGCAATTAAATTCATTATCCTGTGAAAATTGATTGTTTCATTCTCAACCTAATGTATTGTACACAAATTTGTCCCAATGGTATATCACAGTTTTGTGATTGACCATACAGAACTCAGCAGGCAGGATCACTCTCCTCTCCCATCCCCCTGGTGCACGCACATCTCACCTCACCTCAAGGAGCTACACTGTCTACCCATAAATAAACGAGCAGAATTCATACTCCTCACCCACACTTTCAAAGCACTACAAAACTCTTGCCCAGCATACCTCAACAATCGCATTTACTTTCACAAATCCTCACGACAACTCTGCTCAGCCGGACTCCTAATAGCACACATCCCACAAATTTGGAAAAACAGATACAGAAGTCTAGCCTTCGGCTATATCTCTTCTAAAGTGTGAAATGACCTGCCGCTACTTATCCGAGCCTCCCCCTCACTTCTTCAATTCCACAAGAAGCTGAAGGCCTGGCTTTTCGAGTAATCACACTAGGCCCTAGGCTTGGCTAGTTTCACACATGCTCAGATACTCTCCTGAGTGAGAACTACATGACATAACAGATTCCTTTATATACTTGAATGACCTATGACAATGCAGTTATTTATATAGGTAACCTTTCCTCATATGAGTCATGAAATTGTTGATAAAATTGCTATGAATTTTCCCCTCGTAAGTCACAAAACATCCGGTATCTAGATTTTAAAAATATAACCAAAATTGCACTGGAACTACCTTAAAATGTGCACTGATATTACCCTCATTTCTAGAATTAAATGTTCTCTATAGTATCCATAGGTTTGCTCACAGAACATTCTGAAACTGTATTACATTTTTTATTCATTTTTATCATAAGCATAATACTGCCAAAAACGTATGAATAAACATAAATTCTTCTAACTACAGCCAAAAAGCAACACATAAAATATGTTTATTTGGCATTTAATAATCTATAAAGTTCACAGAGTAGCCACCCAATTGCTCTATAAAGCCATGAATTAGCTTCTTTTATCTATAAAATCCTCCTTAATGGGCAATCATTTTGCCTTACATACTATTAAAATCATGGCTCTTTTAAGTGAACTTTAACACCATAATATGCTATACAATGGCTAGAATGTTTGCCATGAAATTGATCACCTCTGTGAGACAAACTTAAGAGCTATTTGAGACACTCATTAACAATTATGTTAAGCTGAAATTGCACATGGATACTGCATAACCTCTGCTGAATTTCATTGAACGTCTGGCTGGAGAAACTGACAGCTCTTGAAGAAGCCAGTGCTGAGAAATCACTTACATTTCATTGGAAATTCCATATTTGGCACTTTCTTAGGTGAAAAAAGATAATATAGTACATAGGAGAACTTAAGTGGGGGCGTGGCCAGAATGGCGCTGAGTGCAGTCGCACTGACGTGAGGCTCCTGCCTGGCCCATAAAAATCCAGATGCCATCTATTACAGCAAGGCCTGCTGGGAGCCCCACCGTCTAATGTGCCTCCCCTCGGTTGGCTACAGGTGTCCTGTGCCAGAGATGTCAGCGCCACTTTTTGGGGACTCTGCCTAGCCTGCAAGGGTGGTGAGCGGTGGCCCGTGCGGCCCTCCAACATCGGAGCTGGCAGGGAGATGTGACAGAGGATAGCCCCATGCAAAAACAACAATTGATGGACAGAATGCAGAACAATGTCATACATTCACCCCAGTACAGAGATCTGGGCCTAAATCCATCGTTTTTTTGCTCACCATGCCATTCCAGTTTGGACCCAGCCATATGCAAATCAGTCTTGACCCTGCGCCCAATGGGAACAGTCCAGCCCGAACTGCCAGGCCAGGTCCTCCCTGGACTGGAAACAAGCATCCTAGGACCGGTTTCGGGCTTTCAGCCCTCATCAGCCAGGATAGCTTGACTCCAGTGGCATGGAGAGCACGGGACCCACGTCTGGGCATACCCGTCCCACTCGGGGTGACAAATGCAAAAACAACAATTGATGGACAGAATGCAGAACAATGTCATACATTCACCCCAGTACAGAGATCTGGGCCTAAATCCATCGTTTTTGCTCACCATGCCATTCCAGTTTGTACCCAGCCATATGCAAATCAGTCTTGACCCTGCGCCCAATGGGAACAGTCCAGCCCGAACTGCCAGGCCAGGTCCTCCCTGGACTGGAAACAAGCATCCTAGGACCGGTTTCGGGCTTTCAGCCCTCATCAGCCAGGATAGCTTGACTCCAGTGGCATGGAGAGCACGGGAACTGGGGTGGTGTGGTGAGCAAAAGAATGATGGATTTAACCCAGATCCTTGTGACTGGGGGTGAATGTTTGCATTGTCCAGCATTCCGTCCATCAATTGTTTCTTTTGCATTTGTCGCCCTAAGTGGGAAGGGTATGCCCAGACGTGGGTCCCGTGCTCACTACACCACTGGATTCAAGCTAGCCTGGCTGAAGAAGGGTGATGCCCTGAAACCGGTCCTAGGATGCTTGTTTCCGGTCCAGGGAGGACCTGGCTTGGCAGTTCGGGCTGGACTGTTCCCACAAGGAACAGGGTCAAGACTGATTTGCATATGGCTGGGTCCAAACTGGGGTGGTGTGGTGAGCAAAAGAAT
The DNA here is from genome assembly GCA_963921515.1 of Calotriton arnoldi. Lineage (NCBI taxonomy): Eukaryota > Metazoa > Chordata > Amphibia > Caudata > Salamandridae > Calotriton > Calotriton arnoldi. The sequence goes on along the minus strand of CAWUFW010012995.1, from coordinate 297,880 downwards.
GATGGATTTAACCCAGATCCTTGTGACTGGGGGTGAATGTTTGCATTGTCCAGCATTCCGTCCATCAATTGTTTCTTTTGCAGAGGATAGCCCCAGGCGGAGTGAGGAGCGAAAACACAACCATAGGGGAGAGGATGTGGTCTGACGGCTCGATTGCCGACTTTGGAGCTGGGAAACCAAGGTCCGAGCCTCGGGGTCGCTTCCACATCCTGTGATTCTGGGCAAATCACTTAATCTCCCCGTGCCTACCAAAAAATGAATGTGTCCTTGTGTAACGTAACCGGTGCTCATGTAAAGCGCTCCAATACCTTCGGGTCGAGTTCGCGCTATATAAATCTTTAAAAAAAAAAAACATGGAATGGAGGTCGGCGCTGAGGGTCCGTGGTGACTAGCGGCAGGAACAGCAGACCCCGCTTGTGGTGCGGCCCCTGCTGGCGGTCGAGTAGACTGCGGTACCTGGTCACGAGGTGGCACGTGGGGCGAGACCTGAGTGGTGACATCCAGCGTCGGAGGGCAAGCACTTCGGCTGGGGGGGACCGCCCGGACACTTCTGTGGAGGTGGGACCTGGCTGCGGCGGCTTACCGACAGCCGAGACGTGAGGAGGCAAGGCCCCCGGTGAGGCGCTAGAGGTGAAAGACGGAGCAGTGCAGGCGCGCAGGGGGCACAAGGCCTTAAGGGGTCTTCCTTGTGTTGGGGGCCCCCCGCAAGGCCCTGGCGGGCTTCCCATTGATATCCATTGCCAAGAGGTGCAGTAGTGTGGCCCTAACAGGAGGTTGTGAGGGACTGAGGTCGTACCGGGGACTCGTAGAGGGCTGAAAACCAGGCCTGGAAGCCGAGCTAGGCGGAGGGCTGAGGTGCCTGGCTGGCGAGCCTGTGGTGGCGCGAGGGACATGGGAGAAGCCCCCGCCAGCTAACCGGAGGCTCCTTAGTGGTGAAAACTCAGATGGGTGACGCCTTGGGATTGGGAATCACTGGGAGATTGGCTGAGGGCCGAACTACTGCACATGTGGGGCCTGCGCTGAGGCGAACTGCGAGGAGACAGACTGTGGTCCAATGGTGGTCACTGGCTGGGCTCCCTTACACCCTTGCATGGACAGTGTGACAGCGTAGGAGAGAGTGAGTCGTCCTCGTTTCCCTGGACATGCACCTGGAAGTCGCACCTTTCTAGGACAGTGTGCACTGTGTATAGTGAGATGTGGGTACCCTCCCTCCTCCTTAACGTTGTGCAGTGGAACTGGGAGTTGACATTAGCAGGCTATGGTTCTGCCTCTAGGGTTCGGCCTAAGGCTTCCCAACCGCCTCCTCCCCCCCCAAAACCCATCATGGACATGTTGACAGCTCCCCCTGCGCCGGACCTGATCCGTCAACTGGAGCCCATGCTGGAAAAACATACAGGAATCTTTGATAAAATCCTCCAAGTCATTCAGACTCGAAAACTGCCATAGCGGCCCAGCTAGGAGCGATTCAGATGGAAAAAGGGCTGCTGAGGGCAGACCATTCCAAGGTGGTAGACAGAATGGATGACGCAGAATCCTCCCTGACGTTGCTGCATCCCACCTTGGCGGCCATGCAGGAACAACTAAAGACTCTGCAGACAGAGGTGCAGGAGCTAAAGTCAAGTGCGGAGGATGCGGAAGGGCACTCTTGGCATAACAATATCCGCTTTCTTGGCTTTCCCGAAAAGTCAGAGGCCCCCAACATGGAGTTATTCTTTGAGGATTGGTTGACTTCCTCGGTTCTGGCAGATAGGATCCCTAAGTTATTTTCCATCGAGAGGGTACATAGAATCTCTGACCCCCACCCAAACCCCTGTGGTCTACCCGTGCCCGGTGATTGCGAGGTTGCTGAACTTTACAGAATGGGATCTGCTGTTGCAAATGTTCCAGGCCAAGAGACCCTGAAGGTACAATGGGAACCTCATTACAACCTATCCGGATTACACAGCTGAGGTCCAGAGGAAACATCAAATTTTTGGGGCGGTCAAGGCGCAACTCGGGAACTTGGGACATTCATATGCGCTGCCCTTCCCAGTGAGGCTTCGAGTGGTGGACTCGGATGTCTTATAACAATAAGGCTCCAAAGGAACCTCAGAGGCCTAGGAAGGGTGGAGAGATCCTTTCAAAATGAAAGGTGAGGGGATACGTCCTTCCGCTGAGACAGTATTAATTCAAAAAGGGTATCCTCTCTACGAGAGTGAATGACCAAGGGAAGAGAAGAAAAAAGGTACGCGCAACCACCGCACTCAGAGGTAGGAAGAGGAAAAAAAACCTCTTTTTTTATTTACAACCCTCACCCACTCTAGTAGTGGCATGCTTCATCATTGGGTTCACCCTGACTCCTAAAGGTCAGGGTGGGCTCAACCATTTTCCAGGGAGCACTTAGAAGACAGTTTGTTTTTATGGTTGGGGGGACACCCCAGGTATCCCTTTATTAGCGGGGTGAGCGGGGAATATTAAAAACTGTGGGAAGGGGCAATACGGATATTGTGGTCCTATGACCCGAATATAAATACGCCAACATGTGTCGGCCCATGTGAGCCTGGGGCATTCGTCAGGGCGATACTAGAGATGAGATCCCCCAGGAGCGTCACCTTGCAAATTTACAAACGTGAACATGTACTGCTGAAGAATAGCTTCAGCATGCAGTAAGCAAGAGAAGAAAAAGTACTTGCTGTTTGTCTGGGAATTGCCCCCAGCTGTAGACAAGAATTACTTATCAGGGGGCGGTGGTGGGAAGGCCCTGTAGTCACACTTGCTTCAAAGGTCCCAACCCGCAGGCAAACCTATCTGTCCTGACCACTCTCTCCACATGCCAGAGGAGGCCTGGGTGTAGCGGAGGTCGAAAGGGATCGAGGATTTGCCTAGAACAGACAGAGATGACATAGTAGGCTGGAGCAGCCGTAAATCCTCTTGCTGTCACCCCTCCCCCAGCCACGGGTCCGCTCGTCAGAAGAGCAGGCGGCCAGAGAACGGGCCCAGCTGGTGGCGGAGATCTCCTTGCACAGCTCAAACAGGTACAAGGTCCTGGCCCCTGAGAGAGATCTGGAATCTGTAGCGGGGACTCCCGGTGTGGAAGCCTCCGGGGAGGAGGAGAACACTCATACCTCAGAGGGATCTCCACAGCAATAGATGCCAGGGTAGTAGTTTGCTTGGGGTGGTGAGTCCCGAGGGGGCTCCATGACGGGCCTTGGACTGCTCCAGATGGGATACACACTGGAGTGCAGCTGCCTGACAAAGGGCCAGAGGAGATCAGCTGGTGACTTTTTGCTCCCAAAAAGACTTACCGTAAGGACACTGATAACGCACTAGGTCTCAGCATTGCTGTTGGTCATATTGTGTGGGGAGTTGTGGCAAGAGGCACATTTGCGATCAAGCCATGTGTGTGGGAGTTATGATTAAGTTAATGTTTTACGATTATGGTCCGACAAGGGGGGGGGGACACTAGAGGGAGATGGTTGGGAAGGGGAGGCAAGATAGCATGCATGGGTGTTTCACCTGTTGACCTCCGCACATGGCAATGAGTGTGACATATAATGTATTGACCTGGAATATTAGGGGAATGGCAACGTCAGTGCGGCGTCCTAAGGTATTCTCATATCTCAGACAACGACACATACACATAGCCTGTCTACAAGAATCTCACCTTACAAAACAAAGAACTGGTCAAGGTGGCCAAGCGGTGGAGTGGTCAGGTGTATGGGACTGGGTATTCGCCATATGCACGAGGGGTCCTAATTTGGGTGGCCCCGGGAGTTCCTTTTGTACACAGCAGGGTGATGATTGACACCAAAGGGAGGTATGTGCTGCTAGAGGGTGTGCTCGGTGGTAGGCCCCTGTCAGTGGTAGCAGTCTATGCCCCAAATACGCTCCGGGGGAAGTTCTTCAACGCCCTGTCCCCAGCGCTGCTCAGGGACCCCAAGGCTCCAGGGATCTGGGGGGTGATTTTAACTGCATTCATTGCACTGAGGTAGATCGATCGGTGCCTCCTCCTCGGAGGCCACAGGGCATACGGGCGACACATCGCTTTCAGCAGTGGACGGCAACGGTACAGCTCCATGATGTGTGGTACCCGGAGGAATAGGAGTTCTCCAAGTACGTGCCGGGTCCATGCTAGACTGGACTACATTTCTGGGAACTCAGAGTTCGGGCCCAGGGTGGTTAGTTCAGAATACCTGGGGCGAACGTTACCTGATCACAGCTCACTGTGCTTCTTGTTCCGGTGGGGAGGGGTTCGTGCCCTGATACATCCATGGAAAAAACTATCGGAGGCCTTTCTGGATGTGGAGACCATCGGCACACACATGCAACATTATTTGGAGGACAACAGGGGTTCAGTGGAGAGAAGGGGACAGAATGGGACGTGCTGAAGGTGATCAAGAGGAGGCATTGCATTTAAAACCATGTGGGGAGTCCAAAAGATTCTAGTCCACAGGCTGCAGATGCTTGAAGAACAGTTGTGGGTGGCTGAGAGAGAGGTGGTGACGGAAGTGGGGGCCCAGGCCCACATTAGACACTTACAGAAACAATATGGGTATAAGACGCACTGGCTTAGCGACATCGACTACAAAACGCATCTCGCTAGGCAACACGTCAAGGGTGACAAAACGGGGCATATCCTGGGCAGACTGTTAAAGTCTGAAATCCCAGGACTATGATCGGGGTAATTCACAATGCTAATGGTCTCACTGTGGACACTCAAGCGGATAGCAACATGGTCTTTGCAGACTACTATGAGCAACTGTATGCCCCCGCCCCGACCAGAATCAGGCCCAGACTTATGTGAGGTCAGCTGCCCTACCTCGGCTGAATCCACTACAGCTGCAGGAGCTAGAAGAGCCTCTACGGCTGGAGGAGATAAGGGCAACTATCCGACATATGGCCCATAATAAAGTGCCAGGCACAGATTGGTTCCCCGTACAATATTATGCCACTTATAATTGCTTGAGGTGTACCGTGAGGTGCACCGAGACAGAATCCTACCTGAGTCCCTCCGTGAGGCTCTCATTATCGTGGTTCCCAAGACAAGTAGAGATCCCCTGGAGGTGACCTCTTAACGCCCTTTATCAATGCTAAACATTAATTATGAGATTTTAAGTAAGGTCCTCGCAAATAGACAACTACCTGTGTTGCCAACGCTGGTACCCTCTGATCAAAATGGCTGCATTCCCCAGAGGGAAACTTTGTACAACACCCGCAGACTGTGCCACATCATGGGGGCCCTAGAGGGGGCTACTGACTTTCCAACAGCGGTGTCCTTGGACATCGAGAAGGCATTCGACACCCTGGTATGGTCCAACCTGTTGCTTGTGTTGGAGGGCTTAGGGATAGGGCCGAGTTCCTTGGCTGGATTTAATTTCTGTATACGGCTCCACAGGTTAGGGAGCAAACGGGGCAACAGATATCGTGCAAGTTAACAATTGGCTGAGTCACCCCTAAGGGTTGTTCCCTATCGCCCATAATTTATTTCCCCTGGTGATGGAGCCCCTGGCCTGCCTACAGAGGGCATGAGGCCCAGACTGGGGCGTGGCTGTGGAGACGGACTGGCACATAGTATCCCTCTACGCCGATGATGCACTAATATATATTCAGGACCATCAGCAGGTCTTACTGAATCTACTCGAGATACTAGACCAGTTCGGGGAGATGACTGGCCTTAAGATCAACTGGGGGAAATCTTGCTTGTTCCCCCTGCGATAAGTGGAGCTGACTGAGGTGGGGGGAGAGGGGGGGTGGCGGATCGAGCGACTGCCTATGTGTATGGAAACCTTTCACTATCTAGGGATCAATGTATACCACTCAGACAGGGACCTCTTCGGTGTGTCAGTCCCTGGACTTTTGGAAACGCCTCCCACTATCACCCATGGACCGAACGTCCATAGCGAAGATGTTACTCCTACCACGATTTTTGTGCATCTTCATGCCCCTGCCAGTGGTGCCTGCTCATTCCTTCTTCAGGGAGCGGAGGAGCCTGGTGTCCAATCTGGTATGGGGTGGGGGTCGTTGGAGAATGTCGATTGCCATGCCCCAGAAGCCTCTGATGGTGGGAGGCCTGGGGATGCCTGACCTCGAGCTTTATTATGCTGTGGCACAACTCCAGTAGCCAATGCGATGGATGGCCAATAACAGGATGCCGTGTGGTGATCCGGAATGAACTCCATGGACCAGAGGTGCTGGACAAGATTTGTTGGAACAGGTACATTCAACCCCAGTGCCATCAGATATCCGATATACTGCAGCTGTTGCTTTGGAGTTTGCCTGAGGTGAGGGCACTTCTGGCTGTTCATCACTTGGCCCCATGGCGAGAGGCTGGGGTTAGCAAGGTGGGCGATCTCTCGCTGAGCGGGATCTTAGGCCCTTCCCAGACTTGCAATCTTCTCACAACCTGGGGACGGGCCTTTTTCTGGCACATAACGCGTATGTGCTTGCGGTGCAGGACACTTGGGATGTGGGACAAGGGGAACCAGTAATATATGAGGGGCTCCAATGTGACCTCACCCATGAGATGGGGAGACGAGCAGTCACAATGTTGTATGGCGCACTGTTAGTCAAAGAAAATGCTCAATCACAGTGTAGTAAACCCAAGTGGGAAGGCTGCCTGGGCATCAACCTTTCGCTTAAACAATGGGAGATGGTGGGGTAGTGTAAAAATGACTCCACTCTGAGAGATATGTGAGCAGTGCATTATAATCACATAATAGTCCACACTCGCATGTATTCCATGTGACTAATGTTGAAAATGACAGTGGGGGTATTGCATATTTAAAATATCTTCAAAAACTGATGAAATATATGTGCGTTTAGGGATGTGACTGATAAAATTGTAGTGCTTACGTATTTCATGAGAATTGTTTACTAAAGCGTTCACGGATAATTGGGGTAATGAGATGTTTACTAAAAGAATAATTATGTTACTACTGTATTAATTACTAAAGTATGTGCTGAACAGTTCGATTTCTTTGGGTGTAGAGTAGTGCACATAATGTAACCTGTGCACATGTTAACTTAGCCTAACTTGTGGGCCTGAGATGTATTTCAATTCAAGCTCACGTTTCAGTTAATATTTGAATCCATATTTTTTTCTTGCAGTAGAAATGGTGCATTTATTTTGTATTCCACTGCAGGTAGACAAGATTTCGTTAGTGAGAGAAAAGGGACTGTGTTCTTAGTAGATAGTGAGGTATGTGACGCGGCAACTGGTACGAAGGAAACGCGATAACAAGGTGGGGGAAGAGTTCTCATGGGAGAAGGAGATGGCTGGAGTAACGATTTATGAGAATGGCAAGGTGGTGTAAAGAAACCAGTGTGTGCTGATAATATGGAAATTTACTGAATACAGTTTGTGGACGTCCTTTGGATATAACTGGTGTTACGATGTAAAGTAGCGAGGGATAGTTAGCATTCTGACTTAGGACACCTAGAGGTACAGACCTCTGCTTTGGTTAGTGTGGCTTTATGCTACTTGACCCATGTTGGAGTTTCTTTTGAGGAGGACTCCGACAGCTGACACCTTTCTAATTTCACCTTACCATAAATCTCTGCTTTAGTTTATGGTTGACACTTAAGGATAGTGTAGGGAAAGAAAGAGGATCTATGCTACTTTTCGATGACAAATTGATGCCATCTAATGCAAATTTCTGTTTACTTATTACTTACATAGCAATAATCTAGTTTGTTGTTTTCTTTTTATTGTATAGGGTAAGTCGCTTCAGGAGATTTGGCTTCCTGTTGTTTGTATTGTATGTTTAGAAGATAATGCTCAGACTAATATATATTAATCTGTTTCTGAGTCTGAAATTGGAATAAACTTACTAACTTGCGACTTGGTGTCGAACTGAGTTATTGTGTAACCAAATTGGCTACACTGTATTTGGAGATTGAAAAGGAAAGTGTTTCCCTTCCCTCTCATGTTGCACAAAATTATCAGCGAATAAGTGTTACTGTGTAAGTGGGCCCAGGCTCCATCAATGGCACTGAAGTATGTTAAGCGAGTCTCCCGTAATGCCCACTTGAAATTCAATCAATTCAACTACCTGCACCAAACCTACCTCACACCATACAGGGTACACAAGATATTCCCACGCTCGTCCCGAGGTGCCTGCGCTGCGGACAACCTGATGCGACCTTTCTCCATATGTTATGCCCTGAGCTGGTGCAGGTGTGGTTGCGGGTGATGGAGGTTGTATCAGAAGTAGTTGATATTGAGCTGGTCCCAGATCCCTTGCTATGTCTCCTAGGGATCACAAAGAGGACAAAGAAAACAAGATACTTCATGAAATTTGTGGACCTAGCCATGATATTCTTTAAGTGTCAGATATGGATGGACTGTAAGGGGCCCGCTCCTCCACTGTAGTTGAGCTGGATCTGAACATTATACAAGTGGGCACAAGCTGATGCTATGTCATGCGATGTGCACCGGCGGGGGGAGCCGGGTCTGCCACGCTGTAGGACACTTATGTGCTTAAGTTGATGGACAAATCGGGTGATTCTGACACTCCGGGCACTCCCTTGGTGGGGAGTGGAGCACCCAACCCTCATTGGCTCCATTATGTATCCTGTCTCCCCCCACCCTCTCTCATGTATCCATCATGACGAATGATGATGCACTTTTCGCAGAGGTGTCGCTTCCTCAGACCGAGCTATGTTAATGTTGAGTTGCGTTTGATATGTCTAGAAGTACTTAACGATTCCCACTGAGAACAGGGCCTCTGATGGGCACACATGCTAAAGCACTTCAGCACCACTGGGTAGATGGAAGTCTGGGCTGCGGGGTGCAATTTGACATATGTATCTGAATGTCAGTGCTGGCTAGGCTGTGTCCCATGCCAGTGCAATAAATGTTGATTGTTCACTGAATGTTGAAATATAAAAATGCAATAAAGGCCTATTTAAAAAAGAAATCATAGACTTAATTAGCCCAAAGACAATAAAATTTGCCAAACTGTCTAATAGCTCATCAGAAGGAGGAGTGGCATATAGGCATGAAAAATATGGGTTACAGACCTTTCAGTTAGGTTCATTGGGTACTACAGTGGGTATCTGAAAACAAGTGGCTGCTCTCAAAATTAAAACAGAGTTACAGCGAAACCTGTGCTAACTGTGCAAAGCAAACACCTCTCAATCAATCAATATAACTTTATTCAGCTTTTGTAAAAAAACTTAAAAGTACAACAAATCACAGTATATACATCTATTAAAAAATCACATAAAATAAACAATATTAAGTTAAAATAGATAAAAAACACCTATATAATATTAAATAGAATGAATCCAGGGAGACATTTTACATAAAACAAATAAATCAATGCACCAATGGCTGGTGTTATTGGACAGAACTTTTTCTCAGCCTAATAGCAACTTTTAAAACATTTTTAAAATGGGAAGAATATAAGTCTTCCTGGGCACAGCATATAAACTGCAAAACATGATAAAATGTAGAATATCCTGTGGAGACTTACCGTCGCAACCACAGGGCAAGAAAGTATGGCCCTATTCATCCCAGTAGGGTAGGCTAAAAGTAAAGCAAAAAGATCCAGCCGGAACCTGGTTCATAAAAAACAGTCATATCTACTTTTGACCCATAGGAGATAGGGCTCCGTAGTAGGCACAGTTTTCAGCATGACATATCGACGTACACTAGTCTTCATGAGAACGCCTTCTTCCCTTTCCAGAAATCGCCTACTAAAAAAGTGATCTTTCGCCCAAATAGGATCCTTTTTACAGCTCTTGTCAGGATCACTCAATAAGTCACCCCTGCCTAAATTCTGAAAGCAATCCCTGATATATTTAAACCAGAGGATATAATAAATGTGATCAAGGGTCAGCCAATCCTTTAGGATCTGTTTACTCAGATAATCCTCAGGACTAGACCAGACACAGGGAAAGAGGGTAAAAAGCTGTGATGTCTGATAAATAAGGCACCCCCAATTCTTCATGCACTTCAAATGACGGCGTGCCTTGTGGAACACTCAAAAAAGTCTCAAAAACGTATTCTCAACAATTTGTAACTGGTCATGAGTAATGTATCCCCAGATCTCACTCATATGTTACTTTGGAGATACACTTGGGCCTGTAGATCTGTAGAAGGGACCCAGTTGGTCTGCTACCCAGCCGTGAGGCAAAATTAAAGACAGTGCCGTTCATTCTAATAAAATCCTCTTTTTTTCTACATACCAAAGGACACCAGTTCATAGCTGAATCAAAAAGCACTACCAGATAAGAAAATACACATGTCTTTGGTACTAGGGCGTGCCCGACATTAAAAGTCCAAGATTGGGTGGATCGAGATCCAACGACCATCACAAAGGACTTTTTGTCATTGATCGAGAAATCCAAATCCTCCATAGAAACAGACAAATTAATTCAACAGGGCCTGCAAGCCCCTGGCAGTCCGGGCCATGAGGACAGCGTCGACTGCATAGGATAATACCGGCAGACAACGCTGCCCCATCTGTGAGCAATCTACTTTTAAGTCCGATAAAACATGCCACAAGTTATTTACGTAAAGATTAAAAAGAAATGGGGCCAAAATGAAACCCTGCTGGACCCCGCTTTGTATTGAAATTTGGCGACTGACTTTTAAATCTTTAGAGTAACGAACTGCAGCTACGGTATCACTGTGTAGATCCCTTAAAAAAGGACAATATCTCGGTCTACCCCCATGGACAACATAATCTGCCAGAGTTTGGATCAGTTGACGCAATCAAAGGCAGATGACAAATCCATGAATGCCAGATGGATAGAGCCAGAACGGGCAACCGTATATTTGCTTAATACCAGATACAAATTCCAACATTGATCAATCGTTGAGAGCCCCGGACGAAATCTGTACTGTACATCGGATAGAGCATTATTTTCCGCTGCCCACGTGGAAAGTCTGTCCAAAAGGACATGCCCTATCCAGTGGCGGCTGGCAGGGAATGGGGGTGGCGGAACAAAAAATAAATTTAAAAAACACCCTTTGCCATTCACTGTCTTGGTCCCTTCTCACGCCGCCTTCTCCTCAGCTTCAATGGAAGCAGGGAGCACCCAGGCTCCTTCCCCTGAGCCAATCACAACGCTGCAATGCAGCGTTGTGATTGGTCTGAGCGCCCCGCGCTCAGACGGGGTTGGGAGCCTGGGCATGTTTTTCACCAGGCTGTGTAATGCAGCCTGGTGGGGGACATGCACAGTGCACATGACTGTTTCGCCGGCCCAAGATGGCCGGCCAAACAGTCATACGCACTTAGAGTGTGCCACCACTCCTCCCCCTGAAGGAGCCGCCCCGGCCCAACCACCTTTACAACAGAATCAAGCAAAGAAATTGGCCTGTAACAATGAGTACTATCTCTGTCACCCTTCTTGAAAACTGGTACAATGATCGACTTAGCCCAAGACCTTGGGGGGCCTGTGATTACTGCCGTGTTAATAATGGATGTAAGGATGGGTACCCAGACCTCTACATCAGAAGAGTAGAGGTCGGGTGGGATCCCATCAGGGCCTGGAGCCTGGTTCTTGGACAGCTCCAATATTCCCTTCCTTACCTCCTCGGCAGAGAAGGATAAAACAGCCATCCCTCCGATGTTACAGGATCCACCGCTGGGGATAGAAAGGAGCTATAAATATCCTCAAAATGGCTAACCCAACTATCTTCAATTATTATTGCATATCTACATTGTTAGTTTAGCCAGCAATTTTTAAAATGAGAATCTTATAGCAGGGATAATCAAATTAAAACGGCGATACAGATGCACCTTTACAAGATGGCTAATTCGAAGGCTTTGATGAGAGAGGAACTTGTGAAAAAACAGAGAAGGGCGTGCCATAACATGTGACACTGAAAAGGGACTTTTCAGTTTGCCCTTCCTTTACTACCAGCTCTTGTGAAATATGCATGCAGCAGCAACTCAAACATGCCCTTGTTTCCATGCGTTAGACACACACACACACACACTCTCACACACACTCCCCCCCACAAAAAAAACACGTTTTAATTGGCAACCCATTGTATATATTCAAGATAAATACGTTCAACCACACAGCAACCTGTTCACTTAAAAATACTTTGTTGAGAAAAAGCTCCAGAGACGGTAAAAAAACGGTTGAGCAGGAGGAAAAAGGGGATGAAATGGACGTAAAAAAAAAAATTAGATAAAATAGATGTCCAGCCCTGCCAAGTGCCACGCATCGCGGGAAACTATAATGCATTATAGTGCTGGTGTCACCGCACTAAAATGTTGTGTCTTGCATAATGAAGCTTGTTCCTCATATGTGCCACAAGCTGTTGCAGTTCAGAGCAGTACTTGGTAGCCAGCAGTTAGATGGAGTTTGAGCAGGGCCAAGGTCATATGGAGAGGTGACTGGTTGCTGTGAGGATCTGAGCCAGGGATTGATTAAGTCATTACCTTTAATGATAATTGGTTACAAAGTAACAGTTACCTGTCTCCTCATGTGGCAGAATACGCAAACTATTTTAGACTTCCAGATAGATGGCCAATGGAGTCAGGAGGTGTTGCCTCTAACACCAGAGATTCTGGCTCAGGAAGGAACCTTTCTTTGCTCATGTGTCTCGGCACCAGGTCCAGAGAGCCCGGCCGTGGAGTTAAAGCGCTAGCAACAGCCTTCTGAGCACTGCAGCACCACTCGTAGAGCAGCAAAAGCAAGTGCTGCTGTGTACTGAGGCCAGGCCCTCTGCCTGCAGCAGAGTTCCACCATGCCTGAGAAAAGTCAGTAAAGCCGCTAGTTTACCGTATACCAAGCTCAGCTGATTAGTGCAGCATGTGTGCAGTTTGAGTCAGTCTGGACTCTCTGAGAGGTACTAACTTGGTAAAGGTCAGTCCAAGTGCTGCATGCATTACCACTTGCTACACTACTTCATTCGAAGATTGTGCTACCCATTCTGGCCTGTTGCAACTGTAGCTGCTCAAGAAACAGTCTGTATGGTCTATGGAGGTGGGCGAGCCACTGAAAGCTCAAACTTGAAGCCTGGCTCTAGCTCAGCTCGAGGTCCTGTTGGAACCTCAAGCCCTTAACAAGCTGAGTTTTCAAGTGGCTTCTGCCTCCCTGTACTTTGGATCTGGCGTTATGACCACAGCTGTCGACTTAGGACCTGGGGAAGCCGGTTCGAGTCTTGGTGTCCCTTTAACATCCTGTGATTCTGAACCAGGGGTCTCCAACCTTTACAATAATAAGAGCTACTTATGTTAAATGAAACTCATCCTGAGCTACTAATATTGTGACCACATCAGGCACGTTTACATTAGTTGTCACCATTTGCAAGATTAGCAGCACTGATCACCTCGGTGCATCAGGCAGGGTTGCCAGCAGTAATGCAAAAAAAGCTTTATCAATGTTGAATGCCTCTATATGGGCGATATATATATAACAGTCATAGAAGCTATGCCCAGGCACCAAGTTAATAATATTAGTAATTGGTCTTCACAGCGCAGCATGATATATCACTCAAATCTCAGCTTTAAATATACTTTGGAAATTCATTCAAACATCAGCTTATGAGTTCTGAAAATATACACATTTTCATCTTGAATATACACTTTTCAGTTTTGATATACATATATTAATTCAGCCAAGGAAAAGCTTCTAATTTAGTATACTGGGCTGCACTCAGAACAGCTACTTATAGGTAGCTGGAGAGCTACCAGTAGCTTATTAGCTACTCGTTGGAGAACTCTGCTCTATAATAATCTGGACCAGTATAGGATTTCCATGATAACTGTCTTGCCTCTTAGTTCATGGTTCATGTTTAAAAATGATCACTTTTAATTACATACTTCTCAGTGCAGTTCTATAATGTGTTACGTATTAATGGCAAAGCTTCCACGTGCTAAAGAAAATCTTTTTTTTTTCATTTTGAAGGGACATATCATATTTTACGTGATATATGGAGTATGATTTACACAGCAAAATTTTTAGGGCTCACCTCATGCACGGGCTCTAAGATTCGCGCTAGACCCTTGGCTCGGCTTACCCTGTTAATTTGTTCGCGCTCCCACCGTTAATTTGTTTGCGCTCCCACCTCTAAGGGTCTATGAATGTCCCATCTTGGGAAGGTGGCCTAGTGACTTTGTAGTTTTACTACTAATCTGGTGGTACCCCTAAAGCTGCTTAAAATGTCATTTTTAGAGCTTATCAGCACATTGTCACAGTTAATTTAAAATACTTTGATTGTAGCACGCTTGCAAACTACTGCGCTCGCTGGAATTAGACGTCATTTGTGCATGCTGGCTACACGGTTAAAACAATGCGATCTGGATATCCCGCAGCCGTGAGATCAACATGAAAGGCTTCATTCTGTAGTTTTATGTACGTATAACAACACTCTTCTGAACATTGCACATTATAGAAGCTTAAAATAACCTTAGAACGAATCGATTGGCAAGCTGATGATGATTGCGAGTTGAGTGTATACATAGGTGCATCGCTGTAACTGTGACATGTTACTAAATTGTCTCAATTCCAAACCTATGCTATGGGCATGCACTGATCTCCAGCCTACTGAAAACTTGCAGTTTGATTAAGTGTTGTTCACCACAAGTTCAAAAAGAAGCTATAGCTATTAATGAAGTAGGTGAAACATATTTTGAATACATAAATTAAAGGCTGGGCCAGCAATCGACACTGACAGAAAGACATGCACAGATCTCTGAATTCTATTGTCCACCCAATGAACTATCTTCTCTAGCTGCACAGTGGTGGTAGGCCTCCATGCCAAAAATTGTGCTGGTGTTTCAAATTCCAAACCCTTATCCTTGTGAGTTATCTTGGAAAACAGTTTGATGAGCAGGTGCCAACTGAACCTAGATCCTTGTGGTATTTCAGAGAATTTGGAGCAAACTTAATAATAAATCAAGTTAGTGTTGTAAAAGAAAGCATGCTGGTTCCAGGTTAAATTAGATGAGTAGGTTTATTTAAGCAAGATGTTAACAAGAGCCCCACCAGGAGCAGCCTTCCTGCTGCTCAGCCCATCCTCTAACTAACTCTCTCACTCACCAACATTCCACAGCATCCTCACACACCAACATTCCACCACCACAGACACACTGGCTGAGCAGCAGGTATAACACATCTCCTTTCTTTACACAAAATAACATTGGAACTCTTGAAAGAAAGACAATAGAACTACTGCATGCATATAAACAATGTAGCAAAGAACTAATGCGAATGCATGAACATAATAGGTGGAAACATTTCACACGTGACATGTCGTAAGACAATAATTGCAAAAATGCATACAAAGGCAGATGGAAAAATATAGAATGCAAATTGCACAACAAGTCATAAAATAATACATGCAAAGAAAAAACAAGGAAATAATAATAAGAATACACTCACATACATCATCTCCCTTTCTAACCAAACAAAAACACACACACTCTACCACCCCACAAAACCACAATCCAAACCCTGATACCACAAACATGCCAACTGGCCAGGCTAACAAAAAAGTAGTAGGTAGGTTACCGACCGCAGGGCGCGGTAGGGGGCCATCCAAACAACTGCAAAAAATAAAAAACTTAGTAAGTGTGGAACACCACTCCACACCACTCACCCGAACCCATAGTAAGAGTGGAAAGTGTGGAACACCACTCCACACCAACCATATAGCATGTACACTGCTCTTCACCCGAACCCATAGTAAGGGTGGAAAGTGTGGAACACCACTCCACACCAACCATGTGGCATCTACCCTGCCCGTCACCCAAACCCGTAGTGAGGGTGGAAACTGCAAACACCAGTTGTATGGCTTCACTCAGACTTCAAAATTGGGCTTCCTCTCTGCCCTTCACCCAGACCCGTAGTGAGGGTGGAAAAAACAAGAACAATTTGGCTTCCTGTGTGCCCTTCACCCTTACCCCGTAGCCAGGGTGGAAAAACACTGCAATCACATGTACTGTGGCTTTACTCTGCCACACACCCTGGACAAGTTGGCATCTACCCTGCCCTTCACCCAAACCCGTAGTAAGGGTGAAAAAAACACTGCGAACACACGTACTGTGGCTTCACTCTGCCACACACACTTAACAATTTGGAATCTACCCTGCCCTTCACCCAAACCGGTAGTGAGGGTGGAATAAAATTTCACTCACACAACCAAACAGTCCTTACACCGGACTGAGACTATAATAGTCCCTACCATCACAACGCAAACCCCCACCCCCCCAAGATACTTCGCAAGATATCACCATCCACTAGTATCACCAACAAAGATCACGGTAAGCACAGAGCACACGTCTCTGCCTCCTAGAACCCACATGTTAAACCCCACAACAATGTACACATCGCCTTCCAGGACAGCACTACCCACTCCACAAAAGATTATTCCGAACTGAAAGCTGCTGAAAGCGTTGCAAAGCATCATGAACTCCTCGCCCCATAGGTGTTAGTCAATGAATGTAAAGATCAGAACCATGAGCTCGATATTTGACACCCACACATACACTAGGAACAAAAGTAAAATACTGTGCATGTGCCACCATGCACAACCAGCACTGTCACGTTATAACACCAGTGAGCGACATCTCACTCGAATTGTCCAAAGAAGCCGGCTCATGAAGCACTTCACCCCCGAATTCTCTTGAAACGCTACCTCAGAGAATGCTCATTCCGGTTACTCCATCCGCTGCACCAATGTCCCCTAGAGCAGTTAAAAACACACAGAAGTTCCCAGGATCACCATGGCGGCACGTAGGAAGAACAGCGCTGAGAGGTTCACAGCGCGTAGGTGTCTAAAACGTTGCATTCCAGGACCCCAACTTTGACGCCGCCGAACACTTGACAGGAAGATTATGCGTTCAGTGAACGTGGAGATGCACGTTCACTGACTTGGGAAAGTGTGCAATGTTCTTACGTAGACAGGCTCCAATAAACGCTGAAGACTTCCCGCAACGTTGTGACCGCTATTACAATTGACAAAACTCTTCCCAATGACCAAAGATGGCCGCCCGTGCGTCGTTTTGCATAAGTTTTCGATGAAGATCAGACCTTCCGTCCGAAGCTGAGGTCAGTTACAGCCTGCACGTTTCGTCTCGTGACTGGAATGAATGCAGCAGCAGCAACTTTCAAAACAGGTAAGGCTTGCGCGTATCTCGCGCTACAAAACAGTGTGTTTCAAACTGCCGACTGCATCGCCTAGTGGAAATGCGCAGCAACGACATAAAGTGCTCACTATTCAAGATAAATTTACAGCACCCTGATCCACTAAGTGCTTCCCGCTTGAATCCGTAGTAAGGTGCCAGGATTCCCATCTTATGTAAATGCATTCAGGTTGTTGAAATCAACTGCTGGGCACAACACTTCTTTGTAAGCACCGCGATTTCATGTAACATGTGAACAGATGTGGGCAACATGTCAGCTCCCGTCTGTAAGACTGCCACCAAACAAACAGACTCACACCCTGCTGAAAGGCTGTCGATGGAACAGGACACTGGTGGGGCTACAGGGTGGTCTGGAAACTTAAGTCTGTAGAATAAATGCTTGTTCAGTTTCTTCATTTACAAAGGTTTAATTTCTTCTTTTGTAATTGCCAATTGTCACATCATTTCCTCTTGAAGCTTCATTCTTTGTTTGATTACACCTTCCATCCAGCTTGTACACGTAGGTTTTTCTTCGCCAAATTGTCGCCAAAATATGTTGCAAAAAAAAGCACGCCGGTTCCAAGTTAAATTAGATGAGTAGGTTTATTTAAGTAAGATGTTAACAAGAGCCCCACCAGGAGCAGCCTTCCTGCTGCTCAGCCCATCTTCCAACTAACTCTCTCACTCACCAACATTCCACAGCATCCTCACACACCAACATTCCACCACCACAGACACACTGGCTGAGCAGCAGGTATAACAGTTAGTGACCTTTCAATCAGGGATTATGAATCAGTATCAAGACCTTTTTCAAACTTCTCATTGCTCAGACAAGGTAATTTCTGAAATGTATCTCTTTAAATTGACTTTATTGCTTGGTTTCACTCAGAAAGTGTTATCCAAAGTGTCACGCATATGTACACTGAAAGCATGGTAATCACAGATGTAAGCAGTCTGTAAATTTGGCAGCTATGGATGTCTCAAATGACAGATAACCTGAAACAACTAGAAGCTGAATTTCAGAAATTCTCATACTCGGAATATAAATTTGTTTTACTAAAAAAGGTCCTCTCAGAGGCGAAACACACTGTAGAGTTATTTTCATCTCATGTGAGGCCTACAGAGAGAAAGAGCCTAGAGTTGGAGTTAATAAGAGAACCTAATACACAAATACATTTTTGGGACTAAAATGGCTTCATTTATGCCTGTAAGGAACTCGCAGAAGGATTCTTAACAGGAGTAAATGGTTTTACTACTGTACAAGTCTCCAAAACAAGTGTGTATAATTACACATAGTAAACCCCAAACACCTCCCACCTCCAAACTTGGAAGGGATTTAGGGAATATCAAACATTACAATGCATGCCATTACCATGCATGCCTTTACCACCCATGTATTACAATGTGTTGACATTTACAACGTGCTACATTACATTGTGGACCATTACCACACATTTATGAGGTAATAAATATTTTGTGATCTTATACATATTACCCTAGTTAGCTCTGCTAATTATAACTGGTGAATAATTTCTGTGGTTTTTTGAGTTCAAATCGTTAGTGTTGTCACATACATATTCACCTAACTATAACGTTACTTTAACCTTTGTTTTTTTCTGTGGAAATATATATATATATATATAGATATATATCCAAAAAGAACTGTCCGTGGCTTGAAGAGCACTCGAAAACAGCAGGACCCCATCAATTGTAACAGAGTCCTTTATTCAGCTGAAACCAGCATTCCTTCCAGAGTTACATTAAAAGCCCTACGCGTTTCGGAGACACTTTCTCCTTGTTCACGGGCTTGCACAAATGGTTGAGGCACATTTACGAGGAAGTTCAAGTCACCATATTTAAATGTCAATTCACGCCCCCTGGTGGGCCTGCTCAGGTGCATTTCATCACGGGCATCCTGGGACTTGTATTCCTTTCTCGTAAAATATTTCCCTTCGGTGGGTTCTGTCAGCAACTCATTCAAATCATGGCATTATTTAATACCCTCCAGTGGGTCACAAGAAGGAAGTCCGGTTTCCAATAACATTCAACTTTATTTTCCTGCATTCGGCGTGATTCCAGTATCACGCTGCAGCCCATCATTTTCCCATGGCGGTGCAATCTTCACGGCCAGGACCGGCCGTGTGGAATTATCCAAAAAGAAGTGTCCGTTGCTTGAAGACGCACTCGAAAACAAAGCAGGACCCCATTAATTGTAACAGAGTCCTTTTTTCAGCTGAAACCAGCATTCCTTCGAGTGCGTCTTCAAGCAACGGACACTTCTTTTTGGATAATTCCACACGGCCGGTCCTGGCCGTGAAGATTGCACCGCCATGGGAAAATGATGGGCTGCAGCATGATACTGGAATCACGCCGAATGCAGGAAAATAATGTTGAATGTTATTGGAAACCGGACTTCCTTCTTGTGACCCACTGGAGGGTATTAAATAATGCCATGAGTTGAATGAGTTGCTGACAGAACCCACCGAAGGAAATATTTTACGAGAAAGGAATACAAGTCCCAGGATGCCCGTAATGAAATGCACCTGAGCAGGCCCACCAGGGGGCGTGAATTGACATTTAAATATGGTGACTTGAACTTCCTCGTAAATCTGCCTCAACCATTTGTGCAAGCAGGTGAACAAGGAGAAAGCGTCTCCGAAACGCGTAGGGCTTTTAATGTAACTCTGGAAGGAATGCTGGTTTCAGCTGAATAAAGGACTCTGTTACAATTGATGGGGTCCTGCTTTGTTTTCGAGTGCGTCTTCAAGCAACGGACACTTCTTTTTGGATAATTCCACACAGCCGGTCCTGGCCGTGAAGATTGCACCGCCATGGGAAAATGATGGGCTGCAGCGTGATACTGGAATCACGCCGAATGCAGGAAAATAAAGTTGAATGTTATTGGAAACCGGACTTCCTTCTTGTGACCCACTGGAGGGTATTAAATAATGCCATGATTTGAATGAGTTGCTGACAGAACCCACCGAAGGGAAATATTTTATGAGAAAAGAATACAAGTCCCAGGATGCCCGTGATGAAATGCACCTGAGCAGGCCCACCAGGGGGCGTGAATTGACATTTAAATATGGTGACTTGAACTTCTTCGTAAATCTGCCTCAACCATTTGTGCAAGCCCGTGAACAAGGAGAAAGTGTCTCCGAAACGCGTAGGGCTTTTAATGTAACTCTGGAAGGAATGCTGGTTTCAGCTGAATAAAGGACTCTGTTACAATTGATGGGGTCCTGCTTTGTTTTCGAGTGCGTCTTCAAGCAATGGACACTTCTTTTTGGATAATTCCACACAGCCGGTCCTGGCCGTGAAGATTGCACCGCCATGGGAAAATGATGGGCTGCAGCGTGATACTGGAATCACGCCGAATGCAGGAAAATAAAGTTGAATGTTATTGGAAACCGGACTTCCTTCTTGTGACCCATTGGAGGGTATTAAATAATGCCATGATTTGAATGAGTTGCTGACAGAACCCACCGAAGGGAAATATTGTACGAGAAAGGAATACAAGTCCCAGGATGCCCGTGATGAAATGCACCTGAGCAGGCCCACCAGGGGGCGTGAATTGACATTTAAATATGGTGACTTGAACTTCCTCGTAAATCTGCCTCAACCATTTGTGCAAGCCCGAGAACAAGGAGAAAGTGTCTCCGAAACGCGTAGGGCTTTTAATGTAACTCTGGAAGGAATGCTGGTTTCAGCTGAATAAAGGACTCTGTTACAATTGATGGGGTCCTGCTTTGTTTTCGAGTGCGTCTTCAAGCAACGGACACTTCTTTTTGGATATATATATATATATATACACACACATATATATATATACACACACATATATATATATATATATATATATATATATATACACATATATATATATATATTTTATTTTTTTATTTTTTTTATTTTGAGGGGAACCCACTCAATGCCAACATTTTTTACTTTAAAAACTTACCTTTTCCTCTACCCATTCATAAACCCTAAATTCACTCCTTACCTTCCTTTACCTCTACCCATCCCAAAACAGTAAATTTCATCTTACCTCATTTCATCTCTACCCTCCCCATACCCTAAAATTACCCATAAGTCCCTTTACCTCTACCCACCTCTAAACCCTAAAATTACCCTTACCACCCTTTACCTCTACTCACCCCTAAAACCTAAAGTTTGCATTACGCCCCTTTACCACTAACCAACCCTAAAACCTTAAATTTTAAATTACCTCCCTTTACTTTTAATTCTACCTGGACTTTTACCCCCATTTTTAAAATAACATAAAAAATTATGTTATTTAAAAAAATACTTACCTGCGTGGTAAAGTACTGTGTGGTAAAAGATGCATGGTAAGGTAAAAACTATACCTTGTATTTACCTGCGTGGTAAAAAATGAGTGGTAAAGGGCATGAGCGATAGTCATCATTGTAAAGGCTGTAAACTGATTTAGGGGAAGGAGCTTCTCCACAGGGAAAATGTTTTACCCGTTTTAAGATGGCTGGCATGGTTAGAATCCAAGTGGGGGCCACTATACACATTTACACCTAGAGGAAATGGGAGACCAGAGAATATGCCACAGCACACTCTCAGAGGGACACTTGTAAACCTGCGCCTGTTTCAGTTTTTTTAGGCGTACTGCTGGGAATATTTGTGAATTTAAAACAAGTTTAAAAGTACATTCAAGTGCACTGGGGCACATATGTAAACACTTTTAATAGAAAATCAGAACCTACATGTAAGTTATCTGGTTTCCTACACCCCTCTCATCCCCGGGGGGGTGCAGGTTAAGAGTATGAAGAAAGCAGGGCAGATTTGGCCATTTAAACCATGGATCATTTCCCTGGGGGGACAGCAGTCAACGGAGTCTGGTTTTTGAAAGTTGGTGGCTGCTGCCTCTAGCCCCAATTCCCCAAGGTATATGGCAGCACGCAGGCAAAGGAGGGAGAAAGAGATATTGGAAAGAAACAGAGAGGAATAAAGGCAGGAGGGGAGCTGTGCTAGTTTCAACATTTTAGGTGGGGCTGGTTTGAACATTTTTGCCAGAGCTGCTTTTGGTTCTCAGTTTGGCCTTGAACATAAATAAGGAAGGTTCCTTGCTGAGCAATGCTTGTATTAATAGCCAAAATTTTTGCCCGACATTGTGTAATAAATGCGTTTAACCTGAAAACTGTGGAGTGATTAGAATGATCAGATAATCAAGTAGACAGTAGGGAATCAGCAAACGTGCCACGATTCTCTTGCCTTGAACGTTTCAGCCTCACGTTGACCTACCTTAGGGTTTGTAATTGGGAGGGATATAAAATAGTTTGGCCGAGATTTCTTTTCTTTGAGATCATCTTTACTCTTCTTTTTATCTTTTTGTTTTCTCTTCTCAGTTGCTGTTTTGCCGGATTTGCTAGGAACTAAAACATGCAAGAAACAAAAAATCGTATTACTACTTGAAGAATCAGTCTTTATAAATGTAAACAACAGATGTATACACTCATTTATATAAAAGTACTGATGTATTTTTCTTCTCAATAACTGGAAAGAATAACAAACCAAAACAGTTGTGTGGTAAACATTTGTGCTAAAGCAACCTCGAATTCAGCAACACTATACATAAAAGCTGACTGACAAACCAGGAAAGATGAATTTATATATCATCTTCATTCCTATTTAAGCAACACTCTTATCACATGGGTCTCGTAATTACACGATCTAGATTTCTTATAGGCCATGAGCGATGGGAGGAGGGGTAGGTACTTCTGAACTAGTTGAACATGGTTGGTGGTGTGTTAGTGGTTGTTCGTGGGAGAGGTGAAGGCCGGCCAAAAGCTGTAAATATTTACCTGTGTCCTAAACTGCAAGAATTAAGCCCTAACTATAAGGTACCTGGGACTGTACTTCTGATGCAATAATATCGTACCTGGAAATCCCGATACAGAGGGGCGCGGAAATCCTTATGACAGACCCATAAGGAAATTGCCTATTAGGAATGGTGATTTAGGGGGAGCCTGGAGCTGACCAAGATTGCCGGTCCCTGCTAAAGCTACGAAGAGGCACCAGCCTTGCTTCTTTGCCCTGCTGCTCTGGGTGTCGCATACACTAATCCTACCTGGTTGGAGGGTGCCGACTCCCTCGCCACCATGGAGGGTTAATCTAGGACTCGGGATGCGATCCCTTTCCATGTCAATGTAACTGTGGCCTTCCCTTTAAGCTTCCAATGTCACGACCTCTACTGATAGTGCAATGCCATAGTGCAATGTGCTCTGAGGCGGGCATTGCACGACTCCTCCACAGTGCTCCGGGGCCCACAGGATGCAGATTGTCCTTACTTGGCCCTCTTGGCTGCCACGCCGAATGGTTTGTCCCCGTTTAACCCCTTCACTGCTAGGCCTTCCCCCCCCTGTGCTAAGCCTTTTTTTGGGCTATTTGGGGTAGTTCGCGCTTAGGCCCCTGTATCTTTTTGACCACATAAGGTATCCACGCCAAATTTGCGTCCTTTTCTTCAAACATCATGGGGATTCTAAAGGTACCCAGGGTTTGTGGATTCCCCTGGAGGGGACCCAGAAATTAGCCAAAATACAGCTAATTTGTTTTGTTTTTTTGAAAAATGGGGAAAAAGTGCTGCAAATGAAAGTGTCTGATTTTTTCCCTGCAAATGGTATCAACAAAGGGTTTGTAGGCCTGAAATCACAATTTTCTCAGCTTTCAGGGACTGACAGACTTTTGTCAGAAAACCAACATTTTTTACACAGTTTTGGCATTTTACTGGGACATAGCCTATTTTTGCTATTTTTTGTGCTTTCAACCTTCTTCCAGTTAATGGTAGAAATGGGTATGAAAGCAATAATGGATCCTGGAAAGCTATGCATTTTAGAAAAGTAGACAAAATTCTGAATTCAGCAAGGGGTCATTTGTGTAGATCCTTCAAGGTTTCTTTATAGAAACTAACAGTTGAAAATAGGAAAAATTGAAAATGAGTTGAAAAAAACAGCCATTTGTGCCAACGTTTTCACCTGTAACTTCTTCTAATTATGACAGATGTTTGAAAGCAATATACCGTTACATCCGCTGGACCTTCCTGGTTGTGGGGATATATAGGACTTGTAGGTTTCACCAAGAACCCGACGAACCCAGAGCCAATAACTGAGCAGCGTCTTGCAATGGTTTTTTATTATGTACCAGGTATATAGCAATTAATTTGGGAAAATATATATAGTGAAAAATCGGGATGAAAGACACCTATGTATTTCTGAAATTGGATCAAAATATAGAGTTTAGAAACAGTAGCTATTTGCACATTTCCGAAATTGTGAGTACCCATACTAGCATGAGAATTATAGGTCATTTTTCAAAGTGACTTCTTTTTTACACATGGTCTTTCATTTGGAAGGCAGAAATGCATCGAAGTCAATAGGTAATAACAGTTGCTCTACAATTCTGTGTTACCCTAAGTCTCCCGATAACAATGGTACCTCACTTGTGTGGGTAGACCTAGCTTCCGCGACAGGAAAAGGCCCAAAACACAACGTGGACACACCACATTTTCACAGTGAAAACGGACCCTTTTTTTGCAAAGTGCCTAGCTGTAGATTTTGAACCCTATCTCTGCCCGCACCTAGGAAAACCTAGCAAACCTATATATTTTTGAAAACTAGACACCCAGGGCAATCCAGGGTGGGGTGACTTGTCTGGCTCTCACCAGGTTCTGTTACCCAGAATCCCTTGCAAACCTCAAACTTTGTAAAAAAAAAACCAACACATTTTCCTCACTTTTCTGTGGTGGAAAGTTCTAGAATCTGCGTGGATCCACAAAATTCCACCCACCCTGCATTCCCCAAAGTCTTCTGAGAAGAATGGTACCTCACTCGCGTGGGTGGGTCAAGTACCCGCGACAGGCAAGGGCCTAAAACGTATTGAGGAGAAATCAAAATTACCTATCACAAAACAACCTGGTTTAGCAAGGGGGGGTCACCTGGGATTTTGGCACCGGGCTCGGCGGCCACCCTGGGGAACCTACCAAACCCACACATTTCTGAAAACTAGATACCCGGGGGAGTCCAGCGAGGTATGGCTTGCGTGGACCCCCCAACGTTTTCCTACCCAGAATCCCCTGCAAACCTCAAATTTAGCTGAAAAAATCAAATGTTTCTCAAATTTCTGTGGGGGAAAGTTCTGAAATCTCCATGGATCCACAAATTTCCTACCACCCAGCGTTCCCGCAGGTCTCCCGATAAAAATGGTACCTCACTCGCGTGGGTGGGTCAAGTACCCGCGACAGGCAAGGGCCCAAAACGTATTGAGGAGACATCAAAATTACCTATCACAAAACAACCTGGTTTTGCAAGGGGGTCACCTGGGTTTTTGGCCCCGTGCTCGGCGGCCACCTTGAGAAACTACCAAACCCACACATTTCTGAAAACTAGACACTCGGGGGAGTCCAGCGAGGTATGGCTTGTGTGGATCCCCCAACGTTTTCCTACCCAGAATCCCCTGCAAACCGTAAATTTAGCTGAAAAAAACACCACATTTTTCACATATTTATGTGTGAAATTACCGTGCCGGCACAAATGTCCTACCCCACAGCGTTCCCCTCAGTCTCCCAAGTAAAATGATACCTCACTTGTGTGGGTGGGGCACGGGCCTGTGACTGGGAAGAGCCAAAAACATAGGGATTAAGGGTATAGCACCAAGATTTCTAAGCGCTACATTTTTTTAAAAATACGTTTTTAGCCAATTCTGCATTGGACACCCACACAAGTGAGTGTCTAGTTTTCAGAAATGTGTGGGTTTGGTAGTTTCCCAAGATGGCCACCGAGCCTGGGGCTAAAAACCCAGGTGACTCCCCTTGCAAAAGAAGATCGTTTTGTGATAGGTCATTTTGATGTCTCCACAATACGTTTTGGGCCCTTGCCTGTCGCGGGTACTTGGCCCACCCACAAGAGTGAGGTACCATTTTTATCGGAGACCTGGGGAAACGCTGGGTGGTAGGAAATTTGTGTCAGCCCGGTGATCCTACAACTTTCCCACACAGAAATTTGAGAAAAATTTGATTTTTTCATCAAAATTTGAGGTTTGCAGGGGATTCTGGGAACGGAAACATTGGGGGATCCACGCAAGCCATACCTCCCTGGACTCCCCCGGGTCTCTAGTTTTCAGAAATGTGTGGGTTTAGTAGGTTTCCCTAGATGGCCACCAAGCCCTGGACCAAAAATTCATGTGAACCCCCTTGCAAAACCAGGTCATTTTCGGATACATAGGGGGCATCTGCGTTTTTGGTCCCGGGGTCGGCAGCCATCTAGGGAAACCTACCAAACCCACACATTTCTGAAAACTAGAGATCCGGGGGAGTCCAGGGAGGTATGGCTTGTGTGGATCCCCCAACGTTTCCCTACCCAGAATCCCCTGCAAACCTCAGATTTTGATGAAAAAATCAAATTTTTCTCAAATTTCTCTGTGGGAAACTTGTAGGATCACCGGGCTGACACAAATTTCCTGCCACCCAGCGTTCCCCCAGGTCTCCCGATAAAAATGGTACCTCACTCTTGTGGGTGGGTCAAGTACTCGCGACAGGCAAGGGCCCAAAACGTACTGTGGAGCCATCAAAATGACCTATCACAAAACGATCTGCTTTTGCAAGGGGGGACACATGAGTTTTTGGTCCAGGGCTTGGCGGCCATCTAGGGAAACCTACCAAACCCATACATTTCTGAAAAATAGAGACCCGGGGGAGTCCAGGGAGGCATGGCTTGCGTGGATCCCCCAACGTTTCCCTACCCAGAATCCCCTGCAAACCTCAAATCTTAATGATAAAATCAAATTTTTCTCAAATTTCTGTGTGGGAAAGTTTAAGGATCACCGGGCTGACACAAATTTCCTAACAACCAGCGTTCACCCAGGTCTCCCGATAAAAATGGTACCTCACTCGCGTGGGTGGGTCAAGTTCCCGCGACAGGCAAGGGCCCAAAATGTATTGAGGAGACATCAAAATTACCTATCACAAAACAACCAGGTTTTGCAAGGGGGGTCACCTGGGTTTTTGGCCCTGGGCTTGGCGGCCATCTTGGGAAAATACCAAACCCACACATTTCTGAAAACTAGACACCCGGGTGAGTCCAGCGAGGTATGGCTTGCGTGGATCCCCAAATGTTTTCCTATCCAGAATCCCCTGCAAACCTCACATGTAGCTCAAAAAAACCACATTTTCCACATATTTATGTGTGGAATCACCTTGCCGGCACAAATGTCCTACCCCACAGCGTTCCCCTCAGTCTCCCGAGTAAAATGATACCTTGAGGGAATTAAATTCCTGGTGCCTAGGGGCAGATAAGGGGCTACTGACCCATCTGCCTCCCGGGGGGGGGGCAGAAAGACTGTAGCATTTTTTTGGGGGGGTGGGGGCATTGGCATGCCAATTCTGGGCAGCCCCCACCCCTAAGTATATGAAAAACAAATCCCTGGCACCTTGTGGGCTTTCTGCCCCCCCGGGGGCAGATAAGGGGCTACTGCCCCCATCTGCCTCCTGGGGGGGCAGAAAGACTGTGACATTTTTGGGGGTGGGGTGGGGGCATTGGCATGCCAATTCTGGGCAGCCCCCGCCCCGAACTTTGGAGAAAAAAAATCCCTGGTGCCTAGGGTGCTTTCTGCCCCCCCGGTGGGCAGATTGGGGGCTACTGCCCCCATCTGCCCCCC
This sequence comes from Calotriton arnoldi, assembly GCA_963921515.1. Lineage (NCBI taxonomy): Eukaryota > Metazoa > Chordata > Amphibia > Caudata > Salamandridae > Calotriton > Calotriton arnoldi. Next base: position 270,134 of record CAWUFW010012995.1, on the reverse strand, counting down.
AGGGGGGGCAGAAAGACTGTAAAAAAAATGTTTGGGGTGGGGGTATTGGCATGCCCATTCTGGGCAGCCCCAACCCCTGGCCTATACAAAAAAAATCCCTGGTGTCTAGGGTGCTTTCTGCCCCCCAGGGGGGGCAGAAAGGCTGTCTGGTAAAATTGTATGGGGGAGCAATGACCCTTGCCCAAGGGGCCGCTCCACCCTCCCTGGTGGTTAGTGGGTGGATCCCTGCTTGGGGATCGCCCTCCTGGGGCGATCCCCAATCAGGGATCCACTAGGGAAGGGTACCATTAGAAAGGGGAGATTCTCCCCTTTCCAACGATACCTCTCCCATGTTTTTCGGTGCTCGGGGGGCTGAGATAACCCCACAAGCACCAAAACTGTGAAACTGAAACTAAGTTTCAGTTTTGTTTTCATTGTAATGACGATAGCGCGCCATGCGTGCGATCGTCATTGCAATAAAAACCCTAACCATACTTTGGGAGGTTGGGAAAGCTCTTCCCCACCTCCCAAAGCAAAAAAAAAAAAGGGAAATCCCTCTGCTGTTTACAGCAGAGGGATTTTTTTAAAGTGTGCTCATGACGGAACCATTCCTTCATGAGCATACAGGCAGGCCCCAGCTCGTGCTGCAACCTTAAACCAGGAACAGATTCCAGGTCTCCTAACACGGGAAAGCAAGGTACCAAGGTACCACAGCAGCGTGGGGGACCCCCATCCAAATTTGATGCTGACTGGGCTACTGCTTCCCTTGAGTATCCTCCAATAAGAGTCCCCTCGAGCACGCATGGATTTTTTGTGAAATAATTCTCAAATGGGGGAGGTCAAATAAACATAACCTAGGCAGTAGTGCCCACTCAGTGTCAGGGAGTACGAATTCAGTAGCACACCTGGAGTATTGCTCTCGCTCAATTGCATCCACAGAGGAATCCTCCCTTTCTTCTTGATACAAGACCTCCTCTACTGCTACTTGTGACAGGACAATTACAGTAGCCTTCATGGCGTCTCAGAAGCAGCTTCTAGTCTCAAACGTGGTGAGTCGCTCACAACAATTCCTTAAGCAAAATCCCATGCCGACGCTGGATAAAAATATGGAGGTGCTACTCAAAGAGATCTAGGCCATAGGAACCACATTCACTACGATGGATGCTAAAATAATGGAGCTGGAGACCGAAGTGAAATCCACAAAACAAGAGATGTTACCCATGCACATACAACTGGATAAGGTGGACCACAGACTGGATGCCATGGAAGCCAATATGACCATCTCCCAGACTGGGGACGAGATGTTGCATTCCTGCTTCATAAGATGACGGACTTAAAGCATAGAGCACAGAGAGACAATTTATGATTCTATGGGATCCCCGAGGGGGTAGAGAAGAATGACAAGAGGGGCTACTTGTGATCAATGATTCCAGAATTCCTCAACTTTCAACTATCTGAACCCCTAGAACTATAAAGAGTCCATCAGGTATCCCACTGGGCTTCCCCATCCAATACTCCCCACCCAATCATACCAGGGCTGTACTGATAGCTTCCAGGAGGGCAAAAAAACCTCTGTTCCTTGATGGCAACCGATTCTCCCTTTCTGTGAATAATTACGCAGCCACTAATGGCAAATTCAAGCTATTTCTGGCCCTCTGTATGCGACTGGAGAAAAGATATGGCCTCTTGGAACTTGTACAGATGCTAGTGATACTGGCTGGACAAACAAAGGAGTTCCTCAACTCAGGGGGCCTTGAACTGTTCCTGGACTCTCAAGAGAGCCTCTCGATGGATATTACCTCATGTGGTGCGGCTGCACATTGCCCCCGGAAGACTCTATTCCCACTTGGAAGCCCCCCAGATGTCAGCCCAGGCATTAGAGGATGGGTGAACGCCAAGAAGGGATTCAGACCATGTGGACCTACTTCAGGTCATGGAAGATTTACACAAGGATAGGGATAAGTCGAGGTCTCCATAGAAGCAGGAGTTTGGCATGACAAGGGAAGGCAAGAGGACTAACCATATCCTTTGCTTGCTACCTTTCTTAATAGTTATCCTTGTTGTTGGTCATGAGCTTCACGTTGTGTTATCCATGCCACTCCACCATTTAGCACCCATCCAGCTTGGTTGCATGTATGATCAGCAACCCCTTCATCTGCTGCTCTTTATACCCCATAATCTGTGTCCCCCTTTATGCGCATTCCTGTCTGATGCCCTAGCGCCAGGTAATCACTTTTAGTAGAGTGGACCCATGACAGACACATTTAGTGTGGAGGTTGGGACATTCAAAGTCCACTTTTTTAAAGCAACCTTGACACTATGATGCTTTCCATTAATGAATAGATAACCCCCTGCAAAGGACTCTACAGGGGTGGACAGCAGTGGGTCCTGCATCATATCCAACTCTACTTTTTCAAACCTAATTTGAAGTGTGGGAGGAGGTAGGAGACTGGTGCTCCACGGCGCAGGATCAAGCCCAGGACCCAAAGTTAGAGTAACCCCCTTAGTGTGAATACCCCACCCTAGTTCCAGATCAGCGATCTTCCCTCACATGACCCTAGCATTCCAACAGGTCACCCACGCTCTACGGCTGGCACTGGCCACTTAGTCAATTTAGCATTATGACCTCCCTTCTCCTGGTGCAGACGAGCAGCTACCACATCATCACTGTGGAGGGAGAATTTGTCCAGTCAGGGGAGTTATCGTACACATCCAGCTACTCTCTAGAACCCAACCAGTGCACCCTTCTTCCTCCTTTAAGGTAATACACATTCCACACATTCCTGTCACTTTCTGATTGACTCCAACGCCCATCTCGTATCACCCTGCGATGTCCACGCCATTGACCCTGCCAACCATGAATGTGAATGTGATGTCTTATAACATTAAACAGAAGAAAATCATGCATTACCTACATACGACACAGGCAGAGTTAACCTTCACACAGGAGACCCACCTATCTCCAGTACCATTGACTAAGTGTAAAAGGGACTGGGTGGGCATGGTGGTCAGCAGTAGTAGAAAAGTTAATAACCAGGGCAAGATCTCTTCTTTGAGTATGTGTTCAAACAAATGCTGAGTAGCGATCCTTATAGTGAAGAGACTCCCATGTAAGACCCTCAAGACCTGGGTGCATGAGGAGGGTCGATGGAACCTTATCAAATTGCAGGTTCTCGTTAGGACCATTACTGTGGGATCCATACATGGTCCTACTTCTGAGAAAACCCACTTTTTTGCACAACTTTCTCGACTTCTCTTTTCATTTGGCAAAACGCCCATCCTACCGAGTGAGGAGTACAATTTGGCGCCGGTCCCGATATTGGACAGGACTAGACTGAAAAATTGGACATTATGGGTGATCACGCATTGGTAGATATTTGGTGTTTACTTCACCCGACCGATAGATACTATACCCTTTTTTCTTGCCCCATAACACCCAGTCTCGCATAAATTACTACGTTATTCATGGGCGGCTATATCAAGTTGCAATACTTTGAAGGCCAGTCTGGTTCATCACAGCTCAGTCCTCTTAGGGCTCGCCTTGGCCAACTAACACCGCCCCGATCCACTAGCGAATTAAAGCATTTGCCTATATGTTACCAGAGAGCAAAAAGTGGCTATGTAATTGTATAAGATCTTATGTCTCCAACAATGAGGGAAAGATAGAATCCCAGAGGTACTCTGGGAAGCCAGCAAGGCATCCTTAAGGGGCATGATAATGTAGGATTCCGTATTAGCAAAATGCAAGGCCCATGCAGACCGCTGTCTTTTAGAGATGACTGTGCTTAATCTTCCAGACCAATATACAGTGTTCCCCAGACCTACAGACACAGTTGGAACTCGCAAAAATACGCCTGAATTCATACTTCACAGCAGCGGCTGAAAAATCCCAGGTAAAACTCCAATTGTGATGATATGATCATGAGGAAAAAGACGGGAGGAGCCGCATAGTTGCGGAAAAGAGACTCTCACCTGGCCATCCCAGCCATTCATGACAAGACAGGGAACTTATTGGTACCTCGCGAGAGCCTATTAATCGATTTGGCTCTTCTTATTCCTCTCTTTATACTGCGGAACCGGGAGACACCCCTGCACAGGTAGACAATTTCTTGTCCTCTCTACACATGGCCGTTTTGACGGGCGTGGAGCGTGCTTTGCTAACAGGTGCTTTTACAGAGGAAGAAGTGGCTGATGCTATTTCAGCACTCCCAACACTGAAGATCCCAGGGGAAAATGAATTCCCTGGGGAGCTCTATAAAACAGGGAAGAGTCTCCTTTTACCTTATTTAACATGGGTTTCCAGGAGCCAGAGGAAAGGGGCTCTCTTGGGGCCGTATCAAACAGGTCTACAATTACCCTCCTCCTCAAGGAAAATAAAGACCGTTTAGACTGCACAAGGTATTGGCTGATATCCTTATTTAATGTGGACCTAAAAAGCATGGCCAAGATATTGGTGAAGTGCCTAAGTAAGGAAATTCCCCAATTAATCCATAACTCCAAGGGCATTTATGGTGGACAAAGATGACCCAACGTAAATGATAACGCCTTCATTAGACACTGAGAAAAGGTTTGAATGAGTGGAATGGGAATACCTCTTTCATGTTAGATCTCACATGGGTCTAGGTGACGAGCTTATCCGTAAAGTTTGCCTCCTATATGATGTGCCCACAGCGAAGGTCACAAGTGACAGTTTCTGTTCGGAAATCTTCAAGCTCGGACGTGGTACCTTAAAGGGATGCTCCTTGTCCTCCCTTCTCTGCCTGCTAGCCCTGGAACCCTTTGCGGCGGCGACTCGCCTTGTAAGAGAAGTGGAGGGCATAACCACTAAAGCAAGAGAGGTAAAGGCCCATTAAATGTGGATGACATCACAATCCTCTTATCCCACCCCGAATCTCAATAGCCACAGCGATGTCTATCACTGAAGATTATTCCCGACTGTCAGGTTATAAAATCAACTGGGCAAAGTGTGAAGCACTTCCCATGTCCTGAGTCACCACCTATGCCTGCATCCACAGCTACAACATGAGATGGGTCTCAGAAGTGATCCACTACTTATGCATATGCATGAATAAACTTTCTCATATGGTATAAGATAAATACCTTCCTCTGATGGAGCTCACAAAGCAGGGTTTCTTGAAATGGTCACACCTGAACCTCTCCCTGTGGGAAAAGTTCAGACAATAAAATCAAGGTGGCACCTCGATTACATTATCTTTTCGGCATGATCCCCCTCAAGGTTTCCCGAAAACTCCGAGATGGCATAGACTTACATCTGAAGTGGGTGTAAATCCCGAATCTGAGCATTCCATCTTTGGGCTACCCCGTAGGCTGGAGGTCTGCGTCTTCCACACTTTTAATCATACAGCCTGGACGTTCAGTTACCACAGTTGGATGGATATCTGAGTCCTCAGCAGAGGCACCCTCCTAGGTGCATCTAGCATCACACCTTCTCACCCGTCCAAACTTATTCCTCCTGCTGCATCTGACCACCTCCACCTGCACAATGATATTGAACCCAATTATAACAGTGACAGCGGCGACATAGAAAGACAAACTTATGACATCCTCTCATTGTTGTACCACAGGGCAATGCTATGGCACAACGTGGCCCTCCGCAATGATGGAAAGCTAATTTGTTGGGCGCCCTAGTATGAGAAGGGTCTGAAATGAGTGGAGAAAATTTATGATAGTGGGTAGCTCAAACAGTTTTTGACATTACAGAAGGAATTTGGACTCTGGTCTGCAGACCACTGGCAGTATCACCAAATAGACCACTGCTTGAGGTTCGCACACGATACACTGCCAATGGATCTCCTCGTTTTGCCAATTCTCCAATACTTCCATGCCCTGGGTCAATACCAGTGTTTTTTCTGGGCTGTATCGGGTCATTAGCAAATCCCTACATTCTGGTCACTCTCTTAATACGACTAGAACAGCATGGCAGCTGCTACTAGGCTGTCCGTACACACTGGAGGAGAGTGTTCTCAAGGAATCCAGACTAAAATTCTTATACTTCAAAATATTGAACGACTGGTACTGGTCTCCCTGGAAGCCTAGGAGAGCCAAACTCCTGCCCTATGACTGCTGCTGGAAATGTAATTCAGATTGCAGTGACCTATATGACATTCTGTGGTCCTGGCCAGCTGTAGCTGGCTCCCGGACAAACGTTCGGACCCACCTCCGAAGTCCTAGTCCTTTCCAGATAGTTCCCTCTTCTCATCTTGCCATCCTCCATGATATAATTGACCTCCCAGATATGACAACACATGACCACCACTGGATGGCAACTTCCTTCGCAGGGCGAAACTGTGCATCCTCCGCCACTGGCAACAGCCCACCACCCCTCCACAAAATGAATGGCTGCTTGAACTTCGGTGAGTGACCAGCCATGAATATACCACTTACAAACGGAATGATAAATTGGCTGCCTTTGATGTGTATTGGAGTCCTTCTTGGAGGGTGAGAAGACTAACCCTTATGATACCACCCTCCCTTTCCCTTTTCATCACAGTGTTGTTAGTCAATTCCTGACCTTCTTGTCAGTACACCTGACCCATTCGATATTTTGACCACGCATTTAGGCATCAACCACCCCCTACTACTCCTTTACTCGCTCCCTTTCCCATTCCCTCCCACTTTTGTACCCCGCTGTTCCTTCTTCTCAGGTTTTTTTTATTTTGCAAACTTCTTTTATTGAGGTTTTCGTTAAGTTTGAGCAGTGGACACATGTATAGAGAGAAAACAGTTAACATGCGGTAGGTACAAGTCATTGGGACTGAGGTCCCATTTTACACTTTACAACATGGCCAACATTTGAGGATACATAGAGACACTGCGGCAAATCCTGTAGTGAGACAATGTGTGGTGGTGTTGTTCCTGCAGATCGAGGCTGTGTCTGTTATGTAACGGAGCCCCCAGGCTAGGCAATGAAGTGAGTGAACCTCTAAAAGATAAGCCAGGAAAAGAAGGAAAAGAAAAGTTGCTAGGAAGGGGGACAACTAACCGGCAGCAAGAGCTGGGAGGGTGACCGCAGGGGGACCATGTGTGGGTGGGAGGCATCCTGGAGAGGTGACGCCTATGGCTTCAGCTAGATCTGCTGGATCCGCCTCTTGCGGGACAGCAGATAAATTGAACCGCATGACACGGTGGTCCTGCGGATGGGGTTAGCAGGCCTAGTGTATGGCTAAGCGTAAGTCAAGCTGTAGGGCTCATGAAGGGGGGTATCTTCACGTATTAGTTCTGGGCCTGGGCGGAGTTCCGCTATGCGGAACTCAGCGAAGTGACCAAAACCTCTGCGATACGCAGAGTTCTGCAAGTGGCGCAGTGCGTTAGGTTGCGCCGTTTGCACTGATTTTTAGCATCGGGTGTTTGTCCCGCGCTGGAAAATCAGCAGGAACTGCACCATGCGCAGCACGAGAAAGCGCTGCTTCTTTCTGGCACTCGAGCAGATTTTCTACTTGAGCTGCAGCTTCCTTAATGTGAACGGATGGTTTCTTAACGCAAGCGGTCGCGACCACCCGCATTGAGAAATCTCGCTGGGAGTTGCTCTAGCAATGGATTTCCCGTGCTCGCCAACTTAACTTTGACGAGCGTGGAAAAAACTCATTTTTTTGGTACTCTGCATAGCGCGGAAAACTCTGCAGACTCCGCAAACTGAGCGGAGTTCACCGCCCATGCCGAATTAGTTCCCGGAACTGAGTGAGCATGGTGTCCCAGGCCACCGTTCATTATTCTCTGTTATCCCTCTACTTAGTTACCTTGGAAGTTTTGCTGCTTCTTTCGTGGTGCGGAAACCTTGTATGTTCATACCATGCAATCGAAAACACACAATGGGTGCTGTAGCTGCAGAAAGGGTTTTACCCATTAATGGTTATAATTCATCAGTACCCTATTTGGGCTTAGAAATCCCTAGCAAAAGACCCATCTTTTTGGAAAAGAAAGCCTCACCCACATCATGGGGCATGCTTCGTCAGAGGCAACATCTCCCCACCCTGGTAGGATAGTACCTCCAGGGCGGACTCAAGCTTGAAACAAGCATTGGCATAGCCAATAGGTCTCGCCTTTGGGACCTTATAAGTGTTTAGTTATCCAGCACAATATCCTTGGTGCAACAACATCAACTGTTGCATAGCTAAACACTTATAAGGTCCCAAAGGCGAGACCTATTGGCTATGCACATTCACTAATGCTGATATTTTAAAGCAATGCGGATATAAGGCTGATATTTGAAAGCAATGCGGAAATGTTAAAGCACATTCACTAATGCTGATATTTCTGGCCCGGGAGTGTTGCGTGCGTGAATGGCTAATAAAAAAATAAAAAAAGAGAGAGCCGTGCACAAGTGAATAACTAAGGCTGATATTTGAAAGCAATGCGGATATTTTAAAGCACATTCACTAATGCTGATATTTTAAAGCAATGCGGATATAAGGCTGATATTTAAAAGCAATGCGGAAATGTTAACCGCTTCCATGCGCGGCCGATTTTCGCCCTGTGCGAGGCGTTTCATTAAGCGGACGGGTTCATGACGAGCTCAGCTCGTCATGCGCACACGAGCACTGCGCAGCATGACGAGCTGAGCTCGTCATGAGCATGGAAGGGGTTAAAGCACATTCACTAATGCTGATATTTCTTGCCCGGGAGTGGTGCGTGCGTAAATGGCTAATAAAAAAACAAAACAAAAGAGAGCCGTGCACGAGTGAATAACTAAGGCTGATATTTGAAAGCAATGCAGATATTTTAAAGCACATTCACTAATGCAGATATTTTAAAGCAATGCAGATATAAGGCTGATTTTTAAAAGCAATGCGGAAATGTTAAAGCACATTCACTAATGCTGATATTTCTTGCCCGGGAGTGGTGCGCGCGTGTATGCGTGCGCGCGCAGGCTTCTCTTTTTCAAAGCATATACTCGTGCTTGTGGCGCGCCGCTGCGCACTCCCGCAAGCTGTATGCCGCCACAAGCACGAGTATGTGCTTCGAAAAAGAGCTGAACGATGGCTAAAGGTCCTCCTATGCAGCGCATGCGAGGCCCTTATTGCGCTTAAAAAAGCAGGGTAGTGGTAAAGTCTTTGATGGTGAAATGGAAAGTTGATGGAGATGTGATCTATTAATAGCAGATACAACAAAAGTGTAAAATTAAAATGTGATGCAGTAGGCATTCCATTGAAACTTCTCATCTGGGTTCTAAAACATGGCAAACAAAGATCACCCTACGGGAACCCTGGCACTGGACTGCGTTTAGGCAGAAATAATAGACACTCGCGCCCACACGTCGTTGTGTTCCATGAACAGCACAACGGGCCGATTCACAAAGACTGGCGCATGAATGGGTGTAACTTAGTACATGTACTGTAAGCAGGTAGTAAACGTGGGTCGGTAGGCCGGTGTGGGTGGTGTAGAAGAGAGGCGGGTTGAGAGAGTAGTGGGGGAAAGGGGGAAATGGGCCCTGGCATTGGAGAGCATATGTACCCGTTGCCATAAACAACTCATCGGGCGGGACAGAGCCTTTGCAGCAGCCAAATGCCTCAACTGACTTTATGAGCTGTGTTTTTCCGGCCGGTAAAATCGAGTCCAGTGTTCTCGTGACTGGGCAGAGCGGAATTCTCCTTTGCAGTCCCGCTCCACCCACCGTTTTCTCAGGTTTATAAATGGCTCCAGATGTCAGGTCTGCTACATTTTCCGATAGATACAGAGGGAGATAGAGGGGAAGCGAGGAGTGAGCAAGGCCAGGGGAGAGAAGAATGCGTGATGAGAGAGAGAAAGACGGCCTAAAATAGCAAAATGTGAGGGAGAGACAGGTGGAGAAATAAGAACACATACTTAGGCCCAATTCCCCCAAATGCTTCCAAATACTCACGTAAGCACTAAATATTGCACTCGGTTCCTTAAAAATGTAATCTGGTTTTTAAGTCCTGTTGAGGTTTGATCTCGTCACTGCCCCGATTAAATTTCACAATTTGTTACTGGTTAAGGCACACCCTTGCTGAGAAGTGTTGGCAAGGTGCCGGAAACAGCAGACCATATCTTCCAGGAAGTATTTGTAGTTTTTAATAACAGTACATGTAGTCGTTTTGAGAAGTGTTGATCTTCTGAGGTAGGTAATAAATGCTCCTAAAGTTAATTTTAACTAGGCTGATTCAAGGCAATGCGGAAATGTTAAAGCACATTCACTAATGCTGATATTTCTTGCCCGGGAGTGGTGCGCGCGTGTATGCGTGCGCGCGCAGTCTGCTCTTTTTCAAAGCACATACTCGTGCTTGTGGCGCGCCGCTGCGCACTCCCGCAAGCTGTATGCCGCCACAAGCACGAGTATGTGCTTCGAAAAAGAGCTGAACGACGGCTAAAGGTCCTCCTATGCAGCACATGCGCACTGCGTAGGCGAGACCTAAAAAGGGGGAGTGAGTTCTTAGATATAATACTACTGGACAGTGAGGGATCCAGACAACTAAAAATCACTGGAGGTACCCAGGTTATCGCCTTTATTATTGGGAGTCTCTGGTATATATAAAAATCGATACTAAGATGGAATGTAAGCACAATGGTTCAATCCATCCCCATTACACCAACATATTTCTGCCCTTGTTAATTGCCTATTCAGGTTACGGTCATTCTTTAGGGCCAAGGACCACTAACAGAATGGCCTATTTACCGTTTGAAAATCACAGTGTATAACCAATAATACCAAGTTGAGTCCTACCTTGTTTATGATTAGTTATTCTTAAAATACTAAAAGGCAATAGTAGAGATATTTACGGAAAAAGATTGGCACTCCTGACAATTCAGAAATGCATCTCATTTTGGATATGCACTGCAAACCATATGAAAAACACATGTGACAAGTGAAACATACATATGCAATTTAAAATCAGTTTCTTACCCTAACTTAGAGGATACCATCTACCCAGTCTGGGAGGAGATGATGCCCTCTGTAGTTACACACTAATAAAATGGAACGATCTTTTGATTATGACACAAGATAAAACTACTTAGAATTAGCCATTACTTCCTGCTCAAAATCCTGTTACAACAAGGTGTGGGTATAAATACAGTTACAAGTGAGGCGCAATGTTACAAAACTCCGGGCCTAAAAAGGTGCCTATTGTGGTCTAACTCTATACCACTATACAGACACCACCAGTCACTTGATTCATTTATAATCAATTTCAAAGTCCAAAACATCCAACAGGTATCCGTTCTCTAAAAGCGTAGTGTAAAAAAAACATGCTATATGGTCAGGTGGGCATAAGCATCTTTACTGTTTGCTCTAGTAGGCTTCATACATTTTTTGTGTGTTTTTCTAGTGCTTTGGGAGGATGTGCACTGGCTTACCTCCCCCTCTCTGCCTGTGTGTTCAGACTTACCATGCAATCACCATTGTTATTTTTTATATGCAGTGTCTAGTGCATTTTCCTTACCCTCTCCTGGATCATTGGAATGCTGTCATCGTAGAATTCTTCTTTATGTTTATTGCTGGGAAGGAAAAGTCCACTGCATGGTAATCGACGTGTCCTCCTGCCCTGAGTATCCAACTGTACTGTTGTCTGTATCCCAAATGCTGATTTTATTTGTTAGAGGGCAACACCAATCATACGTGTGCATCATGACATAGCCCTGTCTCACAGATTGCAGTCTTGTTGGACCGGGAGGGGCGCCCAAAGCACCACCCTCATAGTGGTGGAAGGCTACTGCCTTTCCTAGGAGTTAAGCAGTATGATCACAGTGGTGGCAGCATACCGTGTAGTGATCAGTAAGTGTGAACAGGTCCTTTTTAATCTGTGGTCGAGATCTTATCCTGCAGAAAGCCAGATCACTAGACCAAATCACAATCGACTCTACGAGGGTTATGCTCTTCCCCGACTACACATTGGTGGTCCAACGTCGTACAGCCTTTATCCTCAGTGTCCAAAAGGAACTTCAAACCCTGAGCCTTAAATACACCCTCTTTTTCCCTCATGGATACGTGTGGTAGCAGAGGACAACACTTATTTCTTCGAAGACCCTACGGAAGCATAGGCCTGGCTGGAACAACAGCAGGTTAGACTGAGCCTGGGAGGGGACCAGGCCCCCCTGCCACTTCTCAACATGAGGCCCGCTCAGGCCCCGGCCGTCTTGGCCACAGACAGCAAAGGGTAGCAACCATTCCTACTGCAGACCAGGCCTCTGGGGGCTGGAACAAAGCCCTGGAATCAGCAGCAACTCTCCGACCAACACCCGTTTTGTCTCTGGATAGGGGCCCCCAGGATATCTTGTCTGACTCAGTCACAAGCAGCGGGTCAAGTCGCAGACAGCAGATGAACTAATTTAACCACAGTAGCAGACTCAGACATCACTAGGCCCCCTGAATGCCACTCCACATGTAAATGCAGTGGACATAGCTCCCCCCTCTTTCATACAGGACAGTGCTACTGGAGGTTTGCTAGCAGAACTCAGACCATATGGTAACCCCTACCTCCTGCTGGGCCGGCGACTCTAACCGGTAACTGTTTCACCTCCAATGGGAAAAGCCCCTTACCGGCAACTGCTATTGTACTGAATACAACGAAGGCTGTAGTTATTTACTTTCTGATGCTATTTGGCCAGATGGCCTGTTGGCCTCTGTGGTCCGTGTTTTACGATGTTTGAGTTGTTGTTCATTATAATTTCAAAGACTCCCACCACCGTACCCACACTGCAGTGCTCTGGGGGTTCCGAGGCATCCTTCAGCTTATCCTCACCACAGGGAACTGCCTCCCACCTGCATCTACAGTTAAACCCTATCTATTATGCACAGAGAAACCTTTAGATTTATAACATGGAACGTCAGGGGACTGCTACCAAACATTACAAAATCTACTCCCAACTTAGACGTGCTGGGGCAGAGCCCCACCTTGACCAGTTTGGGGGCGGACAACTACACCATCGCTGGTATGATCAACTCCTCCATACCTCTTACTCTTTGTTTTCTCTGGGAGCAGTGATGTGGGTACATCCAGGAGTCCCCTTAATTGCTGAGGAGTCCTTTATTGGCAAAGATGGGCAATATTTTCTTTTAAGCGGGCAACTGGATGGACAACCAATAGTGATAGGAAGCTTATATGGCCCCAACTCAGGCAAACACTTGTTTCTGTACTCCCTCTCTACCGTTATTGCCCAGGGGGCGGGCGTCCATTGGATGCTGGGAGCAATTTTAACTGTGTCCTCTACCTGACATTAGACAGGTGACACCACCCCCTCCCTGGTACCCCGCAAAGTGAAGATTCTCACAGACTGGTTATAGCACTGGGCCCCAGGGGAGAGGGTACTCAAGGTAAGAGTCCTTTCTTTCCACTTTGCAAAGTAGGGGACATGTTTGCTCTTTTTGCTCACAAATGGGAGTCGATCTTGAGCGGCCCTTGGGTTCTTCAGATGGTCCAGGGGTTCCAAACAGATTTCTATGCTAAATTGATCCAACTCAGACTCCTAGATCTAATGTAAATCTCACAGGAGGGTGCAGAGCTGATATCTGTTGAAGTATGGGATTTACTCAAAATAATTTAGAAGGAACTACCGTTGCAGACATCCCAAAGGATTTGTTAGCTATATTTTTCTGGTTCAAATGAAAAAACAAAAAGTTCAGGTCAGTAAAAAACTTGAAGAACTTCAGTTTATGCTATACCATTCTTTCAAAATGGAGACGGTCATTACTCTGCGAGATATCATACTTCCTGGGAAATGGATGATGTGTTTAAATTTAAGGGATGCCAATCTATCAGAGTCAATATGTCAAGAACACTGGACATTTTTTCAGTCTCGTTGGCAAGGCCAAACATACAGGTTCGGATCCCTGTCATTTGGTTTTCCTCCGCTCTATGGTGTTTGACCAAACTGTTGAGGCCAGTAGCGACAACTCTCATGTCTCAAGGATTGAGGTTCTCAGTCTATCTAGGCGATATCATTTTCCCAGGCCAACAAAAAGATCTGCTAATGACATAGGTGCGCAACGAGATAGACCTGAACCAGAGATTGGGGTTTATAATAAATGTAGAAAAGTCAGACTTACTCCCTTCGAAGAGAATGTATTTTCTTTGGTCCCTAGTGGACTCGGAAAAAGATAAATTTCTATTGGATTCAAAGCTAAAGAGGATCAGAAAGGAATTTAGGTTGACAGTCATCCAGACACAAATCTCCCTCAGGCATTCGGAAAGACTGGTGTGTGTTCTTTCTTCATCTATTCAGGCGTTCTTCCCAGGGCCCCTTTGCTACAGGGCACAGCAACGGCTAAAAATAAGGCATTTACAGAGATTTGAGTAACTCAGAGATGGTTCCCTTAGACACAAGCAAGGGCAGAGTTGAATTGGTGGCTAACCCATGTAGATGCCTGGAACAGGCAGGCCATCTTACCTACATATCCAGATCCAGTGGTGGCTACACCATTGTGGAGGAGTCAGCCGTGGTAACCAATTTTGTTGGAACTGTTGAAGGATTTCCCAATCGGTTTCAAAGTGTCCTCACAAGTGTTGACGAGCCCTTAAGGCCACAGCCACAACTTTGTGTTTCAAGGCAAGTCACATGCCAGGACATTAGGAATCTGCTTCTGGGTATATCAAAACCTCTTGGGTCTGGGCCTATAGATCAGCCTGGGAAGTGTGGAGTGGCTGGTGCATGAAAGGGGCACTAATCCTGTTTTGCAAGATGTCACAATGGTGCTGAACGTCTTGGTATCCCTGGCAGCCCGACAGAGGTCGTACAGGAAGATTAATGGATCTCGATAGACCGGGTTGGCAGGACATCAGAAGGTTAAAGGAAAACTAATTGGGGAACATCCGTCAGTTTGTAGGCTATTGAAAGGGATCAACACTGTCCAGGATCACTAGCCAAGTTCTGTTTGTCTATCCCAGAGGGCAGATCTGTTATTTGATTTACCGTGCTGCCTGACCCTAAGATGGCCGCCTCACACGAGGCTTCTGGCAAACCCTGTTCCCCACTGATGACAGGTGAGACCACCGGACAACAGGCCCTTTATGCAGGAAGCTGATCTCTTGCCTTTGTCCAGAGGGCTGATCTGTTGTATGATTTATCGTGCTGCATGACCCTAAGATGGCCGCCACCCTCGAAGCTTAATCTTCTGTATATAAAATGGTGTTTTTAGGGGGCAGAATCCCTTGTCTGGCCCAGAGATGGCTGCCACAGTGGTCCTTAACCACGATGTGCTACTACTCTTGGACAAAAATTGGACATCGACCAGACCTCGAGCATATCCCCCATCCGGCTCACCCATCAGGACATGGAATCTATGAACTTGCCACCGACCGTGGATACCTAGCACTCTGGCCGATGCCCGGTGGAGCTACCTTGATACCTATAGGGGAGATGGGCCGTGGACTTCCCCCTCGACTGTCACCTACCCAGCCGGACTTTGGGCAGACTCTCCTTCGTCTCTCCGCCGTATCTCCCTCCTACCCTTTTACCTTACTCCCCTACCCTTCTACACTCCATTTATCTCGTCTTCTTTGCTCTTTAAATGTTTTCTTGCAACAGATGTAACTTGTAACTGATGTAACTTTGTAACAATGTGGAACCTCATGTAAAGCGCTCTGATACATCCGGGTCTAGCCAGCACTATATAAAACTTATCAAATAAATAAAATAAATAAATAAATGAACCCTCATAAACCTAGGAACTTCACCATGTGGGATGTTGATTTGGTGTTACAGTTATCACAGTTATGGGAGGTTAACAAATGTCTATCATTTAAGTTGACTGGGGGTGAGTGTCTGAAAAGTTTCAGCGCTCCGTCCATCATCTCTTTGTCTTTGCTTTGTTCGCCCTAAGTTGGCAGGGTATGCCCAGACGTGGGTCCCTTGCTCACTTTGCCACTGGATTCAAGCTAGCCTGGCTGATGAGGGCTGTTAGCCCGAAACCGGTCCCAGGATGCTTGTTTCCGGTCCAGGGAAGACATGGCTTGGCAGTTCGGGCTGGACTGTTCCCATGAGGCACAGGTCAAGACTGATTTGCATATAGCCATGTCTGAACTGGGGTGGCGAAGTGAGCGAAAGAATGATGATGGATTCAACCCAGATCTGTGACTGGGGGAGAGTGTCTGAAAGGTTTCAGCGCTCCGTCCATCATCTCTTTGTGTTTGCTTTGTTCGCCCTAAGTTGGCAGGGTATGCCCAGACGTGGGTCCCTTGCTCACTTTGCCACTGGATTCAAGCTAGCCTGGCTGATGAGGGCTGTTAGCCCGAAACCGTTCCCAGGATGCTTGTTTCCGGTCCAGGGAAGACATGGCTTGGCAGTTCGGGCTGGACTGTTCCCATGAGGCACAGGGTCAAGACTGATTTGCATATAGCCATGTCTGAACTGGGGTGGCGAAGTGAGCTAAAGAATGATGATGGATTCAACCCAGATCTGTGACTGGGGGTGAGTGTCTGAAAAGTTTCAGCGCTCCGTCCATCATCTCTTTGTGTTTGCTTTGTTCGCCCTAAGTTGGCAGGGTATGCCCAGACGTGGGTCCCTTGCTCACTTTGCCACTGGATTCAAGCTAGCCTGGCTAATGAGGGCTGTTAGCCCGAAACCGGTCCCATGGTGCTTGTATCCGGTCCAGGGAAGACATGGCTTGGCAGTTCGGGCTGGACTGTTCCCATGAGGCACAGGGTCAAGACTGATTTGCATATAGCCATGTCTGAACTGGGGTGGCGAAGTGAGCTAAAGAATGATGATGGATTCAACCCAGATCTGTGACTGGGGATGAGTGTCTGAAAAGTTTCAGCGCTCCGTCCATCATCTCTTTGTGTTTGCTTTGTTCGCCCTAAGTTGGCAGGGTATGCCCAGACGTGGGTCCCTTGCTCACTTTGCCACTGGATTCAAGCTAGCCTGGCTGATGAGGGCTGTTAGCCCGAAACCGGTCCCAGGATGCTTGTTTCCGGTCCAGGGAAGACATGGCTTGGCAGTTCGGGCTGGACTGTTCCCATGAGGCACAGGGTCAAGACTGATTTGCATATAGCCATGTCTGAACTGGGGTGGCGAAGTGAGCTAAAGAATGATGATGGATTCAACCCAGATCTGTGACTGGGGGTGAGTGTCTGAAAAGTTTCAGCGCTCCGTCCATCATCTCTTTGTGTTTGCTTTGTTCGCCCTAAGTTGGCAGGGTATGCCCAGACGTGGGTCCCTTGCTCACTTTGCCACTGGATTCAAGCTAGCCTGGCTGATGAGGGCTGTTACAAAGTGAGATCTGGTGGTATAAGTGATAGGGTACAGGCGCCACTAGGTAGTTTCACTCGTTATTTAAAAGAAAATGCTCCAAGTACTGGCGGTGCTGAAGGGTTAAGGAGAACCACCCACCTCCCTAGATTCTTTTGAGGCCAAAAAGCAACAAAACACAGTGATTTGTATACCCCAGCACACGCAAATCATTAAAAATTAGTTCTTTTCAGTCGTCAATCATATATATAAGAAGTCGAAGAGTTTAGTTGATTTTCTCCTTCTTTAATCAGTTCTCAGAATAAGTAACGCGTTCCCAAGCCAACACGTGTTTCGTCGCCTCAGTAAGTTTGTACATGCGACTTGTTCACGGCTAGGTAAAGGATAATATAAAACTCACATTAATTTTGATCAGCATCCATTTGTTTCAACATAAACAAATGTGCTCCCAGGGGATTAAAAAGCACCAAAAACAAAAAGTGATAATGTATACAAATACTAATGATAGTGACATTATCGTTCCAGTGTGAAACAGTATATTAAAAGTTCTTCTACAATTACGTCTTTTCTTGAACATAAACAACAAAACACAAACAGACAAGTGAAAGTGACATAGGTAGGTTATGTGTTGCAATATTAAAAGATATATCTGTCTCCTTTTTCTCTACCGAAACATTAATGTGTCACCCGGTGACAAAAAGTGATTAAAACACCACCATAAAGTCCCAAATATTAGGACTAATATATCTCACAATGAAGTTTAAAAATTACACATCTCCAAATGAGATAAACCAACCTGAACGGTTCCACTATGTTTCAGTCTGTAAACACAAACAGCAAAGGAAAGAAAACCTATATCAGTATCTAAATTTTATTTAGAATTTTATAGTGCACATGACCACATAAAGTGCTGTACCTCGTACATCCCTCCATTGAAAAAAGACCTGTTCATACGTACTCTAAATATGACGATAATTCCAGGTCACATTAACCTTTGGCGTGAAGTGAAATGCAAGGTTTCCAATATATACGCTGGGCGGTAAACGTAGCTATGTATGCCCCGTAAAAGCGTTTCCTGAATCTAGACAGGGAAAACAAAACACAGAAAACCCGACTCATCAGCGGGGTGTTTCACTCGGAAAAACCCCCTCTGTTTAAAGGGAAGCTACACAAACAAATACCTCAAAAACTGCATGACCACCGCTACAGTCCAAAAAAGCCTTACTTGAGAAAAGAGCCGCCGTTCCGCGTACTCGTGCCCCACGCCGGTCTCCTCGAGTGCGAGTGCCGGCATTGAAAATGGAGCATCCAAATATGATGTTCCTATTGGATCACATGATCACATGATCACGTAAGAGGACGCAAACGTCGCGTTTATATTGTAACGAACACAGGCTCCATATTTGAGAGTGCTAAGAGTCTGTATCCGAGATGTGGAAACACAAGGAAAACCCCTGTACCTCCAGAAATACCCGCTCTGTCCATTTCTAATTATAAAAGAAATGTTGCAGAAAATATCACAGTAAATTTACAATTCTTAAACCACACATAGAGTCAAAATGTAAGTGGTTGAAGGAGTCTCCTTACTAATATGTTGGAGAAAACCCCGATTACACGGAGGTTAGTCTAGAATTCTGACACCTTATTTTCCAATTACACATTAAAATTTGGTACTGATTCTAGTGTGATTCTATGCTCTCTATACAAAAAATCACGTGACAGGTGCGTTGCGTCATAACGGCCTGACTATTGTGTGCAAAATCGAGTGCATACTTAAAAGACCTTGGGTAACATTAAAAAAGAGTGAAAAGGAAATGTATCTAATCTTCAACGTCAAAGACGTACTCTTGATGGTCAGCATATAAGTCCTTGCTTGTACATCAATTCACAAAATCCACGCTAAAGGCTGTTTCGTGCATGGTTATTAAATAAATCATTATGTTAAAGGACGTTGGTCGTGTAGAACAACTTTCCTATCTGCCAGTAGACCCACTAATCAGTGCGCTCCATGTACATAATAAACATGTACTCCAAAATATCTACAATACATCCCAAATGTTCCTATCCCAACTAGAGTAATACTAGACAATCCTAATGTATCATAATATGTGTTTTTTAACATCTTCTTTTAAACGTGACTGTCCGTAATTATTATGTATATGTGACATTTCTACATCACAGATAAAGCATTACATACTGTCATGTATAACTCAACTCCATATGCCACAGTATCTCCAGTGGTGTTCATATATCAAGTTACATAAGAGCAGAGCAAAACGTTACAGCTCAATTTCTTTAAACTTGATTCTTGGCTGGGGTTCTTATCTACCTAAAAAATAGTGCATCTCATGGTCAACATTCATCCCAATATCAGTTGTCCGTAATTTAAGAATCCAGGATGCTTCATTTCTGCGTAGTTGTAGTTCTCTATTGCCTCCCCTCGGATGTCTCAAGGTCTGTTCTATCCCATAAAAAGAGAAGTCTTTATGTTGTCCTTGTGCATGGCAGTCTGTGATGTGTGTTGCAATCGGGTATCTGAGGTCGCCCTGTTTGACCGCCCTCATGTGTTCCCCAATCCTTTCACGTAGTGGTCTTATAGTACTACCCACATATCTTTTAAGGCATCTACATTCAATTATGTATACAACAAAGTTAGAGCTGCAATTTATGTTGGTGTTGATCTTATAGCATCTGCCATCAGGGCCCTTAAAATCCAGTTTTCTATTGTCCGCCCATTTACATACTGTGCAGTGTCCACACCCATAAAAACCCACTGAGCGTACTGTCAACCAGTTGGAATTACTTCTTGTTGTGGGGTAACTGGGGCTCAATAAATTCCTACGGCACAATCCTCTCCTATACGTTATTTCTGGTCTGCCCTTAATAGCTTCATTCAAAGTTGTGTCCTCTTTAAGAATGTGCCAATGCCTGTTAAGACTCTTGTTCAGGACACTTGAGAGGTTGTTAAAATTGGTGATGAATCTGACTCTAGCGTCTTTACTCTTCTTTTTAGTATTCTCTCTTAAAGTATCCTCTCTACCTGTCTTATCAATCCTTTCTTTCGCTTTTTCCAGTAAACGTCTGTCATACCCCCGTTGTTTGAAGCGTTGTGTCATTGCTTCTGTACATGTTTTGAACTCAGATTCTGAGCTACAATTGCGTCTTGCTCGCACAAATTCTCCATAGGGGATAGCACTAATCTGATGAGTGGGGTGCGCGCTTGAAGCATGTAGGATTGCATTGCTTGCTGTGCTCTTACGGTAAAGTCTACTGTGAATACAGTTATCCTTGATATATAATTCTACGTCAAGAAATGCTATTTTTTCTCTACTGTATTCAAAAACTTTTAATATACTGTTTCACACTGGAACGATAATGTCACTATCATTAGTATTTGTATACATTATCACTTTTTGTTTTTGGTGCTTTTTAATCCCCTGGGAGCACATTTGTTTATGTTGAAACAAATGGATGCTGATCAAAATTAATGTGAGTTTTATATTATCCTTTACCTAGCCGTGAACAAGTCGCATGTACAAACTTACTGAGGCGACGAAACACGTGTTGGCTTGGGAACGCGTTACTTATTCTGAGAACTGATTAAAGAAGGAGAAAATCAACGAAACTCTTCGACTTCTTATATATATGATTGACGACTGAAAAGAACTAATTTTTAATGATTTGCGTGTGATGGGGTATACAAATCATTGATGAGGGCTTTAAGCCCGAAACCGGTCCCAGGATGCTTGTTTCCGGTCCAGGGAAGACATGGCTTGGCAGTTCGGGCTGGACTGTTCCCATGAGGCACAGGGTCAAGACTGATTTGCCTATAGCCATGTCTGAACTGGGGTGGCGAAGTGAGCTAAAGAATGATGATGGATTCAACCCAGATCTGTGACTGGGGGTGAGTGTCTGAAAAGTTTCAGCGCTCCGTCCATCATCTCTTTTTGTTTGCTTTGTTCCCCCTAAGTTGGCAGGGTATGCCCAGACAAGGGTCCCTTGCTCACTTTGCCACTGGATTCAAGCTAGCCTGGCTGATGAGGGTTGTTAGCCCGAAACCGGTCCCAGGATGCTTGTTTCCGGTCCAGGGAAGACATGGCTTGGCAGTTCGGGCTGGACTGTTCCCATGAGGCACAGGGTCAAGACTGATTTGCATATAGCCATGTCTGAACTGGGGTGGCGAAGTGAGCTAAAGAATGATGATGGATTCAACCCAGATCTGTGACTGGGGGTGAGTGTCTGAAAAGTTTCAGCGCTCCGTCCATCATCTCTTTGTGTTTGTATCAGGGGTGTGGTATTTAATAAAATATCTACTTGTCCATGGGGCAGGTTGCTTCATAAATCTACTTGTCCTCTAACAAAATTCACTTGTCCCTTTGGTGCCATGTAGATGCAGAGACAAATTATGGCAGCAATCTCATATAAGAGCTCTGATATAGCCTCTCTGATTATGCCAGGGCTTATACCATAGTAGTATTTGAATACTTGCAATCACCTTATGTTGCCACGTTTCCGCAGATCTACATACTGGGGCGCAAGGAAGTGGTAAGCAATAGTTCCAGGGATAGAATGCCCTTTCGAGTCTGTGCAAACCTACCAACTTGCATGTCTTAAGGGTATTCAACAACACTAATCTTTTCCCATACTGAGAAATGTTGGAAATTTACTCCTGACAATGGCAGATGTAAACATTCTTCCAGAGTTGGAAAAAAAGTGGTTGGAGGGAAAGTGAACTTGAAAACACTCAGATTTTCGCATGAGCAAAACTACACATGCATATTCGCTCATGCTAAAATACAGTTCACAAATATTTTCTAGGAGTACAATTTCTAGTCCTACTTCTGTAAATTCTTGTGAATTCACGAAAGTTGTATATCTGCACTTAATGCAGGGACATGAGTGCACTTTTGAGACTTTATTTAATAATTGGGCCCCTTATTAGGTCTTGCGTTAAATATGACCTTTTGTGTTTATTAAAATTCTGTCTCTCTCTGTCTATCGGCTAGCTTCCCTGTGAGTGACAGCATTCTGTTCATTCACGAGGAGCATAATCGACACAGTCGTTTTGTTCAGTGCCAGGCACTACTATGGCAATGTGTGCTTTTTGAGACCAAAACAAATTTTGCTTTTGCCAATGTTTGTTATAATGATGAGCGCCCGGCAGCTCCCACGCCAATAAGGTTTTACAAAAAACATGCCAAAACAAGTCACGCATTGACAAAACCAAAAGGCTGACCAACAATTTCAGACCTATTGGCTTTACCAATGCTTGTTTATTTTTTATGTTTCCCATAATCTTATTAAAACTGGTTACACTGATTTTTCATTATGAATATTTTTGGGAAATACTAGTATACATCAACCTATTTTACCAAATGATGCTGCAAAAAAACTACTTAAAATGTTACAGTAGTTTAGCGAAATGTCTTTGCATTTTTTGTGAACATTTTATTTTGAAAGCAAAGAATAATCAATCCTGCTTTCAAGCTTCTGCATATATTTGCATCTAATCAAAGAGCATTCTGGGAGCAGTATACATAGCCTTATATTGCTAAACATTGAAAACGTGTATACACATTTTTATACTGGAACCACTGTAAGTAGTACAGTCTGAGCTTACAAGTACTTAGATCGCTCACCCTAATAATAAAGGGTTTGCATTAATGAACCATAAATACAAGTTTGAACAGCATTAACACATGGACACAAATATTACCTTAACTGCAGGCAATGCCTTTCACTGATCCATTATGTGGTACTGTAAACTGGCAGTCAAAAAGTTTGTGATGTAGGGGGTGGGGCCTACTTGTCCCAAGGACAAAATACACATGAAAACTTGTTGCCCTTGACCCCAAACAATATGTCCCGGGCGTCGGGCTATAGGAATTCCACATCCCTGTTGTATCATTTAAGTTAGTCAGCTTTGTTGGTGGCATTACTATGTTTGGTGTCCCTTAGGAGGATTTCAGATGTTGGGGAGTTGACATTTCTGTGATGCATTTTACTATCAATGGTGTTGTTTTTAATAGCACAAGACAAACTAAAAATGCTTCCTTTCATGTGGAATGCCTGGCTTTCCCTTCACACCCTAAATTGTGTGTGGTGTTGTGTCTCAAACAGTGCACACAAGTAACCAAAAACCCAAGGATATCTGCTCCGCAGTTATTGATAGCATTACGTAAGCCATTCACAGACAGTAACTTCAACTATATTAAGTAGATGAGTTAAGGGAGTGATGGCTTTGACAGGGCAGGAGTGGATACAGGTTACTTTAGGGCACCTTCAGCCAGGGGTGCTATTGTTAAAAAGCTTTGTTGGCTGGCGCTAGCTTGGAGGAAATTTTGAAGTCATGCATAATATGAGCCTCCCATCTTGTAATAAAATTGCAGATTCTCCTAGCCAGTTGCAGGAGGAGAGTTGTGATTTTATTAAAGACAAGGAAAGCGAGTATTATCCCACCACTGAAGTTTGCACACCATATGGACGGTTGGTAATGAGCGTTTTTGTTTCCTTCTAGTATCAATCTAAACAAACCAGGCAATGAGCGGAGATGTCAAAATCTAGTTGTCGTGGAGGAGGTTGTTCCATCAACACGGAAAGGTTGATGAACACGGAAATATGCAGAGGAAATGAGGACATTATGTGGCTGCCTCTTGGTTTCCTTTTGCTGTTCTTGTTGTTTCCTTTAGCGCCTGATTACACTAAGAGAGCCCTCACCTAATTTAGCGTTAAACGTGTATCCTTATTACCATTTTGCATCAGGAAATAATACTCTTTATTTACAAGGATTCTTGCCCACATGGCCTCGTGTGGAATGGTTCGTCCTTGAGACCTCACAGAATGGCTCTAACTTAATGCCACCCCTTCTGCGACCCTGTTTATCATTATTAGTATTAAGACAAGGAGGATTAGGGCACTACCCTATTAATAATAAATGACACACAGAGAATACTAACATGCAAGTCACCTTGCAAAGTCTTATGTACTGTTTGGAGGCTTTAATAGCCATGACAGATAAATTAGTGCACCAATACATTTACTGTACTAATTGGTATTTATCCCAATAGCAAGTCTTTCACATTATGTCTACATTGTTGCCTTAACTGCAATAACAAGTGTTCCCAGCAATTAACACATGCTAGCTGGATTACACAATGAAGCTCTTCATGGTGTGAGACATCTCCACTTGTAAGCTGCCCTGCGACCAGCATCACACATACAGTTTAGCCCAAAAATGACACAGAAACAGCTTATGCCACAAGACATACCTACCCTATGACGCGGAGTAGTGTACAGTTGCATTGACATGTGCTGCTAATGTGCCGGTGCATCTCGTGCTGTGTCACGAGAGCCAAAGGCCAAATTGTAAGCTATGACATGTTTTTATGTTTGGTTTGCGTTCTGGGTTCCTGTTCGTTTGGTTCGTTGTCAGAATGAGACTTAATTCTGCAGGCGAACCAAGTAGTGTTGGAGGTCGGTCGTGGGCTCTCTACTTATGAGACATAATAAAGTCTTGTTCATTTAAACACTCTTCGGTGTCTTGCCAGAGATATACCCGAATATGCACCCTCAACATATTGGCAATGAGGACGGGATTCGTTTCATATCTGAGCCCACCGACAGTCTCTCTGATTGACGCGTACTACGGAAGCAGGCTGCTACGCGTACTACGGAAGCAGGCTGCTATGCGTACTACGGAAGCAGGCTGGTACTCACTGCTGTTTTGCCACATGGATTCCTTTTATTGGAGGTGTTCCGAACCATCCAGATGCTTATACTGATTTTCTAGCACCTTGGTCAGAGTAATTACTGGTGCGCTCTGGCCTGTACCGTTGCCTGCATTGCATCGCAAAGCGCGTGGAGGATGAAGTGCTGTGTTTAGATTTGAACACAAAGCACATTTAATCGTGTATGACCCTCCGAACCTCGAGAACTCGAACCCAACTAAGGACCTAACTGAATAATTGTTTGCGTACTACATCCAGACCAGGAGGAGTATTTATTCGCTTTGGTGAGTTGTCCAATCAGGCCACCCCATTCACAATTCTGCCCCTTGTTTAAACACACCATACTTACTCACACTCGCCCCTCTTCTTTACTTAGGCTGCCTACATGTTTTTACACCAGACCCTCCGTGATGTTTACATATTAACATATATATCCTGGGTCGAAATGCCGACGCTCATTTATTTCACGTCTCGAGTCACTTCACCTTCTAAGCCAGTGTTAATGAAAACAGTGAAAAAGCTGAACTACATTCATTTGGACTAGGACGGAATTACATAATTTTTGTCTTTATGTTTTTTGTAATTATATTTGTAATAGTAATTCTATTTGTAATTGTGAATTCTGTAAATACGTACTGAATATTGTCACATTTCATGTTATGTTAGTCCTTTGATTGATATGGTTTGTCCTGCAATTTATTTGTGTAGCAGCCATATATAACATGATATATTCAAGTGTTATATAAATTTAATACATATTAAGTATATCTCATGTGTGTGGTGTGCCTTTGACTTATCCTTCGATTTTGAATTATTGCCGTCATTGACTTTGAATTAGTATCATTTAAACTAAGCAATTGAATGACCCAACAGAACTCATTGTAGTACTTATCAACTACACCCAGGTTCTGAGGGACACAGGGTTGCCCCATTATACTTAATGGAAAATGAACAGTACCAGCAGCTCCTGATTGATGAAGCCAGGCAGGTGTGGCAAACTCCACCTCCTCCCTTGCCCAAGGGCTGGTTCTACAAACAGGCTATAAGCTATAAAGCTTATGTTGATCAGAGGTACAGGGTAGTCATACATGGTGTGTTTGTGATGAGGCAGACTGTAGGATTCACCCCTTCAGGAACACAGGAGGCAGAAGAAATGAAGTAGTGACGGTCTCTATTAAGTTGTAGACAACAGAGACCCCATCCAGCACCGAAGACTGGCAACTGAACAGTTCCACAGCCTTCCTTAGCAACCTTAGGGTTCCATATTCCATGCATGGTCACAAGGCAACCTGCTGTTAAAGCAAGACACTACATCACCTCCCCCCTAATATACAATAATATAACACCAGAATGATGATGCATCTATTAGAAAAAGAAAATATGAAAACAAGAACAAAAGTATAAATACAACATAATGTGATAACAAAATAGCAAAGAAACATAGCTCTGAAATCGCAGGACCTTACACAAAGTCTTGCAATTTGGTAGGACGTCTGACTGCCCTATGAGGTCTCAAGCTCCTATCCTCAGGAAACAAGGCAGAGGTGGAAACAGTGGAATCAGACACATCTGTGGAATGACATCTAGATACCCTGTTGAGATTCCACACTCTGTGGTCACTGGTCGTAACGGCATTCTTAAAAACCTTGATAACCTTAAAGGGTTTACTAAATTTGGAACTACCTGTGTCAGGAGCCGGGCCGTGTAGCGCCTACCCAGCCGTTCATTCCTACAACTCCCATGAGGCCCAGGGAGAGGGCGGAGTTACGCGTCTATATGACGACGCATTGAGCGCACAACCAGCGTGCGTAATTCCAGTGGCAGGGAAGGGAGTCTTCTTTCCTGGTGCACGTCGGCAGCATTGAGGAGAGCTGCGGGGTCTTCGCCGGCTGGAGGAGATCCACAACATTCACTAGCACGGCGCAGGCGGCGGTGTACCATACCGCGGAAGCCCGTCGTTGCTGGCCGGAAGGACTCGGGGAGAGTTCTCAGTAATTTCTTTATTTTTTCTCTGGAACTAGCCTGATCGGAGGAGGTCAGGTGAGCGGACTTACGCGGTACGGGCGGCGGTGTGCCATACCGCGGAATGCCTTAGAACCGTGAGCTTACTTTGTTCTTTAGTTTTTGTGGAATCCAAGGGCGGCGGTGTACTATACCGTGGAAGCCTTTAATCGTTGTTCACATATCCCTCCTTACTGATGGGTGGCGGTGCTGTTAACCGCATTGGTGTCTAGACTTACGTGGGGAACTTAGTTTATGATTTCGTTAGAGCTTTGGAGCAGAGGGGTTGTGTCATTGGCGACAACCTTCTTGCACATTATTTCTAGGATGTGTTGAGGGTTTCATACACCCAACTTACCCTCTTGTGAAGCCCTTACGGGGCCATTTGTCTACGACCGCTTCTGTTCAAAGGTATATGTTACAAACATTAGCGAGAGATACTGAGAGTAGTGAGGTCTTAACACCTGTTATTCATTATTGTTATTCTCTTTTTCAGGTTCTCATCCCAGCTGTTCCCATCCCTTCCTATCCCTCACTTGATCGCCCTACTTCTCTGTCATATTTATATCGGAGTGTGGGGAGGTCAAGGGGTGGAACTCATTATTGCTTCATCCGGACCCTGAGGCGTACCAGATCCTGACAGAATTACGCACCCAAGATACGTTACCCTCCTGGTCCGGGGCAGCAATAGATGGCGTCCCTAGACGATGTTGTACAGGCCCTGGCGCTAGTGCAACAGGAACTCGCGGCTTCCAGGCTGGAGACAGCGGCCTTACGAGAAAGGGTAGACAGGCTTGCTAGAAACCCTTTTGATGCAACGGTCCCTAGCACCCCCAAATACAGGTTACGGTTCCTCCTCCCATACCGCTAGCGAGTCCAGAGAGGTATGCAGGGGATCCACAGAAGATCCAGGTCTTTCTTACACAGATTTTGCTTCATTTCTCTTGCAGGCCTTCATCATTTCCCAATAACCACTCCAGAGTGGCTTTTGCAATCTCATACATGATCGGAGACGCCGCCAATTGGGCAGTTCCTTTGGTAAGGAACAACGACCCGGTGTTGTCTGATTGGGAAGCGTTCCGATCCGCATTTGAACAAGTGTTCGACAGACGAACTACTACTTTCAGTGCGGACCGGGAACTCCTTGAGCTACGACAAGGAAAAAACGATCTAGTCACATACCTCACTTCCTTCAACCGTTTGGTGGCTGAAGCTGCGTGGCCCGAGGAAAAGAGAATGTCTCTTTTCTATCAGGGGTTGCGAGAAGAACTCAAGGATGTGATTGCCCAAATAGATCCCCAGCCTGGCTCCTGCGCTGATCTCATCAGTTTGCCCTTGCGGTTGGATGGTAGGATGTATGAGAGAAGTGGCGAAAGGTCTAGAGGGAGAGGTCGTTTTACAGGTCAGACAAGCCCTCCAGGAAGGAGACTGTCACCGCAGATAACCATAGCGAACCCATGGAGGTGGGAGCCATCCGAACACCACTTTCGCGGAGTGAGAGGGAGAGCAGACGTACTCAAGGGTTGTGTATGTATTGCGGGAAAAGAGGACACTTTGTACGTGAGTGTCCCTCCAAACCAAAGACACAAGGATCATTGTATCGGAATAAGAAAGCAGTGGTGTCGGTGTTAAGCACGGAGTCAGGGTCGTCTGTAGAGCCTCCTCCCCTTTGCTTGGGAGAAAGAGACTGGAAAATACCGTCTCTGTCGAGCACTAAAGTTAGGGACACCGAATCCCACATAGTGGTGGAGGTGGGACTAGAAACTCAGCATCAGGTACACCAGGTGTTAGCCATGCTAGATTCGGGGGCCACGGGGAATTTCATAGATGGCGGGTTGGTGAGGCGACTAGCTATAGGTAAGGTGACTCGTGAGACCCGGAGGAGGTGTTCGCGGTGGATGGAAAGCCGCTCAAATCAGGTCTAGTTACGGAGCAAACTGAAACTTTAACGATCTCCATAGATGATGGAGTTAGACAACATGTGGAGGAAATCTCATTGAATATCATAGAAGCCCCCCAATATGAGGTGATCCTGGGCATGCCATGGTTTTGGCGTCATAACCCTACGGTAGATTGGAGACATAAGACCGTTAGGTTTTCGTCTAGGGAATGTGAGGAACACTGCTTACAGGAGTACGAAGTCTCGAGCTGCCGCTTTGTTACACCCGTTTAGTGTAGCCACAGCGGCAGAGAAGGTAGTCGTATTACCAGAAGAGTACACGCAATTTTCGGATGTGTTCAGTAAGACTCAGGCCGAACAGCTCCCACCCCATAGAGCGTACGATTGTCAAATCGATCTGATTGAGGGAGCCACCATTCCGGCATGTAGGGTTTATGCGTTATCAGAGCCTGAAACCCAGCATCTTAGGAAATACTTGGACCATTTCCTAGATATAGGTTTCATTCGACCCTCACGATCTCCCGCAGCTTCCCCTCTTTTCTTTATATCGAAAGCAAGCGGAGAGCTTAGAGCGTGTTGCGATTACAGAACGCTGAATAAAAACACAGTTCGTAACCGCTATCCCTTGCCTCTGATACCGGTTCTATTCGATCAGGTGCGTGAAGCTACCATATACACCAGATTAGACCTGAGAGGGGCGTATCATCTGGTGCGCATCAGAGAAGGTGACGAATGGAAGACGGCGTTTAAGACGCGATATGGGTTGTTTGAGTATACTGTGATGCCGTTCGGGCTGTGTAATGCCCCGGCGGCTTTCCAGTATTTCTTGAATGATGTTTTGAAAGACTTTGTGGACCACTTTGTGGTAGTGTATATCGATGACATCCTCATATACTCTGTGTCAGCTGATATTCATCACAGTCATGTCATATGGGTCTTGGAGAGGCTACGTGAGCACCGTCTGTTCTGCAAACTTAGCAAGTGTGAGTTTGGGGTACGTGAAGTGGAGTTTCTCGGGGTGATTCTGTGTCCAAACGGATTAAGTATGGCAGAACGCAAGATACAAGCTGTGCAGGAGTGGCCCATACCAAAGTGCACTCGGGACGTCCAGTGTTTCTTGGGTTTTGCAAACTACTACCGCAGATTCATCCTGAACTTCTCACAGGTGGCTGTCCCGATCACCCGGCTGCTTCGCAAGGGGGTTCCCTTTGTATGGACACCTGAGGCATCTGCGGCTTTTAGTCAGTTGAAGGAGGCGTTTACCACAGCCCCGGTACTAACACATCCGGCAATGGGGGCTCCGTTCATCGTAGAAGCCGATGCCTCAGATGAAGCCATCGGAGCCGTACTGTCTCAGAGAGATAAAGACACCGGACAAGTCCACCCTGTGGCTTATCTCTCCAAGAAGTTAAGTGCGACCGAGAAGAACTATACTATCGCGGAGAAGGAACTGTTATCAATCAAGAAGGCATTCCAGGAATGGCGACATTATCTGATGGGAGCACGACATCCGATCACAGTGTACTCAGACCACCGCAACTTACCGTATATGAAGACGGCCCGTCATCTCACACAGAGGCAAATGAGATGGACCCTGTTTTTTGCGGAATATGATTTCGTCATTACCTTCCGGCCTGGCACTGACAATCGTAAGGCCGACTCCCTTTCTAGACAGGAATCTGTGGTGGAGAAACCAGCCTGTATCCCCGAAGCCATCATAGATCCAGCAAAGGTCATCTGTGTAATGCGAGTGGAGCGATTCCTGGCAGAAGTAAAGAAGAATAGATCCACGGAGAGGTGGGGGAAATGGGCCCAGGAGGACGAAGCTCGTAGCATCAAACAAGGGCTGCCTTTCCAAAACGACAAACTGTACCTTTCTAATAAAACCCTACAGAAAGCCGCATATGAATGGTGCCATGTGTCTCCTTTGGCCGGACATCCAGGAATCCGCAAAACCATAGATCTGGTACAACAGCATTTTTGGTGGAAATCGTTGGTCTCTGATGTGCTTGATTGGGTAGCGCAATGTGAGGTCTGTGCCAGATGCAAGAGCGATACTTCTGGGAAAAAAGGAAAACTCAGGCCGATGCCTACTCCACATCTACCCTGGCAACACATGAGCATGGATTTCATCACAGGACTGCCTGTGGATCAAGGATATTCGGCAATCCTGGTAGTGGTGGATAGCCTTACCAAAACAGGCCATTTCATACCGTGCCAGAACTTACCAACCGCGGGCCAGACAGCACAACTATTGATGGACAGGGTATTCAGACTACATGGATTGCCTAAAGTGATCGTGTCGGATAGGGGTCCCCAATTTATCGCCAGTTTCTGGAAGTCGTGGTGTAAAGCCCTGCAGATTGAATCGGCTGTGTCAACGAGTTTCCACCCTCAAACCGATGGACAAACCGAAAGGCTAAATCAGACCCTGAAGAAATATCTGCGTTGTTACGCCATGGAGGCACAGGACTCCTGGGTGTCGCTGCTATGGATGGCGGAGTTAGCCTACAACAACGCTCTACACAGTTCCATCGGGGTCTCACCATTCAAGGCTACTTTCGGGTACAGCGCAAAGACTCTGCCCATTGATCGGCCAGTAGACCTAGCCAACCAACCGTCTGTTCTAGCACACATGAGGAAATTACGGGCTGTCCACAAGAAAACAAGGAAACACCTGGTGGAGGCCAAGCTGTTGTATAAGAAGTGGGAGGACAGACGAAGATCCGATGGTCCTGTGTACCAGGTTGGGGACAGGGTTTGGTTGTCTACAAAAAACATTAAGTTTAAGTTGCGCGGTGTATTCCATCCCAAGTTCATTGGTCCATATAGAGTGGTGCGACAGGTGAACCCGGTGGCTTTCAAGCTACGGTTGCCTGCCAGTCTACGTATCCATCCGGTATTCCACTGCAGCCTCCTGAAGCCAGCTAGGGAAGCTAGGAGGCGGTCGCCACCTCCGGTCTCCTGTGAGGGCGGGCTGGAGTACGAAGTGCGAAGGATCCTGGATGCGCAGTATCGCAGGGGCAAACTGTGGTATCTTGTCTCATGGAAAGGGTACACCTCGGAGGACGATTCCTGGGAGCCGTGTGTCAACGTACATGCTCCTGCAGCTGTGGCCGCCTTTTATCGCAGTTATCCCGGCAAGCCGGGGTCTAGGAGGCGCTGGAAGGGGAGGCCTACTGTCAGGAGCCAGGCCGTGTAGCGCCTACCCAGCCGTTCATTCCTACAACTCCCATGAGGCCCAGGGAGAGGGCGGAGTTACGCGTCTATATGACGACGCATTGAGCGCACAACCAGCGTGCGTAATTCCAGTGGCAGGGAAGGGAGTCTTCTTTCCTGGTGCACGTCGGCAGCATTGAGGAGAGCTGCGGGGTCTTCGCCGGCTGGAGGAGATCCACAACATTCACTAGCACGGCGCAGGCGGTGGTGTACCATACCGCGGAAGCCCGTCGTTGCTGGCCGGAAGGACTCGGGGAGAGTTCTCAGTAATTTCTTTATTTTTTCTCTGGAACTAGCCTGATCGGGGGAGGTCAGGTGAGCGGACTTACGCGGTACGGGCGGCGGTGTGCCATACCGCGGAATGCCTTAGAACCGTGAGCTTACTTTGTTCTTTAGTTTTTGTGGAATCCAAGGGTGGCGGTGTACTATACCGTGGAAGCCTTTATTCGTTGTTCACATATCCCTCCTTACTGATGGGTGGCGGTGCTGTTAACCGCATTGGTGTCTAGACTTACGTGGGGGAACTTAGTTTTATGATTTCGTTAGAGCTTTGGAGCAGAGGGGTTGTGTCATTGGCGACAACCTTCTTGCACATTATTTCTAGGATGTGTTGAGGGTTTCATACACCCAACTTACCCTCTTGTGAAGCCCTTACGGGGCCATTTGTCTACGACCGCTTCTGTTCAAAGGTATATGTTACAAACATTAGCGAGAGATACTGAGAGTAGTGAGGTCTTAACACCTGTTATTCATTATTGTTATTCTCTTTTTCAGGTTCTCATCCCAGCTGTTCCCATCCCTTCCTATCCCTCACTTGATCGCCCTACTTCTCTGTCATATTTATATCGGAGTGTGGGGAGGTCAAGGGTGGAACCATTATTGCTTCATCCGGACCCTGAGGCGTACCAGATCCTGACTACCTGTACCCAAGCGGGGAGACTTAATTTTGACCCAGTCTCCCACAGAAACAACTGTTTCTTTCACAGCTTTGCGATCATCAAACCAAACCTTACGCTTTGCCAGCACCCACCTCTCCTTCTCTTTCCATCCTTCCATACACCCAACATTCTCATCAACAACAGATCTCTTAGAAAATACCCATGAAGGACAAACCTCAGTGTTTGCCACTCTTCCCTTGAAGAGGCGGAAAGGGGAAACCCCTGTGGAAGAGTGTGGGGTAAACCTATATTCTCTGACTTTCTTTCTCATTGCTAGTTCCCAGTTTACTCCTGACACATTAGCCTGCTGTAAAGACTCCTTCAAAACTTTCACAAACCTCTCGACAACACCATTACTTTCAGGATGGTAGAGAGCTGCCCTCTTGTGCTTGATACCTCTGGAAGACAAGAACTCTTCAAAGATCCTGGAGGTGAATTGGACGCCATTGTCTGACAACAAAGAAGACGGAAAGCCTTCCCTCTCAAACAACTCGTCCAAAAAATCAACAACAACACTTGACTCCACAGAATTCACAATTTTAATTTCGGGCCAACGTGAGTGCATATCCATACACACCAATACATACCGATCACATGTATTCCTTTTGACTGGGCCCAAGATGTCTATGGCAATGTCACACCAAGGCCCATCAGACTGCTTCCTTGTTACCATGGGTTGTGTCCTACACTTTAATATCTTATCGCTACCCGTATACTCTATGCAATTCCTAACAACCCTCTCTACATGAGCATCAACACCAGGCCACCAATAAGCTTCCCTAATTCTCTCTTTGGTCTTGACAATTCCCATGTGACTGGCATGAGCGCTCTTCAGCAACCGTTCGCAAAGATCGCGAGGAGGAACCAACTTACTGCCCCTCAAAAGAATACCGTCAACAACAGACAACTCCTCCTTGACCTGCCAGAAGCCCTTGAGTTCTTCACCGCAGTCTTTTTTATCACACCACACACCCAATACCATGGAAACAACCTTCTGCAACAACTCATCCTTGGCCAAAGACTCCTTCCATTCATTTTCAGAAACAATGCCCTCACTAATGAGACAGACATCAACTTCTTCCTCAAGTTCCTCACCACCAAACCATTCACCTTCACCAGGAACAGCAACTTCATCATCACACACATCACCTAACCCAAATAGACAGTCAGCCAACGAGTTACTGGCCCCAGGAAGGTAGGAAACCATAAAATCAAATTCCTGTAGAGCCACAACCCATTTTCAAATGCGGTGAGACACGAAATCAATGCCTTTCCTCGAAAATACTTCCTTCAACGGTTTATGATCGGTTAACACTGAGAACTCACAGCCCCACAGAAACTTGCGCAACTTGCGTATGGCCCAAAATATAGCGAGTGCCTCCCTCTCAATGACTGAATAATTGCACTCTGCAGCTCTCAAGGGTCTGGACAAAAACAATATAGCTTTCTCCTCACCACCAAATTTCTGAAGAAGCACTGCACCAAGACCCTTAGAACTGGCATCAGTCATTAAATAAGACGCTTTCTTAGGGTCAAAGCTACCTAGATCAGGAGCTTTGTTCAACAAGTCTTTCAAATTCTGAAATTCATTATCACAGGACTTGCACCAAACAAACTCACACCTTTTTTTCAAAAGATTCCTTAAATGTTCCGTAACGCCAGCAAAGTTGGGAATGAACTTATGATAAAATTCAGCCATCCCTAAGAATTTCACAAGTTCGACTTTATCTTGAGGAACCCTGAGACTGCTAATAGTATTAACCAGGGCAGGCTTTGGTTTGATGCCATTAGCTGACAACAAATGCCCTAGATATTCAATCTCTGCCACATCAAAGCGGCACTTGTCAGCTCTTAAGGTGAGACCTGCGTAACATAATCTTCTTAAGACAACTCTCATCCTGCTATCATGCTCTTTGGTGTCAGCACCAAACACTAGGACGTCATCTTGGTAGATTTTCACTCCGTCCACACCCCTCAAGTTTCGCTCCATGACCCTCTGAAATACAGAAGCAGCGGAAATGAGGCCAAAGGGCATCCTCAAAAATTTAAAAAGTGCCGAAAGGCGTCACAAAGGCTGTCAGATCTTGAGAGATGGGATGTAGTTTGACCTGATGGTAGGCGGAGGTCAAATCAAGGGACGAGAAATGTTTGGTACCACCTAGTGAGCACAACATTTCACTGATGTTGGGTAGAGGGTAATGATCAACTACAACAGCCCTGTTGAGCTCCCTCAAATCCACACAGAGTCTGGCCTCCCCATTAGCCTTACGGGCCATAACGATCGGAGAAAGCCACTCTGTGGCTTCGACTTCTTGTATGATGCCGTTGGCAACTAACTTCTCTAGTTCAATCTTCATGCTTTCCTTTGCTAAGAGTGGCACACTCCGAACTTTAGCTCCCTTTGGTACAGAATCACGCCTAACCTTGATGTAATGTAAGTAGTTCTTGAGACACCCAAGTTTACTATCAAACACTTCGGGAAACTCCTTGACCCATGGTTTCCACCCATCACCAACTTGACTAATAGACGGAATCTCCTTCAAGCAGACAGGAGGATTCTCATTGGGGTCCAAGATCACATGTAAATCACGTTGATGGAACCACCTTATGAGTGAATCTCCCTTCATAGATACATACACCTTTCCAGGGATAATTCTACCCTTAAAGTCGATTGTTCCCCAAAAATAACCCAATAGATCGATTATTTCTCCGCCATACCCCCTTGGCCTTATATCAGGTTTGGACAACTTAACTTTCTTCACTAAATATTGTTCAAAGAAGGACTTAGGGATCAATGTCACCTTGGCCCCTGAGTCAAATAACATCTTTACCGGTGCATCATTAATTAGCACCACCTCCATGGGACCATTACTACAAGAACCCTTGATTTGACAGATGTTTATCTCCTCTAAATCTGAATCATTTTCATGGAGATCTACTTCCCTGATTTTCTTCAGATCTTTACTTGATCTGCACCATTTCGTAAAATGGCCCTTGCGTCCACACACTACACGTAACCTTCCAACCAGGATAAGCTTTAAAATTAGCCATATGTCCAGGATTGCCACACCTGAAGCACTTGCCAGAGAAAGGTTTGGATAAAGCAGATTTGTTCTCTACCTTAACAGGGATTTTGGGTCAAGTTACTTTTTCTTTCTCAACAACCAAAACACCATTTTCATTACCCTTTTTTAAAGGTTCATTTTTATGAATTGTTTCAACACAGGCCTTTGAGTGTTCATGAGTCTTAGCTATGGTAAGGACCTCCTGTAGTGACGGATTGTCCTTCTGCCACAAGCTATCTCTGGCTTTTTGGATACTACAGCCCAACATGAATTGATCTCGGAGACGTTCATCCAAAGATGCCGCAAAATTGCAGGTAGCAGCAAGTTTGCGTAATTCAGTAATGTACTGCTCCACAGACTCTTCTTGCCTCTGCATCCTTCTTCCAAAATGGTACCTTTCAAGAACAGTGCTAATCTTTGGCAAGTAATGCAAATCCAGTTTTTTTATTGAGATCTCAAATTCATTTAAGTCTGTGGCATCACTATTCGAGAGTTCAGGAAGGTGCTCGAAAACCTCTTGCCCTTCTGAACCCAAGCAATGCATTAAAAGTGAGGTTTTCCTTTCAGAGCTGAGAGATGTACCACAAACTCTTGCGTAGTGAGTAAAAACTTTTTTCTATTTCATCCAAGGAAGAGCTGGCTCCCCAGGGGAAGATAAGAAAAAGGGCGGAGCAGGTACGTTTTGCATACTGAGATGAGATGATTATCCAACAATAAATATATACAACTGTGTGCTTAAGTGCAAACTCTTTCAGAGAAAATTGAAAAGAGGTATGTAACAATGCAGATTCCTCCACCACATAGACACTTTATACTAACACTAAACGTGGAATGGTTGTAACACCTTGTTGAAACATGCACATATTGAGAGACCTTCCCACACAAACACTGTCACTTTAGCAGAAATTAAAAAAAAAAAAATTATTGACTAAAGTACCTTAGGAATTTGCTAGTAAGCTGTGTGCGTCAGCGGGTGTAAAACGCACAGCGAAGCAATAAAAATGACGAGTGAAGGCTGTGCGTGCCACGCTTAATGTGCAATCCAGAAATGTATCCCAACCGAAGGCTGTGCGTGCCAGCGATGAAGCGCCGTGGCACGCTTAATGCGCAATGGAGAAATGTGTTCCAATTTGCAGTAGCGTAACAATTTACCATTAAGCTGTGTGCTTCAGCGAGTGTAGAAACGCACAGCGCACCACGAAAATTGAAGAGTGAAAGCTGTGCGTGCCAGCGGTGAAACGCCGTGGCACGCTCAATGCCCAATACTGGTAATCAGCCCAATCAAAGATGGCGCCGACAACGCAATGTCGTCACACGTCAACGTTGGGATAGGAGTTCCTTTGTTGTCATGTAATCAATGGCAACAGCGTGTCTTAGCAACCCCTGAACTTACGTGAAGTGACGTAGTCAGATGGATGCGTCGTCACGGACTTCGCGTGCTACAGCTGGGGTTATCAGCGTGCGATGGCTTCACGCACCGCAGAAAATCAGGGAGGTAAAATTGATTACCAGAACGCGATGTCCTCAGGTGTAACTGCTGGCTCCACAGCGGTATCACAGACAAGAAGCAGGAGGACGTTCTCTCTGTTCAACCAGACGAGGCTTGACACGAAGGTAAAGCAGGATGGTGTGTTGGGGTCTCAAGAAGGTAGGGATCATCATCTTGTTCTCCAGTCGTCGCCAAATGTAGGATTCACCCCTTCAGGAACACAGGAGTCAGAAGAAATGAAGTAGTGACGGTCTTTATTAAGTTGTAGACAACAGAGTCCCCATCCAACACCGAAGACTGCCAACTGTCAACTGAACAGTTCCACAGCCTTCCTTAGCAACCTTAGGGTTCCATATTCCATGCATGGTCACAAGGCAACCTGCTCTTAAAGCAAGACACTACACAGACCAAATGGTAAATAAATCAAATGAGTGGTGCATGTGTTTTCTTGATACTATCAAACATTTTGTAGCCCAGAAAACCGGACAGACCCGGAAAGTGTTTCAGGCTTTTTAAATCACCTCCCAATAGTCACTGGAACATAGGCAGAGTATGGGACACTAAATCAGGAGTTTACACTTGAGGAACTCACAGACGCTATTGCAAACCTGCAGATGGGGAAGAGTTTTTAAAATGTTTCACTGAAATAATAGCATCCCACCCATTGGCAATTTTTTATGTATCGAGGGAAGAGGGCGCTCTGCGATAGACTTTGAAGTGGCCACTAGCTGTGTGTCCTGCAGACTGATCTCCTAAATTAACATGGAGATGAAAGTTTATAGCAAAGATGCTAGACAACAGGCTTCTCTCAGTAATCTGCTCATTGGTACATACCAACCAAAGTTGAATTGTGCCTAATGGGCCTACTTGCCACAACATACAGAAAGTGTTCAATGAGATGGCAATAGCGCATAACCTCATTGATTTGGCAGCCATTCTTATTATGACCGATTTCGGGAATTTATTTATTTATTTTATTTGATATGTTTTATATAGCGCTGGCTAGACCCGGAGGTATCAGAGCGCTTTACATGAGGTTCCACATTGTTACAAAGTTACATCAGTTACAAGTTACATCTGTTGCAAGAAAACATTTAAAGAGCAAAGAAGACGAGATAAATGGAGTGTAGAAGGGTAGGGGAGTAAGGTAAAAGGGTAGGAGGGAGATACGGCGGAGAGACGAAGGAGAGTCTGCCCAAAGTCCGGCTGCGTAGGTGACGGTCGAGGGGGAAGTCCACGGCCCATCTCCTCTATAGCTATCAAGGTAGCTCCACCGGGCATCGGCCAGAGTGCTGGGTCTCCACGGTCGGTGGCAAGTTCACAGATTCAATGTCCTGATGGGTGAGCCGGATGGGGGATATGCTCGAGGTCTGGTCGATGTCCAATTTTTGTCCAAGAGTAGTAGCACATCGTGGTTAAGGACCACTGTGGTGGCCATCTCGGGGTCAGACAAGGGATTCTGCCCCCTATAAAACACCATTTTATATGCAGAAGATTAAGCTTCGAGGGTGGCGGCCATCTTAGGGTCAGGCAGCACGATAAATCATACAACAGATCAGCCCTCTGGACAAAGGCAAGAGATCAGCTTCCTGCATAAAGGGCCTGTTGTCCGGTGGTCTCACCTGTCATCAGTGGGGAACAGGGTTTGCCAGAAGCCTTGTGTGCGGTGGCCATCTTAGGGTCAGGCAGCACGGTAAATCAAATAACAGATCTGCCCTCTGGGATAGACGAACAGAACTTGGCTAGTGATCCCGGACAGTGTCATGCACCCAGGGCCTGGTGGTCTCACCTGTCAGCAGCGGTAAACAGGGGATGCAAGAAGCAGCGTTGTGGTGTCTGGCATATCTTGGAAGCCCAGCCACAATGATCTCCGAAGATCGGGTCAGGCACGTCAGGCAAATAGCCGGTGGGCTGCCGTTTCCCAGTCAATGTCCCGCATACCGGCCCCAAAAGGCACTCCCGCCTCCCTTCGGTCCCGTCTGATCGCCGAATGGCGTCCCCGCCTCACCAGCTGGCCAGGAGTCATCCTCCCAGGGTGTGAGCTGCTGCCTCGTTGCTCCCCCGTCGAGAACCTCCGGTCACAGCTCCTCTACATGCGGGAAGCCACGATCCGCTCACCACTCACTCAGGAAGGCGTTCGACAATTTAGAATGGGATTATCTCTTCACAGTCATTAAAATCATGACCTTGGGCTCCATATACGTGTCATGGGTGCAACTGTTATACAATGAACTGTGGGCAAGAGTGTGAATGGAGCCCTCTCCGTGCCCATCCCGAATGGCCAGGGTACCGACTAGAGATGTCCCTTTCCACCACTGTTATTTACACTGGAGATGGAGCCACAAGTGGAGAGTAGCACAATCTATGTTAACAGGGTTCAAGTGGAGCCCAGGACTGAAAGAACTCATGTCTTATATGCAGATGATTTTTTGGTCTTCCTTGGAGGGCTGTCCACGAGAGGACCAGGTGTCGAAAGAATCGTAAACCAATTTAGAACACATGTAGGGCTGCATGAACTGGTTGTTCCCACTGTCTTCCCACTGAGCGGGCAGAGTTATTACAATGGACACTTAGATCACAGCTCCCTCCCAATGACCATAGACATCTTCTGATACTTGGCAATATGGATATCTAAAACACCCCTGTCTTACACATGTACACATTCATAATAGTTGTGTGCTATTTATTCTTATGTCCGTAACACATTAATAAATATTTAGGCTAACTTCAACAATTTTTTTGTGGCATTCTGCTTTATGTGGAATGCCCTTGCTTGAGCGGTCTGGTGTGATGTAATGTCCTGAGAGTTCCAGAGAAGTCAGTTTTACCTGACCAGAGGAGATGTCTGGATGTGTACGGGGCCCAATAATAGATGTAAGATGTCTCTATTGTGAATCTGAAATGTGTAAAACACTACTTTACACCCACAATCTTTTTATTGTATAGGGATTAGAAGGTGGAGTCACACACGTCAGTAATAACACAAAAAGAGCTTGTGGAAAGCCTACTTGCTACTAAAAGTGAGAGAGAGAGAGAGGGGAGTGCCCTGACGATGAATATGCCATCCAGTATTGGCGAGGTTTTTCACCCAATTTAAAGGAACTCCCAGTTGGTGCAGACTCACAACAGCATTTAAATCCAAGGAAACCTAAAAGTCCAAGCAATTTCTGACTGGGCAGGAACATAGTACCTTTATGTAGTTTATTACTTAGTTGGAGGATGTTTAGTGGATCCTTTCATTCTCTATCTCCCTCTTTTTGTTGCAATCATAATGACTGCCTCGGCAGAGCTTTACGATGACCAACTGTTTCATTAGTTAGGAAACGTTAAGCAGCCGTCAATTTGTGAAGCCAAGCAAAACAATAATATTCTAAATACAATGAAAGTGCCAGTGCTGACAGTAGTTTCAACATTCTCTGAGAATAGCTTCTGTCTACTGTTTAATCAACCATCTACAAATTAAAGCTAAACATTCTAATTGCAATCAGGGTCCATTGTAAGTTCTGTCTTGTTGACAGCAGCTTTAACAATGAATGAGCATAATCACTACCACTTGAGTAATCAATAATTTGTTAATGCAAGCTGAACATCATAAATGCATTAATTCTTATTGGTGTAATGTGTATTTAAGAAAGCAAGCCTGTTTTATCTCAGTCCATGCCTGCGATCTATTGTGTTTTCGTTGGCAGTTGTTGTTTACCCCAATGCATTACAATGTCTCTTTTTGCTACCATGAAGCCTAAATTACAGAACATTAGCTGTGCAAGCGTAAGGTCCATGTCGCAAGTGATCCCAAGGAGGAGGTTTTCCCGACATGCCGGAATGGTCACTTCCAGATATGTTTCTAGCTCCCTATTAATGGCTGTCCAGTACTTGGCCACTCCAGGGCATTCCCACAGGGTATGTAAGAAAGTGCCTCTGCCCACCGCACATCGTAAACATTGTGGGTTTGCTGCCCTACCCATTTTATGCAATTGGTTTCTATTACAATAAATTCTGTGGAGGATTTTCAATTGAACCAATGTCAGTATGGACTGAATAGCCAATTCATGGGGCACTTATCGAGGCTATCAAGCCTGCCTCCTAGTCCACGTCCTCCATAGGCCCCAAATCTTACTCCCAGGCTGTCCGGAGGTTCCTCAGAGTGTCCTGCTTGTTGTTCAGTATGGTACAATATACCTGGGAGACCACCTTGGTGTCTATTGAGGACCCGGCTCTTCACGGGACTAGCCTCGGGGATCAAGGACCAATCCAGGAGTTCCGCCTGCAGGGTGTGTCTTAGTTGCAAGTATTTGTAATGTTGGGTGGGATGCAATCCGTACTCACATTGTAGGACTTCAAATGATTTGACAACCCCCCTCGTAGCTAGGACGTCACCCACTGTGGAGATACCAGTAAGGTCCATCGGTACAACCCCTCAAGCCTCCCCACGTCTTGTGGCATGCACTCCTTCCACAGTGGTGAATGCCAAGTGACCCAGCTACACCAACCCAGACTTCTACTGACCCTGTCCCATGCCTCCAGTGTGGCCCGGGAGGGATGCGACAGAAGTCGCAGACTTTTTCTGGCGCACAGGTATTGCAGATATAAGTGGCCTTCCATAACTGACCTCTTTAGTCTAGACACCTGATCCAGTCTTAGGGCAAGTCCCCATACATTGATGTATTGGAGCTGTGTCACACACCAGTTCACCCTGACATCCGATAATGCAATGCCACCATTGTACATTGACAGAGTAAGGTATTGTAAGGCTATTTGGGGAGTGCCTCTGTCGCATAGATGAGTTTTTCTAGTTTTGTCTATTCTACCAAAATAGAAGTCAGGAATGCAGAATGGGGTGTTCTACATGACATAAGGCAGCTTAGGAAGTGTGACCACCTTAAAGATGACGGCCCTTTTCAGCAATGACATTGGCAATCATCTCCAGCACTCTGCGTCCATCTAGTATTCCTGGAGGGCTACCTCTAGGTTTATGTCTAGGAATTGCATTTTATCCTTCATTATCTTGATGCCCAAGCATAGGAACCCGTCCCACCACACCAGCAAATTACAGTAGGCGTCTCTCAGCAACTCCTAGGGATCGACAGCATATAGTGTAGGTTTTCCCCAGTTTATCTTGTACCCGAGTACCGTTCTAAGGCTTGGAATACTGCAAGGGCTGTAGAAATGGGCATCTGCAGAACATACAACAAGGTGTTGTCTGCGTAAAGTGAACATTTTTCTTTTGACCCATTACCTCTGGGAACCCCAACACAACTGGCCACACCCAGCAAGCCAAGGGCTCTAAGCACAGCGCAAAGAGAAGGGGTGAGAGCGGGCACCCCTCTCTCGTGCCGTGGCTGAAGGGGAAGGAGGCCGACAGCACAGCACTGACTCTAACTGATGCGGTAGGCACCTTATGGAGGAGCGCAACCCATTTACAGAAATTGGGGCCAAATCCAAAGGCCCACATCATCTGGTGGAGGTACACCCAGTCCACAGAGTCAAATGCTTTTTCCACATCTAGTGACAATATGTCTAGCAGTTCCTGTGGTTGCCAATGTTTAGCCAGCTGTGCAGTTTCCGTAGGTTGTGCCCTCCCAAGCATGAAACCTGATTTGTCAGAGTGCACTAATTTGGAGATTATGCCTACCAACCAGTTTGCCAGTATTCTGGTGAGTACCTTCACTTCTATATTGAGAAGCGAAATGGGTCGATAAGCACTACACAGGTGTTTCGGTTTGCCAGGCTTTGGTATTTCGACTATAATGGCGTGGCAGAGATCTGGGGGCAGAATCCCTTCAGCAAAAGCTCCTTTAAGCATTGTGAGTACTGTAGCATACTCCCCAGCCTGGGTACTTGCCGATGACTACGCCACACTTGGAGCTTCATATAACACGTCTTTATTCTTCTCCGTGTTACTGCAAACTCAACATTCTAAAACTGCATTTACTTCACTACGCTCTAATACTTACGTCACAGTTCTACAGAGTCCATCAGGAGCCACAAGGGTTCTGTCATTCCAAACTCACACAACACTACATATCCCCCTCTGTTAAATAAAAAAATAATTTCTACGAATATATACACAATCATAGCTCTTCAATGAGTCTTCGTGGCACTTTGATCACATGTCCCAACCGTGTCTTCGGAAACT
This sequence comes from Calotriton arnoldi, assembly GCA_963921515.1. Classification (NCBI taxonomy): domain Eukaryota; kingdom Metazoa; phylum Chordata; class Amphibia; order Caudata; family Salamandridae; genus Calotriton; species Calotriton arnoldi. The sequence continues at coordinate 226,520 of CAWUFW010012995.1, read as the reverse complement.
GGGGACAGGCAGTAGAATTGTCCATGACCGGTGTTGGTGATGTACAAACAGCAGCAGTCAGGGGGTCTTCACTTGTCCTTTCAGACCCAGTCTCTAGATTGACATCAGTGCCTGACAAGTGATGAGCCACATGTCAGAAATGCAAGGAATCTCGCGTAATGGACTTCCCATGACGTTGGGCAGTCACCATGTGTCCTTTGCTGGTCACAACATGAAATGGTTCAGCATTGAAAGGAGCATCAGACTTTCGTTTTCTATGCTGGAGAACAAGCACGCTATCTCCTCCAGTGAACGTAACAGCTTTTGCATGTCGACACTTGTCCGCATTGGTCTTTATTTTCCTCTTAAGATCCAAGTCTTTCATGGGGGTCTCTTCCTCAGTATTTGATCTTCTGTTGGTCCATTGACGTAATTTGGTCGTCGTGGCTCTCCCGAACATCAAGGTTGTAGGGCTTTCACCTGTGGTCCAATGGGATCAAACGGTAAGCTTGAAGAGTCGAATTTAAGATATTTTTAAGGTTGAGCCTTTCTAGCACGCTGAACAGCTTTCTTAAAACGTTCAACAAGGCCATTGGCCTGTGGCCAAAAATGTGCGCTCTTCTGATGCCTCACATTAAGATGACTGAGAAAGTCTCTGAGTTCTCGATAGTTGAAAGGTGGGCCATTGTCAGACTTTAATATCGTAGGAACACCTCATATTGCAAAGATGCAGTCTAATCTCTCTCTTTCTTGAGTGATAGATGAGAGATCTTCAATCAATGGAAAATGGGAGAATTCATCAACGATCACCATCTGGTGATGTTCATTGTTAAGAGGACCGAAGAAGTCAACAGCAATTCTTTCCCATGCATGCATTGGCAACTCTTGACATGTTTAAGGTGTGTTGACTGGTTTTCGATGACAGGCAGTTGCATAGATGACAGGCCTTCAATTGTCTTTCAACTCTCTTGTCAAGATGTGAAAACTAGACTCAGTCTCGGGGAGCTCGTTTGGTGGCAACAATTCCAGGATGTCCTTCATGGGCCACTTCAATTATCTGTTGTCGCAGACTCTCCGGAATGATAATTCCCGATCCTCTAAGAATAATACCTTCCAGATGTTGCAGGGTAACAAAAAAACTTTAAAAATTGGGGAAAAAACCAGACTCCTCTTTGGCAATGTGAAGATAGCTCTTTCGTGTCGCGACAGGGAGATCGACCCTCCTCACGCAGACAGGCAGCCGGTCTCAATTTGCTGAATCACAGACAGCTTTTTTTATACAGAGCTAAACAATGGGAGTTACAAAAGTTCAAAAGTAATTCATCCAAACAGTTATATATTAATACATGTTGATCGTAAGAAACATGAGGTCACCTGTGACCCTTGACTTTAGCCTAATTCACTACATATTCTTTATTGCAGTTTCCAGGTTTGCAGGTTCCAACAATGCTTAAACTAACCATTCTTCGTTCCTGAATGCATGTATATTTGGGACAATTCTAGTGGCTTGTGTGCTTTATCATTGTGCACCTAAGACCTCCATGTGCTCTTGGCTAATTGAATCTCCTGCTCCTATTGTCTAATCAAGTTTCAATCTATTTGGAAACACAAAATGCTGCCGGTGAGCTTGTGTACTAAAGCCATAAATTCCTTCAAGCGTGCTAAACACGAATTGGCCTTTAACTGCAACCCTTTTAAGTTATTTATTCTATTTTGTCCTCCAGTGAACTCTTCACCTCTCTCTTGTCAGCACGAGATATTGTCCTACACTGTTCTTTCACAGCGGACAGCTGTACAATGCTTTCTAAGACCATCTAGAGCCAATCTACAATGGTAGGGCGACCGGTCTTTTTCATACATGATATCTCATCCTTGATGTCCTATCTGTAAATATGTGTAACACTTCCGCTAAAGAGTCATATTTTGTACCATTAACTAAAAAACGTGCTACCTTTACATGTTTTAATTGCATTTGGGCCTTAATCCTACACGAGTTGAGATGTAATAAACATACAGTTGTACTTGGGAGTACTTTTTTTGCTGAATGTAGCCTGTGGCATAAGGAATTTGGGAACACACAAAACATGATTCGTTGGTACTTTCTGAACCTATGTCTGACATATGTTGATTCCACATATTATCTGACAGTCTGGTATGATTATTATGGGACCTATTGCCAAGATTAAGGAGTTCTCTTCGTAGATGCAAAATGTTAGAACTAAACATGTTAGAACTAATACTTTGCTCTAGAAGAGCAGAAAGGATTGATTAAGAGACAAAAAAGAAACAAGAAAACAAAAATACATATCTTTTATGCTGCCTTTTAAAACAACTGTCCAAAAGCAGAGGTGGAGGGGGGTATTTTTACGATGACAATCTTCTTCCCCCCTCTTGTTCCACTGACTTTGTTTATTAGGCTTGGCGAGATTCTGGGTTCAGACGAACATCTATAAGGTGAAACCTAGGCTTCCTGCCATCCACCTTGAGGGTGGTGGGGGTCACCAAGGTAACCATGTACGGTCTGTCGAATTGTTTCTCCTTCCATTTTTGGACAAAGTTCTGTATAAAAACATTTTCTCCTACGTGCACAACTGGGATGTCGACATCAGTATTGGTGCGCTTCTCCTTCTCTTTGGTTACATGTTTTGAAATAAACTTTGCAGCTTTGATTAATTCAAAAAGGTATTTGTGCAGTTCATCATTCAGGATTTCCCCTGTGCTTTCTCCCTGCACATTACTACTAGTGGCAGGGACTTGTGTGTTCATGGATCTCCCTGTTACTATCTGATGGGGTGTAAAGTGATGGTCAGAACTAGGTGTATTCCTAGGGGAAAGGAGTGCTAACGGTAGACAATACAACCACTTCTTGTGCAATGTAGCACACAGCTTACTGATCTTACTCTGTAAGAGGCCATTCAGGCGCTCAACTATACCATTACTTTGGGGATGGTACGCAGGGGATAATTGATGTTTTATCCCTAACAGTGTTGTATTATGCGTGAAGATTGCATTGACGAACTGGGTGCCGTTGTCAGATCCTATCCCTCCTAAAATTTCCTATCATGGTATTACTTCACAAATCAGAAATGTAGCCACTGACTTAGCATCACAATGGACGCATTGTCCTGCTGTAATCCATCGAGAGAAAGGGCAAACCACAACTATGAGGTGCCTGTAGTTGCTGAACCTATCAATCATATTCACAAAGTCCATAGGGACAGCTTTAAAAGGACCTTGTGACGTGGAATGGTAGAATGTATTACTTTCAGTGTGGGATTAGGAGAAAATTGCAGGCAGACAATGCAGTTATGAAGATACACGGTAAGTATGTTGTGCAAACTGGGAACAAACTAGTCTTCTTGTATTTGCACAGACAAGTGAACTCTTGAAGTATGAGCTGGTAAATGCAACTAATCAAGAGCTATCGTAAGTAAAGCCTGTGGCATCACTGGTTTACCTGACTGGGTGCATCCTCTATCCTCCCATAACTGTTTTTCGTGTAGAGGAGCAGATTCCTGCAATTCTCGCAGATGTAAGCACGCTTTCTCAGCATAATGAGGCACGCCATTGTCTGTGGTAGGATTAGATTCGGACTCAGGTGGTGAGGCAGTCTGAGCCACCGGAACAGGGACATGTTGTGAACCTAATGGTACAGACAGGGGGGTGCGCCTAGCTGCATCTTCAGCTGCCCAATGTGGTAGTGCATTACCCCGAGACACAAAATCCTGTTCACTTATATGTGCTGCACATTTCACAACTGCCACTGCCTGTGGTAACACAAGTGCCTCTATTACAGTGTCTACGAGGTTTCTATGCATAACAGGACGTCCGTATGACTTAACAAGTCCTCTCCTGCTCCATCTCATAATGCTGGAATGTACAGTGGATGTCACATAGGCTGAATCTGAATAGATTGTAGGGGAGCCGCTTACTGCACTTGAGGGGGACTCCAAGTCCCAGAGAGCCTTGCTGCACGCGCCTGGAGGCGCCGACATCATCGCTGTGCGCCCAGGGGGGCCTATTTAACGCCTCGCGGCACCCGCTTTGCGGGAGCCGCTTCGCCGCTAACTGCACTTGAGGGGGACTCCAAGTCCCAGAGAGCCTTGCTGCACGCGCCTGGAGGCGCCGACATCATCGCTGTGCGCCCAGGGGGGCCTATTTAACGCCTCGCGGCACCCGCTTCGCGGGACGCACGCGGGTGCGTGCCGTGCGAAGCCCGGGCCAAGGGCGGGCCCGTCCTTGCCCGTCGGAGCCCGGACGAGGCTGGGCTGGGCCCACTCTCTAACTTCTGCGCCTAGGTAAGGTAATAGGCTCGGTTTCAGGCCAGTGCGGGACATTTAATAATTGGTCCATTTGGGTGTGACACTTGGAATAACCCACAATTATCTTACTGATTTGGCCTATCTGAACAATCATCTTGAAAGGGTGAGCCCCAGGTATTAAATAAAACTTGAGAATGGGGCTTCTAGTTAAGTGATCCTGAAAAGCCATGATGAGTATTAGAGGCGCAGTAAACACTGCGACCCCGCAGACGACGGGGAAGATAGTGAATACCTTGGACTCTTTCTTGACGAGAGCAACAAATATCTTGACGAATGAGATAGCGCTGACTGAGCGCCGTCTCTCGTCGGAATTTCTACCCCAGAAAAGATCATCGTTAGGAGCGTTTGCAAATAACATTGGTTTAGGGAGTAAAGAGATTACTGAAGTGGGCTCGGAGGAAGTATCAGTAGCGGCCCCGGAGGGTGTGATACCGAAAATCCCGGAATTAACAGCACCCAGTGAGAACATACAAAGGACTTCCACAAGGGCCCAAACTAGGAAAAAATCCCAGGACAGCAAACGGGATACGGGGGCAAAAAGAAAGCGGGATGGAGGACCGCAAAGGGCTAATATAGCAAAGGTTTCAAAATTAAATAAGAGTAAAAGTATGTGCGAGGAGGAGGGAGATGCTGGAGGTGGGATTAGCCATGGTGAGACAAATATTTTAAATAGTGTAAATTCGGTTGCAATTCGTGAAACTGATGAAGCATCATGGCTTAGATTCGAAACATTGGTTTCTTCACTATTAAATCCTATTACAGAAAGGTTGACCCGGATGGATCAAAAAAATTACTGATCTTGGGGTGTATGTATTGGAACTCCACAATACAATGGAGGCACGAAGAAAAAACATACAGAGGCAGGATTCCCTCACCCCGGCCCCGGAAGTGAGCCCAATCGATCCTAATTTGAGTAGTTTAAGAGGGCCTAACCTAGACTCAAACACCTCGGAAGTCCTGAATGCAAAGATGCATATTGCCTCTAACAATGGGCTGTTAGACGAGGACAGGGCACAAAGGGGTACTGAAAGTACTAGTACTGGATTGACAGGGGGCCATCAGGATAGGCACCTAGGCAAAAATAGTAGGGCAACCAGTGTACCTGGAATGGATGAGGCGCCGACGACAGCGGGCCTACGCGGGGATGCCTTATGGAGGGAAACAGGTTTGACTAAGAGGCGGGCAGGGAAGATGGATCAAACTTTATATCTCCCACCAGCGGCAGCACCTCTGGTCTTAGTACTGGGAAATGTTCCTCAGTTAAGGAGGGATCAAGCTGAGTCTACCCCACAGTTGATATTGAAAGCCTTTTATTGGCTAAATCAAAATCTAAACAAAATAGGAGTGTTGGGAGGGATGGTAGCGAATCAAATATTGATGGCAAGAAGGGTTCCATGGGTGGGGCCCACAAGTAAGCATTGGGAGGGGGATTGTGTGGTTGTGAACTTTAACAGTAGGCATGTAGTAGGTTTTATTTTAACACATTTAGGCCAGATGCTCCCAAGTAGCTCCAATATTAAACCTTTACCTCTGGGTTATTTTTATAGGCCGTCTAGACCACAGAGAATCCAGCCACAGATCCTGCACACTGATGATAGGGGCTCGAACATGCAGCGGGTTGATAGTACCGGGGTCATATCAGATATGAACCATCAGAACCGCTTTGCACCCCTATCTGATTTAGAGGAGTGTGATTGACGCCAAGTGAACCCAGTATACGCTGAAAGTAGCTTAGAGGGCCAGATACCCCCAACTAACAACAACATTAATGAAATCTTTCCAGTAGAGGGAGCTATTATAAACAGTCTCTGTCCTAAGACCATTCTAGTAAAAGACATGACCTCCGAGAACACCCATAATCTCCACTCACCTGTAGGAACAAGCTTCCAGCACCAAACAGATATACAAAGAGTAAATAATACTGTTATATTAGGTGAGCTAGTCATTCCACAAGATGTACCACAAAGTTGGAGGCTACCGTCCAATTTACACAGCTTTACATACATTGATAATCAAACACAGGAAACAGCTAATCCGAACAGTATTACGGTACTCTTTTGGAATGTTGCAGGACTTTGGTCTAAACTACATAATCAGCTATGGCTAAACTTTGTGAGTAAATTTGACATACTTTGCCTGCAGGAAACATGGTCCTTGGAAGAAAATAACATTGAAGGCTATAAGACTTTTAACACTACTGCTCGACCATCGGCAAGTGGGAGGCCAAAGGGTGGCCTGTGTACGTATGTGTCAAATTTATTAAAGATAACTAAAGTAAGGTTGACTCTCTCAGAACCAAATTATCAAGTATTGGTCATGAAAATAGATAACCGAGACACACTTATTCTGGTAAACTTTTATAATAATGTACAAAGGGAATACATAACTCAAATGTTAAAACAGCTCAGAAATGCAATGCAGAACACTATGAATGATGATAGGGAAAATGGATTATTAGTTTGGGGAGGAGATTTTAATACTGCTTTGTGTTCGCACAATGATGATGCACTATGTGGCATAGTAGATGAAAGAGAATGTAACCTCCCTCACTTTTCCCACAACTTACAGGGTGACGCCTTAAATGAGATTTTATTCTTCCTAGATATGAGCTTTGTAAACATGTTGACCTCGCCTCCTATCCAGTTTACACAGACTTTCCATGGAAGGGGGCGAATACAATTATAGATTTTATAATAACAACAAATAGATCCGCCTCCAGGGTTCTAAGTTTTAAAACCCATAAAAATGTCTTAAGTGACCATTTCCCCCAAAGTATGAGTATATCAGTAGCATCAAAAACACGGATAGTACATTCCGAAAGGATCCAACAATTACAGGGTCTAGCAATAAATAAAATAAATGGATATTCCTTAAAATGGGCCCAGGTAGAACCATCTGTAGTTATGAAAGAAGTGGTGGATAACAGCAGGGAAAGTATTATGAAATGTCTCGATGAGACTACGTCACACGAAGACATATTGGGATCTTATATTTGTATAACAGATACTATCAGGAACACGTTAAAAAGGGAAACGAGAAATAGGAAGGAGAAGAAGGTTGGATGGTTTGATAATTGTACGAGAGCATATACCACCTTGAAGAACGCCCTACATAAAAAGAAACGGGATAGAGAAGAAATAGCCCAATCCAGGCGTGCATACAATCTAGCTTTAAAAACTAGAAAGAGGGAAATAAAAACGAATGCTTGGGCTGACTTGCACAAGGCAAGTACAGAGGGCGATACTATTGCATTTTGGCGTGTGATCAACTCTCCCTTCCTGAGACCCGAGACAATGCCAAGAATAGAAATCGCAATTGATGAAGGGCATTGGGTAGAACATTTCACTAAAATGTATGCTAAGAAACAGGAGTTTAACATCCAAACTGTTTGTCCCTTTGTCCCTAGCCGTACAAACGAGACCTTCCCAATTAATATAGACTTCACTCTAGAAGAAGTTGAACTTGCTGTGAAAGCTAGTAAGGGCGGAAAGGCACCGGGACCAGATGGGGTACCCGTAGACATATTCAAACAAAATTTGGAGCTATGGGGCCCCTTAATAAACAAGTCCTTGCAGCAGCATGCAAGGTAGGACTCATAGGAACTTGGTCTGAGTCATTAATGGTCCCAATTTTTAAGAAAGGTGACAGGCAAAACCCCACATGTTATCGCCCAATTTCCTTATTAGATTCGGTGGGAAAGGTCCTAGGCCGTATTAATTTAAACCGTCTCCAAGAATGGGCTAAAGAAAATAACGTATTAACGGACCTACAATTCGGATTCAGGGAAGGACTAGGAACATTAGAACAGGGCCTTAATTTAACAATCCTGACGGAAAAATATGTTACAGCAAAAAAAGGAAAATTGCACCTAGTCTTCGTAGATCTTTCCACCGCGTTCGATTCTGTATGCCATAATAAATTGTGGAAGATTCTCGAAGCGATGGGAGTTGAACCAGCCTTAATTCAAGTTGTGAGAGAATTATATTCTGATGCCAGCGCTAGAGTACGGTATGGACCAAATGGGGAATACACACCTTCATTTGCAGTAGAGAGGGGGGTAAGACAGGGTTGTGTCCTGGCACCCTTCTTGTTTACCCTGTATACCAACGGCCTTGAGCAGGTGATGCTTGAGGGGTGCCAGGATCTACCACAGGTGAAAGATCGACCCATTCCCATCTTACTCTATGCCGATGACGCGGTGATAATGGCACGAACACCACTTGAGCTACAGCGGGCTCTAATTAAATATAACCTCTACATGGAAAGCCTTGACCTAAAGATTAACGCTACTAAAACCTTTATAATGAGCTGTGGGAAAACTAGCAAGAAAGAAAGATCCATTTTTATTGGAAACAATAAGTTAGAAACCACAAAAACATATCCATATTTAGGTATTCTTGTGGATAATAAGGGCACATGGCTGCAGGCCATAAGGGTAAAAAAATTGATATTTATGAAAACAACAACAGCCCTTGTAAATTTTGCTCAGAAATTAGGTAAACGGCCACCTTCGGATTTGGTTAAAATCTATCAAGCCAAGTGTGTCAGTGCAGTACTGTATGGGGCGGGGATCTGGGGATTCTGTAACGTAGTAGACATACAGAAAGTGGAAAATGCTTTTATTCGCTATATATTGGCTGTCCCTCGTTCAACTTCAACCTTTGTATGTCACAAGGAGCTGGGGCTAGAATACATTACGGATAAAATAAGGGTCCAGCCAGTATTATTATGGCACCGAATCTGGACCTCAACAAAAACAACATTTAATCAAAGGGTCATAAAAGATTCTCTTAAATTGGACCAAGCCCTAACTATTAGATGGTTGAAGTATATTAAAGATTTTATGGGGGACTTAGGACAGTCAGAATTTTTTGAAAATCCATTAAAGATGATTAATATCTCTAGGAAAGATTTTAAAAACAATGTATGTCACACTTGGAAGAACTTAGATATGAAAGCGAAGCCTACAAACCGACAGTTCTCCAAAACCAGATGATTCTTGTTTCTACTGAAATGCAACCTTACTTGACCTACCATGGAACTGGGTATGATAGATTCGTGCTTGCACGTTTTAGATTAGATTCCTTTCATCGTTTAGTATCGTTCCCTACAATAAACGATTGGTCAAAAAATTTAGAAGCTTGCCCTGTGATGGTGATGCGTCCCAATCGACAATTCATATTGTTTTATTCTGTAAATATTATAGAGAATACAGAAAAAGGTGGATCCTCCCGATTTAAAAAATTTGGGGTTTGAGGCAATGTCGCCCCGCCTATCTTGCATTGCAACTATTGGATAGTGAATGTTATACTAGAAATATTGCAATATTTCTAAAAGCGGTAATCAAGTTTAGGAAACAATTGTAAATTTGAACGCATTGGTTTTATCTGTATAAATTGTTTTAATGAACCTAGTCTGATATGGACAGTCGCTTTTTACTTGGAAAAATTGAACAAAGAAGTACAATTATTATGTGGGTGGTTTGTACTTCTCCAATAATGATTTTAAATAGAATGTTTAAAATGTATAAACGTACAAATTTGTATTTGTGTACTTTGCTTTTATGATTCTTCTTATCCTAAAATGAAAATCGAATAAAGCGAATTTGAATTTGAATTTGATTTGAATAGATTGTAGTGACTTTTACTGCTCCATGTTGAAGAGCCACTATTAATGCTATTAATTCTGCTGCTTGTGCAGAATAATGCACTGATAATGTCAACTGCTCTACAATATGGAGAGTATCAGAGGAATAATGCTGTTGTGCTCTGACTACTGCTACACCTGTGTGTCTTATTCCTGTATCCTGGTCAATAGTAGAAGAACCATCAACAAAATTGACAATGCTTCCTGGTATAGGATCCTCTGTAGCTTGACTAGATTCATTAGGAATGTAAGTTGCACAGCCATGCGCATCATCCTCGGAGTCTCATATTGGATGGGCAAAGAATGTCGCAGGATTCACCGTATGAAAATTCACAACCTTCATAGATGGTAGTGATAGTATCACCTCCTATCCTGACACTCTTTGTGTAGTTAGAGTAGTCCTTCTGAATAATAGCAAATATTGCATGCTCTGCATAGAGCATCAAAGGTGCCCCCATAACGATAGGGGGGTGCTCTTCTGTACTGGAAAGGCTGCAGTGGCGAGAGCCTGCTCACAGGGATAATGTCCTCTCATTACTCAATCCAATTGTCCACTAAAATATGCAATGGGCTGGTCTCCTAAAGGATATTTCTGTGTAAGGACAGCTGTCATCACTTGACCATTGCAATGACAAAAGAGATAAAACTCTTTGGTATATTCAGGAGTTCGCAAAACTGGAGCATTTGTTATTTCAGTCTTCAATTTCTGAAAGGTCTCGATCAACTCTGGTGTCCTCAATGGTATGTCATTTTGAAAGGCTACAACTGTTTTCATGGAATCATCACAAAACAGTTGGTCATCCAATATCTCCCCAACGATTTTTTCTGGCTCAATGAAGATAACACATGCTCATAAGACATGATAATGGTCACTAGTTAACAGAACACCATAGGTTGGTGTCACTCTAAAGCCTCTATTTGCAATATTTATTGAGCATTAGAAACCCAAGAGTCTTGCCCTTGTTGCCAAAAAAGGAATTATTTAGGTAACTGAACCTCCTTTCCCAGTAACTCTGGTGTCTCTGCTATGACTGTATACACCGCTGCAGTAAATGCTTCCATATCAGCAGGTCGTGCTCTGATTTGATCTCCAGTAGAGGAATCTACAGTTACTAAATTGATTCTGGAAGGTGGAACTCCTGGGGTAGAACAAATCATGGTACCATCAGATTCAAAATTAATAGTCATATTCAACTTGGCTATAAGATCTCTCCTTAACAAATTAGCTGGGGCAGCTAGAGAAAACAGTAAACAGCCATCAATGAACCTCCCTCCTACTTTCATCTCCACTGGTGTAGTAAAAGGAACTTTTATCATTTCCCCAGAGAATCCTTGTGTGTCCATTGATCTGTTAGAAATTGGAAGGGCTCCCTCTGTAATACAGGATGTAGTTGCTCCTGTATCTATGAGGAATGCATACCTTTTGTCATTGATTGCTACCATCACAGTGGGTTCCTGATCTGGCCAGTGCATCACTGACAATACTGGACACATAGAAATACTCTGTGGGCACCTTCATTGTGTATATCCTCCCACAGAATTCATTTGGAAAGGATTCCCTACTCTCACAATTACACCGCCCTGTCCACTTTGAGGTGGAGTTGCCATTGGGGGTGTTTGGTAGTTTTGCTGAGGCGGCACCTGTTGTGCTTGAGGCATCATTGCTGGCTGCTTATTTGGTGATGGCATCTAAGGCACATATAGGATTTGCGGATTTGACTGTGGCTGTACTGCTGTGTTTCCTGGCTGATTGTAAACCCCTACCCTTCCATTTTGCTCATCCCATCTCTTAGTTCTGCAGTCGCTAATAAAATGTACATACCTCTGCAATAATGACATACGTGATCCATCCTTTGAGGGACTATCCTACCTCTTCCTCCTCGTCCTCCTCTACTAGTTCCCTGTATCCCTATATTATCCTGTTGTTGTGGGTACTGATGTTGAGTGGTCTCTGGGACCGATCCCACAGACATTGAAGTCATCTGAGTAGTGGCTGCTACTACAGCTCCTTCACTGCTCCTTTCTTTGCCAACTTTTGCTGCACTGATTTGGTGGCTGCTTTCTCTGTCACCTCCAGTTTGTTCCTTTTTTTCTGCTGCTGCTTCTTGCAAAAATGGATTATGTGCACTTATATCTCTGTCCAGGGCTTGGCTTCCAATGCCATTATGTTATCTAGGTTATCCTGCACATCAGTGGGTAACCCTTTCTTTACTACGTTGTAAAATAATACAGCATTTCTACCTGTTACTTCCCAACCCAGACCTACTTCTTTCATCCTATTAAGGAACTGAGCGGGATCCTCATTTGGCTGCATTGATTGAGGCATGAGAGATCCAATGTCTGGCCTATCAGGATACAATTTCCTCAGCTGATCCTACACCACTGTTCTAGCCAAATTAAATGGAGACCCATCATATCTAGTCTCAGTGAGGGTAAACTTTCTCACTCCAGCTTTTTGAAAGACAGTATCTGTTTCATCTCCAATGAGAGACCTAAGTAGACGTTTATATCTCCTACTGCCAAGGTGATGCTTGCAGTTAGCTTTTCGAAAGCTCTAATCCATTTCCCTGATCCCTCAATAAGCAGCGGCAACAATTTCCTAAGATTTTCCTTGTCCATTTGTGGCCAAGCAACATAATGAGGTGCCCCAGGTCCCTTGCGTATCAGGGGAATTTGATGTAAGGGAGTGGTAGAACACTGGAGGTTGTGGTGTCTGGCGTAATTCTGCCATACACGCAAGCATTTCTCCATGTAGGGATAATCCCAGTCTGGGTCTCTCTCACCATAAAGAATGCAATCCTCAGCATTCACCATATCGCATGGATCAAAGGACCGTTCTTGTGGCCATGGACTCATCTGTGAAGCTAACCTTTCAGTCCAATCTACCAAATTATCCACATATAGCACAACACTGTACCAGCTATTCTCTCCTTCAGCAACTATCTCACTAGGGGTGAAATCTTCGCTGTGCAAAACTGATTGAACAATCATTTGCTGCACTGGTCTATCATGTAGTGTCAACCCTCCAATAGCCTCACAAGATCCCATTCTGGAGTCTGTCTGGCCATGTGTTCCCTGAAACCGCTCAAGCTCTGTCGCTCAAGTTTTCCTAGCTCTAGAAAGCATATCCTGCTCTCCTCCTCTAGTATCAATGCGATTAGGCAATCCCCTGGCACTATTTGTGTGATCCAAATCAATAAGGGGTCTTTCTTGAATATCTACATCATAGGTAGAGTGCCTAGCTTTTGGTGGTTAAAGCACTGTATTCATACTATCCACAGGTTCATGTATAGACTCTATTCTATTTGTTATTCTCCCAAAACTTCCCTGAACCTATCCTGAAAAGTCATCTTGATATCCCTCTCTCCTCACTTCCCTTACAACTCTCCTACTCTCACTTCGTGATATCCGTTCTTTAACACTTTCTAGTGAAACTATTATGTTCCCCTTCTCCTTCTGCCAAGATGGTGAACTACCTTCAGTCCTATCTCTTTCTTGGGATACTGGCTGTCGCGCCAAACTAGCAATCCTATCCACATAGTCACTCCATCTAGCATCATCTGCATCTCTTCACTGTGGGGTAGACATTTGATTCCTAACTACCCTTCCTGTTGTGTCTCTTGCGATGTTGCTGATGAAACATGTGACTGGTCATCACTATCTCCTGGACTTTGCTTTACGCTTCTATCCTCCTGGGTAGAGGCTGGATCTGAATGTAGTGTACTGTAAACTGCATTTCTAGTTGTTCTGAAAATAGGGAGTCACCTACCCTTATTTGCTGTCTAGGTGTACTCACATGTTTTGGCTTTGGTATTTGTGGGGCAATATTAGTGGTAACTTTAGGAGATTGTGAAGTTGTTTCAATTTGGGGGTTCTCAAATCCCACTGCGGCTTCCCGTAGCTGCACCAGTGGATAAATACTAGGTACCTTGGGATAGGTACTCATAGGATCAGATGGGGTAGTAAGGAGTCATTAGGCTTCTCACAAAAAAACACGCCATAAAGCTAAAGTGGCTTCTCGCTTCTATAATTTGGCTCCTGCATATTTACTTCTAAGATGCGTAATAATATGCTCTAATATTTTATCATCAAATGTTCCTTCTTTTGGCCAGGGATATGTATGTTTTTGAGTGGCTTTAAACCATTCTAAACATAATTTTAGCAATTTTTGTCTGATCATTTTGGAAAAATCTTTTGCATATACGCAAGGGAGTCGCCATGATCACTCGTATTTCCAATACTTCTACAATTTAACCTTTTTTATCTATCTGGTCAAATATTACTTCTCCTTTAAAATTTACACAAGTCTTTAAAAACACGATAATACATCAAATTTGTTTTGATCAATTATGCATAGGGCTCCCTGTTTTATAGTATTTATTTCTGGGACATTTCCACCTGAATTTATCCATATTTATTTTTGCTCATTTTATCTGTATTTATCCAGATTTATTTTGGGTTTTGTGAAAAAATGAAGCTGAAATTAGTATATTTCCACATTTATTTAACCGATAAATATGCACTCATGCTTGAATGCCTGCCAGGTTTCAATGCTGTGAACACCAGCTGAAGATAAATCAATGCACTTATATGAAAATATGCAAATTTCAGTATCAACCTTGTGTATATTTATCTACTACTGTTAAAGCCTCTTTACTAAAATCCCTTTCTTTTTAATCCCCTTACCTATCAATCCACACAGCTATTGGCTTGGCAGTCATGGCAGACAGTATTTAGAATTACTCAAAAAGCAAGCATTTATCCACATTTAAAAATAAATAAAGACACAAAAAGAAATGTTTTCTGTCTGTATTTATCTGTAATAATCAGTAAAAACGGAAAACAGGGAGCCTTAATTGTGCACTACACATTAAAAATAACATTATGCAACACTAGACAACAACATTATACTGTGGCCACATTTCATTCAAACACACACACACATGCACTCATCATCAGCATAAGAAATATGAACACTTCAACTATGTCTAAATGTTAATCAGCATTATTCTACTCTAAACGGTAAATGCAACTGGTAACCCCTGGTGTCTTCCCTCCGCGCTCGGAAAGGAATACCGTTTCAAACCTTGCGTCTTTTAGACCCTGGAATGACTTTTGGACATTCGGTCCAGGATAGTAATTTGAGTGTTCAGATCGTACCTGGAGGTAAAGTTTAGCGACATCAGCCTTTCAGCTGTCCCTCTATGTCAAACATTTGGAACACATATTGGCACCTTCCAATTTCAAATTACCCACATTGACCACTTCCAACCTTATATTGGGAATAATAAGTTAACCAGTTATGTAGTGCCTTTCCTGATATTGTGAAACACATTTACACAATCTTGCATGCCATACCCTTATGTCTATTATAACCTTATACCTCTTAATCTCTTTTATCTAGATCTGTATTAACCATTTCCAAGGGAAACAAGTCATACAGTATATACAAAAACATTGAACGTAGTCCGCATTGTCCTCACCTTTAAAAGATGGTAATCCCCGGATCCTACACGTCCCCGTGCACAGGCAGAACTTCAGAGAACACGGTGGCTGCTTACCTCATCAAAAAGTGCGTAATAATCTATGCAGTGGGGGGAGGTGGTCTTCCAGTGTCAGCAGTCAGGTGGGGGCAAGAGGGACTCCAAGACTGGCTCACTAACTGTAGCAGGGTAACTTAAAAAGTAAAAAAATGGAAAAAGACAGACTCCTCTTTGGCAATGTAAAGACAGCTCTTTATTGTCGCGACAGGGAGATCCATCCTCCTCACACAGGGAGGCAGCTGGTCTCAATTTGCTGCATCACAGGCAGCTATTTTTAAAGAGAGTTAAACAAAGGGGTTACAAAAGCTCAAAAGTAAATCATCGGAACAGTTATATATTAATAGATGCTGATTGTAAAAAACATGAGGTCACCTGTGACCCTTGACTTTAGCCAAATTCACTAAATATCATTTATTGCAGTTTCCAACAATGCTTAACAAACTAACAATTCTTGAAAGCATGTATATTTGTGGTAAATACAATTCTAGTGTCATGTGCACCAAGACCTCCGTGTGTTCTTAACTAATTGAATCTCCTGCTCCTATTGTCTAATCAAGTTTCAGTCTATTTGGAAACACAAAATGCGTGTCGGTGAGCGTGTGTGCTAAAGTCATAAATTCCTTCAAGCTTGCTAAACACGAGTTGACCTCTAACTCCAACTCTTTCAAGTTATATATTCTATTATTTCCTCAAGTGAATTCTTCACCTCTTTCTTGTCAGCACAAGATCTTGGCCTACACTGATGTTTCACTATGTACAGTTGTGCAGCGCTTTTTGCTGGTGTCTGTTGTTGAGCTATGTTTTAATATTTCACATTGTCCACAACACTGAGCAATGAACAGTTCATCTTTGACATTTTTAAACTTCTAGTATTCACTGTCACTGGTAAGCAGTCAAGAGTGCTGGTACCAAGAGTGAAGTGTAATTATGTCCTTCAGTTTTAGCATGTCACTATCTTGACTTGGGACAGTGGCAATTTGTTCCAGCGAAATGGAAGCAGGGGTGCTTGATTTCACGATAAAATTTATGTGGGCTTCAGCTGTCTTAAAATGGGTGCTAGGGCATTGTAGATGCATTTGTAAGAAGTAGTCGGCAGGGTTCTGATCTTTCCCTAAAAGATGCGCGATGGTGTAATTGCACTCTTGCAATTGTAGACCCCAGCGTTGAATGCGAGGAGGCATATTTGCCTTTGGATTACCAAAGATAGTCAACAATGCTTGATGATCTGTCACAAGCGTGAGGGCTTCCCTTACAAGAATATGTAGAAATGTGCACAAGCCCACACCACTGCTAAGCTTTCTTTCTCAGGTTGTGAATAAGCACATTGAGTTTGGGACAAACTTCGACTTCCATATGCCATAATACGTATTCGAGTATTTGGGTGTCCGCTGTGCAAGGATAATGCCTAACCCGACAGGGCTAGCATCAACAAAAACCTCAGTATAAAGCTTTGAATCAAAGTATGCCATTTCAGTAGCGTTCTTAATAGCTTTTTTGATTTTCTGGAACCTTTACTCGCATTTATGTGACCAAAGGAAAAAAACTTTCTTTTCGTCAAGTCTCTTAATGGTGCACCAACAGTGGCAAAGTCTTGTATGTATCTAGAGCAATAGCTGGCCATTCCAAGTTATGAATGTAACATGGAAACATCTTGTGGGGGACTGGCAGGTGAAAGCGCTTGCACTTTAGCTGGGTCAGGTGTCATGCCCCCATCAAAAAAGATATGGCCAAAGAATTTTAACTTTGTCTTATGAAACTCACATTTATCCCCATTCAAAGTTAAACCGAAATCAGCGAGCAAATGACACACTTGCATTAGAGCTTTGCCGTACTCCTTCAGTGTAGCTTTGAAAACCAATATGTCATCACTATAATTAAAAGCATTCATGACATGCTGTATGATACGTCGAATGACATCTTGAAATAGCTCTGCAGCTGATGACACACCAAAACTTGGTCTTTTGAGATGGAACAAACTAGCATGTGTAGAAAAGGTTGTGATGTACCTGCAATTCTCCATCTGATGATATCCTTTATTCAGATCAAAGCGAGAGAATACCTTTGCACCATTCAATTGTGTTATGTAGGCAATGGGCGGACCTAGATGTCGTTCTCTTTCAATTGCCTTGTTCGCTTGACGCATATCTACGCAGATGCATACAGCTCCTTCACTGTTTTTTTAGATACTACCACTATGGGAGAAAACCATGGAGATGGACCAGTGGAACACTCAATGATTTTGTGTTTGTGTAAGAATTCCAGTTCTATTTCAACAGCTTTCTGTAAGAGAAATTCAATTAGTCTGTGTCTTTGAGCACTAAGACGGACGACCTCATTAATGTGTAATTGGACTTTCATAGTCTTGAGTTTTCCCAACCCACGAAACAACAAAGGAAATTGACTTACTATTTCGTGATGAGCATTCATGTTATAGTTCACAGATATCTGTCCCATATCAGCAGCTGTGCTGAAGCGGAGTAAACAGGCGCTTGACGTCATACCTTGAAATACATGAATGGATGCTTGTAACTTTTGTTTTCTTGTGTTTCATCGTTGCTACAAATGAACCTTGACTTTTTAGTGGCGTTCATGCAGCCCACATATACACTTTAGTTTTCAACGGCGTAAGTCGGGTCAAGGGAGACAGTTCATTATATTTCTCCTTGGACATAATATTTATTGACACACCACTATCGATAATGAAAGGTATTGAACAACCATTGACTGTTAGTGTGATTTTCGGACAATGTTTGTATGACTTTGGTGCTTTGACTTGTCGACTTTTCTTGGACCGGTATTTTTCCCCACATTCAACCAGTTCAACATGCGCACGTTTCTCTGAGGTAAACATAGACATGGCAAAACTATCTTCTTCGCTTTACATTGATACTGTTGAACAATTTGAAGATTTAGATGTCGATCGATTTCGTTTGGTGTTGATTTGCTTCAGCTGATGTGGTCGCTTGGCCTAATGGCACTGCGCCGCACGTCACTTCTAGCACGTACAGGAGGCCAATTTGTCTTCGCGCTGTGATGTACTTCCGTTTTCCTTTGCCTTGCAAATCATTACAAAATAGTTTTCCTTTCCTCAGCCTTTGCAGATCTGCCCAATGGCGAGACATTTTCCTTCGTGTGGAAATGAAATCTACACCTGAAAAACAACTTTTTCTGTGGAGAAATCGATCGGTGTAACTCGGCCTTGTACTTTGGCTTACTTTTTACATTCATTACTAACTCACTCTGGGCACCTCTTGCTTCCATGTCAGCAGCTTGTCGATCAGCACACTCTTCAGCTCTGGCAGCCATGAGAACTCGCTTCAGACTCAGAATTTCTCTCAGCTTTCGTCGTCTGAACGAATCTGACAAGCATCCATCAATCACTGAGGCGTATAGCTTCCTCATCATTAAATTAATTGAACTTACTGTATTTGATGAGCGTATCTAGTCCCTCAACAAATTCGGCGAAGGTCTCACCAACCTTTTGTTGTTCTTGGCTGAAGATGTACTTTTCGGAATCTACATTTGGCATTGGATTGAACTTGAGATTCAAGGCTCCTTTGATTTTATTTTATGTAATTTCGTCAGCTCGCAGCATTTTCTTTATGACTTCCTTTATACCTTCAACATCAAGGTTCTTAAGGTACTTGATAATCTTCTTGTTATCCGCTTCTTCTATCGCATCAATGAAATCATCAAATGTCTCTATCCAGGCAGTCCATATGTCACCAATACCCAGATTTTTGGTGGTATCAAATAGCGGTGGTGGTTTGAAGAAGGCAGCTGCATTGTGACCATTGGTGGAACTTACTAATGTTGAGAGTACTCGGATTGGGGCTGCACTTTGACTCCACATACACCAAACGTCGATTCTGCACTTTGACGGAGGCATATGTGGCACGCACAAGCAGTTTGCTGGACCACGGCAAACTCTCTGAGAGAGTACTGTCGATCTTCGGGTTACTTGTCCCCTATCTCGTTGCTAGTTGTAGCGTCCTTGCCAATGACTGCAGAGCTTATTAAAACACATCCTTAGTCTTCTGCGCGTTACCGCGAACTCAACATTCTAAACCTGCATTCACTTCACTACGCTCTAACACTTACTTCACAGTTCTACGGAGTCCATCAGGAGCCACAAGGGTTCCGTCATTACAAACTCACACAACACTACAAGTATACTGAGACTGGTTATTGCCGAGAGCTGTTTATATATGTGGGGAACAGCAGGAAAATTAGAATATGGAAATAATTGCATTTTTGGAGGAAAGTGGAATAATATACACTAGTAGCAGTGGGAGCAGGTTCAAGCTGAGATTGAAATATATTCCATCATTACCGTAGGAGGCCCTAGATATGTTTCAGGACATTGTGATTAAGGAGTTTACAAAGCTCAGATGTAAGACCTTTTACCTTAAGAAACCTTACATGGTGTCAATGTTGAGCACTCAAGGCTTTGATGCAGGATCCTGACTTAGTAATTAAGCCTGCTGATAACAGCAGCGACTTAGTAATGTCCAAAGATATGTATCTAACCGAGGCTATAAGGCAGCTGGGAAACACAAGCTGCTATGAAGAGATAAAAAACTGAAATATTGGAGGACAGACAGTAAATATTTTGATATATTACTAGAGTAGAAAGACAGGGAGAATAATTGAGACAGATGAGTACTGGTTCCTAAAGTGTGATTTTCCTAAGCTCCTTGTCCTGTACTTCCTTCCCAAAGTTCATAAACGTATGTCCAATCAACCAGGGAGACCCAATGTATCCTCCAGGAAAAGTATGCTGGACACATCCTATTCATTACATTGACTACTTTTATGACCCCTGATCATTTCCATCCCTTGGGACAGTAAGGGCAAGTGGGATGTTTCTCTCTAAGGGCCTGATAAATTAAAGGGGTTTTCTCATTCTGTGTCTATGGGGACAAGCTTTGATAGATAAAGGCCCAAGATGCAAACTGGGAGGAAGGTTTGCTCCTCATGACTGTCAACGTAGATTAACTGTATACTAGCATCCAACACCATGATGGTTTAAAAGCATGTAGACACTTCCAGAGAGCTTGAACAATATGTTACCTCTGCCACACTGACATGATAATGAATATGATGGAGCACTGTCTTAAGAATTAGATTGTTTGTTTCAATAATAAGAAATACAAACAAATGAGGGGCACTACAATGGATACCTACTTTGCCCCCAGCTTCAGGATCATGATGTGGCTTAGATACATTGATGATTTACTCATTATCTGAAAGGGAAGTTAAAATGTGGCCAAGGAGTTTGTGGAACTCTTGAATGAAAACAGTATGAATATAAAGCTATCAGGCATGTGCAGTAAATACCATGATTGAATTCTTGGACGTGAGGGTAAGAGTCAAGGAAGAGAAATTAGAGAGTAGTTATTTCAGAAAACCCACAGCAGGCAATAGGTGCTTACAACCCTAAAGTGGACATCCTGAAAAGCTCAAAAAGCGGTATCTCCTCTGGAGAATCCCTGAATGCAAAAAGAAGATGTAGAAAATCAGGAGGATTTTTACTATGAGAAATATGTTATGCTTTAACGACTACTTGGGTAGCTACTATGAATAAAGAATACCTTCTATTTAACCCAGAGAGTAAGGACAGAACTAACAGATACAGGTCAACAAAGTGTGTAATAGCTTTCAATGTATCTTCAAAAAAAGTGAGAGACCTATTAAACATTGGAGCATTCTTAAGAGTGATAATGTGACTGGAAATAATATTAGTCCCGGTCCACTGATAAGCCTAATGAACAACCCTCAGCGAAAGGTTTTTATAACTGCAACCAATGCAAAGACTGTAAATCTAGCTATAATACCAACAAAGCACCACACAGTGAGAGACACAAGAAAATTGATAAATAAATCTTATGTAGTTCAGACTACATTGCAGATGTCCTAGTCTGTATTTGTAAATAATACTATGTAGAGAGTATTATACACCCATTCAAGAAAAGGCCATAGAGCACCAATGTGGTATTCCCAAAGCAGATAAAACATACCCAGTTGCGAGGAACTTTAAGGATTTTTACAACAGTAACAAGGAACGTTTAAGATTGTTTGAGTATTCAAATGATTCCTAGAGATAAGAGGAGGTGACAGAGAACTACATTTGAGAAGGCAGGAGTCTAGATAAATCATTGACTTTAAGACCAAAATGGTCGTTGGGGTTTCAATCTTGGTAAGGAACGCTCTACCCACTTATAACAGTGTAACACTTTCTCTGGAGTTGTTATAATTATTACATTACCAATGGGGGGAGGGAAAAACTCTTATGTGTAATGCTAATGATATTTAAATGTCACTACTTTTTCTTTCTTCAGGTGTTGCCTTTCATATATGTTTTAGCATTTGCTATATACACTTGTATATACAGCTTCTTCTCTTACAGGATTTCGGAACTGCTCATAGATGACAGAGACATGGACAATTGGAAGAATAGATCAGTTAAGATTTTATTCCATATATTAGCCCACTGGGGCTCGATTAGTCAAAACCTGTGATAGCTTGGATATTATATGCATACACGATTTTTCATCCCTGTGATTTAATGATGAATTTGTAGAGGAGAGCTATCTAAAATATGTTATTTTGTCTATATGATTTAACCCACTTGGGTTTTATTGGAGGGAAAATCCTTCAACTCTGTATGAACTTTATATTTCCAATAGGGCTCTCCCTGGATGCATTTTCTTGTTTTGGAAAACACGCCCTAATATGTATGTTAGTCTAGTATTATATTATTTCTACTTACTGTTTGCATGGGGAACATTGAAATAGACTAAAAGTTGCCACACAACATATTGTGAAAAAGACCTTGGCATAGGCCAAAACGTCTTGAAATGGATTCTTGTCAAGATAATAGATCCCACTGATGTGAACACATTCTATGTACTGATGTCTACTTGAAATAAAGAAATATATATGTAGTATATGAATATGACATGGCTCCCAAGATCATTCTCTAATCAGTTAGTCAGATGCAAATTTGGGTATCATACATAACACTGGTGATCCTATGATACCTGAACCAGTGGGCACTGGCACGAGATGAAGGATGCATGTAGCATTCTGCATGGCTCTCAACTAATATCTGTTGTCTTTATTTGAAGAAGGAAGAAAAATTTCTTCTAAAGCTGCTCCTGCCCTCACTGTCTGTGCTTTTAGCATTTCCACCCTCCAGCATGCGATATGCTGCTGAAAGATCAAGGGCTGCTTGCTGGTTGCCATGGATGCCAATGCTATCTCTTTGGCTGACACCCGCCTGTATGCACCACAGTAAACATTTACGATAAATTGCTGCTGATGTTTGGAGATTTTGGGATAGGATAATCATCTTTTTCACATTTACAAGCAGGATAAAAAAGCACTTTAGTGGAAATACTGCAGTTATTTCATTTACAATTTAGCTTAACTAACTGCATTTACCTAAATAAAGGTAACTTATTTGTGGTGTTTGTGGACCTGCAAAGGACGTTTATTGGAGTAAATAGGGGAACTTTTGTGAGCTGCATGTAGAATACAGGACGATATAACTTGATAAAGCCAATTAAAACTTTTCACATAGACAATTTCATTCAGATATGGTACACTCTAAAGGTGAAACAACGAAATCTTTTACTACAGGCCACAGGATAAGACAAGGATGCACAATTGATCCTAAATCAGTCTCTTTACTAAGGATCTTGTGTTCACTCTGTTGGCTGCACAACATGATATACCTAAGTCAGTAGGAGACAGACTGCCGATGTTGTTACTCACAGAAGTGATTTCATTGTGTAGAACACAATTCTAACTTTGGACAATTTCAATTATTATTGCATATCTGTTAGACCCTATGGGGGTGAGGGGGCACAGAGCTATTGGGCCTGGTTGTATGATGATAAAAAGTAATGCATCTTCCATGCAGCCTTTACCTTTGGATTTCCAGTGAATGAATTTCTAAGGTTTTTTTTTCAACAAAAACAGATCTTTTATCACATCTAACTATAGCATTACTTTAACCTTTGTTTTTTTCAGTGAATTTCTAGTTTAAAAAAAAAAATATAAAGTAATATTTTATTACTATACATAAAGGCAACCCCCCCTGTGGCCAAATCCCCAGCAGGTAGCTAACCCCATGCTGCGCATGGCCTTTGTCGTGCGCAGCATAAGGTTGGCCTTTGGCCCCTGGGGATACCATCTGGGGCCAAATCAAAAACAAATGCCACCTACCTGGGCCTTATTAGGCCCCCAGCAATACCATCCCCAGGGGCAATACCATCCCCAGGGGCAATACCAATAAAAAATGGGAAGGGGCCACATAGCCCCCCTCCCCAAGCCTTATTAAGTCCCGGGGACCCCATCTCCCAGGGCCTTTTTTCCTTAAAGGGAAACGCACACCCAGGGCACAAAATTTACAGAAAAGGGGAGGGAGGTCGCGCGGCCCCAACTCTCCTAGCTTTATTAGGCCCTGGGGACCTCATACCCCAGGGCCATTTTCAAAGCTCCCGCCCATTGGGAGAAGACGTTGTGTTTGCACCCGCATGGCAAGAGATTCAACAAGCATCTGCAATGCAATAGGTCTCGCATTTACACGAGTTTGAGCTATTGGCATTGTAAATGAAAATGCCTTTTATTTATGTCTTGGTTTTTAAAACTTAAATAAAAGGCACTGTCAATTACAATGTCAATAGCTTAAACTCTTGCAAATGCAAGACCTATTGCATTCCAAATGCTTGAAGGCATCACTGAGTTGGTCCCTTCTGTCTCCCATGGCCCCTGAATAGCTCCCCATTTGCTAAGAGTTAAATAAACAAGCCGGTGGTCACAACCGGGCACAAGAGACCCTCCTGCAGTAAGAAAAACTCGTTAAAGAAAATAGTGCTTACAAACTAAAGAAGACGTACTGTGTAACAACTGAAGTAAAAGGGCCAGTCCTCATGGAAGGTTACAAATGAAGACAAGGCGGTACTAAGGAGGGACTAACAAGCCTTATTAACAAATCAGAAGCCAGCATTTACGAAGGACAATGACACAAGTCAATGACAAATATGGGTGGAGAGTGGGCAGGGCTTCAAGTACATACTCCAACACAGCATGGCTCACAGCGCATGCGTTGCCCAGGCTCGACCTAAAAAATTAGGATGCACTTTGCAATTCGAGTAGACATGGATGTGAAAAATTAAATACAACAGTGATGTGATTGTGCTTCTCCAAAACATTATTTAGGGCAGCAGTTCATTTGTTTTTTTAGCACTGGTATTGAAACAATGGCCCAAGTTGAAAAATAAATGTTTATTTGACAAATGTCCTTCAAAATTGGTTCACACACATACAGCAAAGGTCCACATTAAGAAAGCAAGCAGCAAAAACAAATGTCCAAACTTTCAAAGTGTGCCTAAGTTCTGGCCTTCTGCTCTGCTTTTCAAGAGGTCCTGTGTCTTCATGGGCCACTCTTTGGACCCCAAGTTCAAGTAAGAAAAAAAGCCTTTCCACACTTCCACTTAGGACCACAAGGAAACTTCCAGTCTCCTGGGGTCTTGCTGCATTTCCTTACGAGTGAGGTGGGCTCCCTCTCTCTCCCATCCACAGGGGAAGAAGTTCACAGCAGGGAGCCTCCTCCTGGACAGCCCCGGATCCCCCCTCCCCTTGTGGGGTCAGCAAGAGACCAGCTCCTCTCCTCCTCAGAGCAGATTTTAATATCTGAGATTGTAAGAGAAGCTAAAGTCACTCTCCAGACCTTCTGCAGACAGACTGGAAGTTGTCCAAGGTAATCTTGTCCCATCCGAGACAGCAATCAGTAATGTTTTATTTCCATCTCCAGCCTGATGAATGTCTCAAAATATTTTTTTACAATGGATGGTGTCTTTAGATCATTGAAAGACGCACAGACTTACAGCAACCCACGATGGAGTGGAGTATCATTCATGGCCATCCACACCAAGCCATTCAGTGGGACAGATTCAATCTGTTGCTATGTATGATTGACTTACAGCAACCCAAGACGATGTTGCATCATCGCAGTCCACACCAAGCCATTCAGTGGGACAGATTCAATCTGTTGCTATGTGTGATTGACTTACAGCAACCCAAGACGATGTTGCATCATCGCAATCTACACCAGACCATTCAGTGGGACAGATTCAATTTGCTCGGCTGACATCATTGCTATTTACTCTTTAGAAGATCTATTCAACCCTTTAAGAAAGGACCAGAAACGCCCGATCCTTCATTTCACTGATAGGCATTATCTTTACTACATTTCTGCATGCTCTCTTTTCGCCTCCCATAGGAAAAGCTTATATTTTTCCTTAATTTTTCTTATTCTGATTAGAAGTTCATTTGTAGGAGGAGTCAAAAAACGAACCAGGGATTCTACGTGTACTCTCCACCACCACTGTCGAGCCAAGGACAACCCTCTGTCAGTTGTCAGGTGGTCCATGGTCTATAGAAGACTCCTGGTGACATGTCCTCCATCGTGAGGCATTTCATCCAGTTACTGGCACCATTCAACCAACATCATGCGTTTGTTGCATCTCGACTCCAAACTTATAGGAACAAAACCTTCATTGCCCAGAGCCAAGCAACCAAATGTACAAGAATGAGGGCAACAGGCATGGAAGGGAACTAAAAAAGACAACTTAATCCCTTCCCCCCCATGTCTTCGGACAGGCAGCGCTATGATAACCAGCAGGCCTCAATAAAAAGCCTCCCATCACATAAATGGCATGCCCACTCCATAAAAATGAAGTATACACCTTGCAAAACAGATGAGGATGGGGGTGTGATAAGTTTCCTCACCCGAAAAAAAAGAGAAGTTGCAATAGTACTCAACAAGAACATTCCTTTCCTGCTCAAAGCACATACTCCGGTCTCAAGAAAATACCTCACTTCCACTGACTATTCTCACAGCCTGGTTAACTAAATAATGTGGGTCCCTAATCTAGTCTCCATAAGGTCTGCTAACAGGTGGTCACATGCCAAAGTCAGAGGGGCTCATTAAGAACCAATGCACCCCACAAGCAAGGCCAGAAACAAGAGTGCTTCAAGCCCCGAGAGAAGTCTTGGAAGCCAAAACATAAGAGACGAGTAAAGAAAAAAGGAAGATCAAATATTTGGGTTAGATTGAACGCCCAAAAGGGACCCACAGGTGCCACTGAAAAAGGGATGCAAAAAAAGGTAATTGACACAGGATGCGGATATGCAAAGCAAGGGCAGAAAAAACTCATGGTCTCATAGATCCGATTATAAATTAGAAAACGTTAACTATTAGGCAGCAGGATTCGCTAATTGCCTTCAATCAATTATAGTAAGATCTTTCTAAAGTTTTAACAGTATTTTGTTATATCTTTAGGAAAGCCTGTGCGCATGTACATCTGTACTGTGTGAACAATAAACAAGCATGTTATCACAACAACAAACAGCGATTCAGTTTTAATTGATCTGCTCTTAGGTGTATTTGGGAATTCAGACGTGCTGCTTTAGCTGAGGAAATGAAGAATTTGTAGCTTTGTCTTTCGAGTTTGAGCTGGATTAGCAACTGGGGCTCTTTACCACTTTTTAGCTCTTACAACACAGCATCTTTTTATGTCTGCAGCTGGATAGGAACTACTTAAAAGCTGTGATGTCCGGAGCGTGTGGGATCATCCACGGCAGCTTTGATGGAATATTTATAAGAGAAGATCAGCACTGTAGGAGACGAGTGGATGGACAAAGCTCGAGGAGATGGAAGCCCTCAGATTCTCCCAGTCATGGAGCTGATACTAGAAGATCAGCACTGTAGGAGACGAGTGGATGGACGAAGCTCGAGGAGATGGAATCCCTCAGATTCTCTCAGTCATGGAGCTGGTACTAGAAGATCAGCACTGCGGGAGACGAGTGAAAAGACGAAGCTGGAGGAGGTGGAAGCCCTCAGATTCTCTTTGAAATGAAGCGGATGCTTGTGGTTCCAGGAGTTCTCTTATTGAACTTGAGACAGCATTGCAATGGTTAGGGACATGAGCAGAAAAGAACAAGTAAATGGTCAGACCAGTCTAAGAGGATTGGTCCTAAGTTTAGGATGCACTTGTTTGGCGATGAGGTTGGGGGGGGGGGGGGAGGCTTAAGCCTTTGCTGTGCCTAAGTTTGCCACAAAGCTAAAGGACGTCATTAGCTGAGAGAAAGGATGCCTGTTCAGAAGTGATCTGTTTGGAGGATTTGTTCCAACAGACTCTGAAATGTCCCAGTAGGATGGTGACAAAGAGGAGGAGGAAATAAGAGGTGATGACTTCAACAAGCCTATTTAAGAAAGTGGAGTTGTTCCCAGGACAGTGACAGAAGTGACCAATCTCGATCTGCTTGTGGTGGTAAGGGAAAGATGAACATTTATTTATTTATTTATAAAGTTTTATATAGCGCGAACATGACCACCGGGGGCATCAGAGCGCTTTCCAATATATGTGGCAAGAGGGTACATGTAAACAACCAAGAGTAACCAAAGAGAAGGAATCATATACATAAAATATCACAGCAGTAGAAAATAAACGAAGTGATAATTACACAGTCATAGGTGTCCGAGCATCCTCATGACCCTTAATTGTCCAAAATGGTAAACACAGCTAAAATTTCACAGTCAAAAGTGATCAAACATTCTCCTGAGTCATAAAATGTCAAGGCCGTAATATACAGAGCGAAAATTCACAGACATGAAAAGTCCGGGCATTCAAATGGACCAGGCCGCCGGGCCACGGATCGACAGTTAGGCCACGGCATCAAGAGGTGGGGCCAGGCTGAGGTAAGAATTTCTTCATTAGGAGCCTTTTGGCTTCTTTCTTAAAGAGGAACGTGGAATGATTCGTCCTGAGTTCGGGGGGGAGGGAGTTCCAGATCCTTGGAGCCAAATCCGAGAAGGCACGATTGTAGGTCTTTTTTTTCATGAATTTATGCGGTTTGAGTAGTAGGGTGCTGGCACTTCTGGAGGCTCCCGAATCACATGAGGGCTCCAATTTCTGCGCGAGGTATTGCGGAGTCTGGTAGTGGATGGCTTTGTGTGCCATGCATGCGATTTTTAAGTGTATCCGGGCTTCATAAGGAAGCCAATTAAGGGCTAACCAGTCCGGAGAGATATGGTTGACTTTTTTTGTGCCAGTTATGAGCCTAGCAGCAGAATTGAGGGCAGCCCTAAGAGGAGCCGTCTTCACTCTGGGCAAGCCACACAGCGTAGCACTTCCATAGTCCAGCTTTGAAATCACTAGGGCTTGCACTGCAACCTTAAGGTCAGGAGCAGGAAGGTATTGTTTGAGTTTTCTGAGGATGTTGAGTTGGAAGTTTGCTCCTTTGGTGAGGGAACTGATGTGCTTCTGCATGTTTAGGCTTTTGTCTAAAATGATCCCCAGAGAGGATGCCGAATCCACGAGGTAAGGTCTGCATTTCAAGGCAGTGATCTGAGACAGCCATTGGTCCATGTCCAGGGATTTTTTCTGGGGAGAGATTAGGAGGAACTCAGTTTTTAAAGCATTAAGCTTCAGGTGATTGCGTGTCAGCCAGCATTGTGTTTCCAACAGGATTAAGTTGAGGGATTGAACGTCCTCGGCGGAAGCGATCTTCAGGTAAAGTTGAGTATTGTCCGCGTACATGTGATAATGAATGTTGGATGATTTCAAGATTTCTGTCAGAGGCTCCATGAACAAATTAAAGAGCGTGGGAGACAGTGCTGACCCTTGTGGAACTCCAAGAGAAACCGGAGCCTGGTGAGACAGGGATTGGTTCACCTTGAAGCATTGTGATCAATTGTGAAGGAAAGAGGAGAACCAGTTAAGTACAGGCCCAGACAACCCCATCCTGTGTTCTAGGAGGTCAGTTAGGTTATTGTGTTTGACCGTATCAAAGGCTGACGACAGGTCGAGAAGGATCAAAAGGCAGGCCTCATTATGGTCCAACATTCTAAGTGCATCATCTACGATGTGCGTCAACGCTGACTCTGTACTATGGCCCGCGCGGAAACCAGATTGACAATGGTCCAGGAGGTGGAAATGATCGATGTGGTTGCAGAGTTGGGCGAGCACACATTTCTCCAGGAGCTTTGCCAAGGTGGGGATGTTGGAAATTGGGCGAAAGTTATAAAGATCCGTGGGATCCAAGGATGATTTCTTTAAAATCGGGGTAACTTGGCCCGCTTTAAGGCAGTCAGGAATATCACCTTGACTGAGAGAAGCATTTACGATCCTAGTCCAGAGTGTTAGAAGGGAGGATCTGACTTCCGGGAACAGGTTCGCAGGTAGAGGGTCGTTGTAATGATTAGAAGGTTTCAAAGACAACAGCATTTTGCGTATAGTGAATTCATCAACCGTTTGGAAAGAACTCCAGGAAGCATTGTTTTTGGGGAGGTAGGGGAGCGCCGGGAGTGTATCTGCACTCGGGTGACGGAGGGAGGTCTGAGGACTGCTCGACAGTTGCTCAAGGGCGGCGGCTAAGTCAGATTCAATCTTCAAGGACTTCTCCGAGAAGAAATCCGCAAACTGTTCACAACTCGGCAGCGATCCTTGGACCAGTGGTGGGAGGTTGGTATGACTATTAGTTTGAGCCTTGATGATTTCGAACAGTTTTTTTGGCCATTTTTTTGCTTGGTCAAGTTGAGTTCTGAGGAAGGTAGCCTTTGAGCACCTGATGTGTTTGTTGTATAAGCACCTCCGGGATCTCAATTGGTGGAGGTGTTCGAGGGAGGGATGGGATCGCCACCGCCTTTCTGCCAGTCTTAAGTTTCTTCTTTCGGAATTAAGACTCTCATTGAACCAAGGTTTGGAGGTTTTGGCGGACTGTCTTTTAAGCTGTACCGGTGCAACCGAGTCTAGAATATTAAGCATAGCATTGTTATAATGGTCCGTAAGGTCATGGACGTCCGACATGTTTGAGGGCGGGGGCATGATGTTATCGCAGAGGTCGGTCAGATCTTGTGAATTGATGTTCCGTAGACATCTTTTCATCTGTTTTGGGTTCTTAGTCTGGGCTCCACTTGCTCTTCCCGAAGTCAGGGCGAGGAAGGTGATGCAGAAGTGATCTGTCCAGTCACAAGGGAGGATAGACTCCAGAAGGATGGAGTTGGGTTTGGCAATGACAAGATCTAAGGTAGCTCCTTTTATGTGAGTCGGACTGTCACAGAGTTGAATTAGGTTGAGGTCAGAAAGGAAGGATTTGAGGCTATTGACCCCCACATCATTTCCAATGGAGATTGAAATCTCCCAAGAAGATCTGAGTGCCATGGAAATCCGCATTGTCCGCAATGATGTCCATGAGCTGCTCAATGAAGGGAAGGTTGTCACGAGGGGGTGGTAAAACGTGTGCAATTTGCATGAGTGCTTATTTTGACCAGATACTTCAATACACAGGTATTCACACGATGGCAGTGGGTCGGCATGTCGTACCTTCACCGATAGATTGCTACGATGTAAGCATGCAATGCCTCCCCCTTGGCCAGTAGTTCTGTCCAACCTGATGATATCAAAATTGGGAGGCAATAGGAGGTCGAGGATGGGAGCAGCAGCGTCATTTAGCCAGGTTTCGGTAAGCATAACAAGGTCGGGATCCTGGTCAAGGAGGAGGTCGGCAATGTCCGCTGCATGTTTAACAGCCGACCTGCAGTTAAGGAGCACGCATTTGAGATTTATGTTGGTGTCTGTTGGTGTAAATAGAGTGGTGGCTATTCTCGAAAGGTTGTTCTCATTTAGAGATCTGGTGTTTGACCTTGTTTCCCTGAAGGGATCGGAGAGGATGGGCTCAATTTGTTGCTCGATTGATGCTGAGGAGGGGTGACCCATGCCGTAAGAGGGCAGGAGAGACTGAATATCCATATCAGACAATGCGGCTCTACATCTGGACGGGCGAGAGGGGTCATTAGGGTGCGGGGCAGAGGCCCAGTTGTGTGTGTGGGGGAGGTGGGATGGAGACCGCCTTGAATAGTCGGGAGAAGGTAGCAGGGTGGACCCCTTAGTTGGGGGTGGGCGGCGTTGTTGCTTGTACGGAATGGGGTGACTGAATCTAGCGTTAGCTGACAGTTCCTTAGTGATATGCAGAACGCTGCGTACCTCAGCCTTAAGTTGTTGGAGGCAGAGTGTGATCTCGTGAAGGGTTCAAAGGAAGACAAAGAGAGAGCTGAAACAAGCAAACGGGAAAAGTTTGATCTCTGGGTCATAACGACCCTACCCACTCCTGCCCCTAGGTGAATCTGTCTGATAATGGCGTAATTTAACGGAACAAGACTGTCTACAAGGGTTGAGAAGAGTGGTTAAGCCAAGTCTGAAGTTAGGAGAATCTCAAGGTCATGGTACAAGATGGTAGCAGAGTTGCTGGCAGCTGCAAATGTACAATGGAGCAGACCATAGCTTAGAGGAGGACAGTTTGGAATGTGGGAAGAAGGTTTTGTGCGAGATATTAGGATAGAGTCTTCTTGTGAGGAAATAGGGCTCCGGGACACATGAACGGAGCAACTGAGCAGCAGAGGCAAAGAGAGGCGTGGGCAGTAGACAGAGGAGGGACCAATGGGAGGCGGCCCATCAAGCTGAGGGGGTACAAATGCTGTAGAGAGAAAATAAGGGTGGGCGTGGATGAAGAAACTAGAATTTATACTAGTAAGGGGTACTGTCGCCAGGTTTATAAATAACCAGCTGTTTCTTGTGGTTCGTTCTGTTGAAAAGGATTGGTTTCTTTCTGTTTTTTGCATGGGGGATGGGGGGGGCTAGATTCCCTTCATTTTAATTTCTACTAGGCTGTTTTACAGCTTCTGTAAACTGGGTGTTCACTTCAAGCCAGGTAAAACCATGCTGAGATTTTTGTGGGGGCGGGATACAATATTCTGATTTTTGCAGCAAGGAATGTCAGATATTACGAAGTTATTCCTCATTCTAACCTGCAGAATGTAGAATAACGTGTTAACACCCGTGAAAAAAATCAAACCTAGCAATATGGGTGATTCCCTGTGCGGTGTTTCCAGGTCCTTTCACTCAGCACTGGGCATCAGGTCCCTGGTATTTGAAATTTCAGCCGAGGTGTAAAACCATTCACTGCTTCCAAAACGGTCATTTTAGCCCCATCAAAAACACCTCGAAAATGATCTTGATGACATGAATGAACGAGAACTTGAACCCGCGCGACGGCGGACTTATAATCAACGGGTATCAATGTTCACTGCGCCCCTTCCAGGGACCATCTTATGATGCGACAGATATAGGGTCGATTCTGAAGAAAAGTCGCACAGGAGTACATTTCCGACATTTTGGAATTGACAGAGGATTGCAGGACTACTGCCGGGAAACCATGATGCCAATCACACTTTCCGGATGGCAGTTGTGGAATTCTTTGTAAATTCCAACGTTCTCACATGCAGGGTATTTTTTGGAAACAAATATAGGTAACGTACATTTATGCATGCGCAAATCCCTTTACATTGCAGAAATCCACTCCCCTGCATCGGAAACAATTTTGGGTGAGCCTGTTCTCCATTTCCACCCTCCTTAAAGACGTACTCCTGCCCGGACAATATTACATTTTGGACCGTGTCAGGGAGGGAACGGATTGAGAGAACACCTACAAACTTGCAAGCTTGGCGAGGACAAACTTCAAGCCCCAGAGCATTCCCACCACGTACCGTCCGCGCCGCGCCCTTGGTCGTACAATACATGGAAGTAAATCTCTTTACTAGTGTTGTAAATCTACACTCTGATTCCTATGTCTGGATTAACCTCCATAAAAGAGCCAGGTGTGCACCTACGTAACGTTTTACTTAAGTCCCCAAATGGTTTGAAGAACCGAGCCCATAATGTTTCGCTTTGGGACTGCCGCACTACAAGACTTCGCTCTAATCCCAGCTTCCCTATTACACAGATAAGGTATGTGATCCTGGGCAAACCACTATCTTCCCTTTCCATAATTCTTTCACAAAAATAGGGACTGCTTAGAAACAATGCAGCCCTCAAAATAAATGCCTATATTGGCTCGATATGTTGAAACACACATGACAACTGAAAACAGGGCACTTTTAAAAATAATAAAACTACTACATCCCGTTTAAAAACGACCACAAGGCGCTACAGTGAGCATTTGAAGCAGCCCAGTCCCCACCCAATCAAAACGTCCCTATGTGCTATGGATGCCAAGGCCGCCTGCGCCCCCGCCCCCACCCACCGGCGGACAAATCAATTAATCTTACATGTGACACATAGATACCAGCTGAAGCAGCGCACGTCGTGCCTGCAGTAGAGAAACTCATTAAAGAAAATAGTGCTTCCAGACTAAAATAACACGTACCGTGTAACAAGTCAAGTAAAGGGGCCAGTAGCCATGGGAGGGTACAAATGAAGACATGGCCGTACTAAGGAAGGACTAACAAGCCTATTAACCAATCAGAAGCCAGCATTTACGAAGGACAAAGACACAAGCCAATTGAAAATATGGGCGAGGGAGTGGGCGTGGCTTCCCTCCAGTACTGAACTACAACAGATTATCACCAGAGCAGCGCTTGCACGCTGGCTCAGGTTCTCCACGGAACATAGCATGTGAGCCAGCCCAGAGCCATTGAAGTGTCAGGGGGGAGGGGGGCCCTCCCCTGTTTGAAAAATGTCGGCCCGAGGGTGGGCTCCCGGCGGCCTATGAAGGCTTGGGGAGGGGGGCCACTTGTCCCCTTCTCCTTAATAAAAAAAAGCAGACCAGCCTGCCGGTTCTCTTTTTTCTGATCCCGCGGGAGTCCTGCAGGATCGCGGCAGAAACTGCTGATTTTGTGTTTTTTTATTTTGGCCCCATGGGGGTCCCTCTGGGTACCTCTATGGGGCTTAGGGGGGCAGGGTATCCCTACTCTGTTCCCTTATATTATTTATTTATTTTTTACATGTTCGGGACAGGGGACTAAGTCCCCAAGTCCTGTAATGGCTGCCAGCAACATTTTTCACGTTGCTGGCAGCCAATCACAGCATTTGCTCCCCCAGGATATAAAGCTACGTGGGCTAATCAGAACGCTCCATTTGTGAATTGGCACTCCTGCAAGAGTCTCTCAAGACTCTTGCAGACCCAACCATCCAAATATCTATATTTTTTTAACCTTAATCTCTCAAAAACTATTTTACTGATTTACAGCAAAACACAAAAAGCGCAATCTGCGTATCAAGATCTAGCTTCCTGCCAAATTTAATGTAATTCCGGTCAGCAGTTTTTGTTGTAGCCCTTTTTAAAAAAGTCTATAAAAAATGCATGGGGATTTGGTGTTTTGGACCCCCTTTGTTCTCGGCCCCCGCTTGATGGATCAGCCCGAAACTTTCCATGCACAAACTAGTCAAAACATAGCACCTTTTTGTAAAGTTTTGTGGAGATTCATCAAAAGGTGACAACACATAAAAAAAACTTTTCCCATGGAAACTATAACTACCCAGTGGTGACCGCCACTAGGAGGGAGACATAATTTTTTTTTCTCTTTTTTATTAGAAGGAACTCCACTAAACACCCCCATTTTTTTTAAATTTACCCCTAACCTGCCTCCCTTCACCACTACCCACCTATAACCCTAAACTTGATTTTTACTTTCTTTTTTTTATGGGAAGCCCACCAACCCCCTTATTCAATTTAATCCTAACCTTCCTATACCACTACCCACCCTTAAACCCTACAATTACCCTTACCATACCATCCTTTACCACGACTCACCCCTAAGCCAAAAAATTATCCTTCACCACTGCTAAACCTTAAAATTACCCATGCCAGTACCCACCCTATAACCCTTAAATTACCCTTACAGTCCTTTACCACTATCTACCCCAAAACCCTAAAATTATCCCTACCACCCTTAAATCCTAAAATTATCCTTACCGCCCTTTACTACTACCCATCCTAAACCCTAAAATTGCCCTTACCACTACTCATCCCAAACCCTAAAATTAACCTTACCACCTTTTACCACTACCCACCCATATATTCACTGAAAAAAACAAAGGTTAAAGTGGTCTTTTAGTTAGGTGACATTGCCAGTTTATGGTTTAAATCGTTTTATTGAATTTTTTTTGAGCATTAACAACACGCCCACCTACAACCGCTGGCCGGCGGGGAACAGTGTAAGCATCAGTGAAGTTTAAAGAGAGGAAAGACAGGGAGGAATAAGAGAAGGCAGAAAAGGACTTGAGAAGACCGAGAGAATACTGACAGAGATCTACCCACAACCCAATGTACGACATGGTAGGGATCTAGGCCTCGCGCGTTGGCAGCTCCTCCTGGGGTGGCAGCACGCCAGCGAGGGGAGTAGTGGGAAACCGCAGGACCCTTAAGTAGCGGGGGCAGGTGAGTTCGACGAACTCAGAGGATAAATATGCCACAGTGGACCCCCAAGTCTTATCAAATTTAGGCAACGTGCGATTAATCCCGGCGGTGATCCTTTCCATCCCCACCACTTGCCACAATCTATGCAACCAATCTAATTTAGTTGGGATGTCCTCCGTGCCCCACTTAGCTAGGAGAGCCTGCTTAGCTGCCCCCAGGGCCAGAGTGATTGCCCTCCCCCTGCAGGACCGAAGAGGGTACGTGAGGGGGTTTGGAAGCCCCAGCAGGATGTAACTAGGGAATCTGGGGAGTTCTGTCTGGTATATGTAGTCAACCAAAGGTAGGATAGCGTCCCAGTAGGTTTGTATCTTGGGGCAGTGCCATAGAATGTGGGACAGTGTGCCTGTCTGGCCGCATTTGCGCCAACAAAGATCGCTGCTGCGTGGTTTCCACTGGGCGACACGTGCCGGGGAATAATACCAATAGTGCGCAATTTTTAGGAGCATCTCCTTCCCCGAGGTACTGCACGATGAGGCCCGAGCTCTGTGTACGATGTCCGCCCACTCCTTCAGGGAAAACTCTCGCCCCAGTTCCGATTCCCACCTACGGTCCGCTGGGGATTTAGGGGGGTTCTTAGCCTTGTTGAGGAAACCATAGACATCGGACAAGAGGCGCTCATTGGACGTGCGGGTGACATACCAAAGCTCAAACTTGGTAAGGAGCCGACCTGCGTGGACGCGGACTTGGGGCTGTGTAACCCAATGGCGCAGTGCCAGGTACTGCCAGTACGCTTCTTTGGGGATCCCATAGACCTCTACCAGTTGGGGAAAGTCAATGATTCCCTGCAAATCAAAGAGGTCGCGCAGGCGCTTACAGTTTGCTTCCTGACATTTTAAGTACGCGTTCCCTACAAGAGCTGGGGGAAAGTCCGGATTACCAATAAAAGGGGTCAAGGGAGATACAGCGGTGGACAGTCGACATCTCTCCTGTACCTTATCCCACACCTTCATCGTGGAGCGCAGGACCGTGGAGATGTACGCACCCAGCGGGCGATGACGTTTGGGGAGCCAGGGAACCTTCCAAATGTGGATTCCTGCCACACCCCTATCCATGAAGCACCAGTGTTTTTCTGATTCTAGTTGGTACCATTCCACCAACCAGCGCAGTTGCGCTGCCTCATAGTAGCGCCCTAGATGTGGGACCCCGAGTCCCCCCTCCTCCTGGCTCAGATACGTGAGATGACGTGCCATACGCGCTTTCTTTCCTCCCCCAGATGAAGCCATCGAGCAGGTGCTGCAGTTGGGCCAGGATCGTGGGTGGTGGTCATAGGGGGAGGGTCTGCATTATATAAAGAATACGGGGCAGGATCGTCATCTTAACGGCCGCTATCTTGCCCAGCCAGGAGAGGACATGCTTCTTCCAACTGCTCAGTTCTTGACGAACCTTGGCCAGTATCTCCGAATAGTTCACCTGGGCAATCTTTGCGGTGGTCGAAAAAACCTGGATCCCCAGGTATGTGATGCCGCTAGTGGCCCAAGTAAATGGGAAGTGCACCATTAGCTGGCGTTGGTCCTCAGCCGGCAGCGTGAGGCTGAGTGCTTGGGTCTTGTTCAGGTTAATTTTAAATCCCGACACAGCACTGAAGGCACCGACCTGCGCCAACAGAGGGGGAAGAGACAGCAAGGGGCGCGTTAAAAAAAGCAGCACATCGTCCACGTATAGCGAAATCTTGTGCTCCCTGTCTCCCATCCGGATCCCGGTGACCGTGGGGAGCTGGCGGACCCTTTCCGCAAAAGGCTCCATATAGAGCGCGAACAGGAGAGGGGAGAGGGGACACCCCTGCCTCGTACCCCGCCCGATCCGAAAGGGATGGGATACCACCCCATTGACCCGGATGCGGGCTTGCGGACTATGGTAGACGCAGTTCACCCAATTCCTGAATCTCTCCCCTAAGCCAAACCGGCAGAGGACTTGATGTAAATAAGGCCAATGGACCCGAAGGCCTTTTCGGCATCCACCGATAGGAGTATCGCCGGGGTCTGGGTGCGCTGCGTCTTATCCAAGAGGTGACACAATCGACGGGTACCGTCGCCACAATTGCGATCCGGGATGAATCCCGACTGGTCCGGGTCCACCAGGCCCTGCATATGAGGAGCGAGCCGGGTCGCTAAGATGCTGGTGAAGATCTTCAGATCAACATTAAGCAGAGAGATGGGGCGGTATGAGGCGCACTCTTGAGGGTCCTTCCCCGGTTTGGGGATGACCACTACCTCAGCCATGTACATCGATGGGGCGAGCATTCCCGTCGAGCTAAAGGTATTGAACAGGCGCGCCAGGAGGGGGGCAAGGTCTGGGGCGAAGATTTTATAGAAATCGACCGGAAAGCCATCTTCTCCTGGGGCCTTCCCAACGGGAAGTCCCTGAATGGCCCGCAGGACTTCATCCGACCTGATATCCGCTTCCAAGCTGGTCACTGCTGATTCCAGGAGCGGAGTCACCGATGCAGCTTGCGTGTACTCCACGGCCGCATGAGAGTCCAGGCGTTCGGCTGTATACAGAGGAGTGTAGAAAGCCTCAAACTCGGCCGCAATGTCCTTATCCGCCCTAAGGATCTCTCCTCGGCCATCCCTAATAGCCGCGACCCGGCGTGCCGCCGTCGCGGCCCGAAGAGCGTGAGCCAGAAGTTTCCCAGCCTTGTTCCCCCCCTCGTAGTATCGCTGCTTAGTGCGGAGCAAGGCGTATTCGGCGCGATCGAGGTCAAGCGCCCTTAGCTGCTTCCACGCCGTCATAAGTAGGCACCGTGTTTGGATTGCCCCTGTGCGTTGATGGACCCCCTCCAGCTCCTTGATTTGGTCCTCCAGCTCCCCCCGCTTGGCCCTACGGTCCTTGTTCAGGCCCGCCGCGATAGCAATACATCGGCCACGGAGGACCGCCTTCAGGGCATCCCAGAGCATACCTACCCCGACCGAGCCCTTGTCATTCACCTCCAAGTAGGCTTTAATTGTGCCCCGCAATGCAGTAACATTGGCGTCGTAAGTGAGCAGTTTGTGATTCAAACGCCACGAACCCTGCCGAGGCGAGCCTCCAGGGAGGAGCAGCGTTAAAACGATCGGGGAATGGTCAGAAAGCGCCGCCGCCCCAATAAATACATCATCAGTGGACGCTGTGACTCTAGGCGAGGTCCAGAAGAGATCTATGCGAGCATACGTTTGGTGCACTCCCGAGAAAAAAGTGTATTCCCGGGCCGACGGAAAGCGATGACGCCAAGCTTCAGTAAGACCAGCCTCCCCCAATCTTTGGAGCATCATGTTGGAGATCGATCCCGAATGTCCCACCCTAAGCGCTGACCTGTCCAAGCGTGCATCCGGGACTAAATTAAAATCCCCACCAATTACTAAGTCTTCGTCGGGGGACTCCAGGAGCAGGCTGACCGCATCCCATAAAAAGGCCTCCTGATGGTCATTGGGGCTATAGACCGAAGCTATCGTGTGGACACGCTCTCCTAGTAACACCCGTAAGGCCAAGAGGCGGCCAGCTACCTCTGTGTGGATCCCCATTACGGTCCCCTGAAAGTGTGTGGCGAGGAGGATCGCCACCCCCGCCTTCTTTCCCGGCCCCGATGAGAAGTACTGTCTATCGAATCATTTGGACCTAAGCCTCTTCCAGTCGGCCCGCATGAGGTGGGTCTCTTGTAAGAGACAGATATCGCATTTAGCATCCTTCAACAAGGCAAGAAGCGCGCGCCGCTTTACAGGCGAGTTAAGGCCCCTAACATTGAAGCTCATATTAATCACTTTAAGTTTTGTCATAGTTTGTAGTGGGGGTGTATGTCTGCGCACTTGTCGGGCGCCTCGCGCACATAACCAGCAGCAACAGGGTACTTGCTCCACCCCACCCGCACCCCGCCACCGGACAGCCCCCCAATCCCTCCAGCCCCCTCCCGCAGAACCACACAGTCTCCCCCCAGCATGACGGAGCAGATCCGAAGTGTGTGTGGGTGTGTAGGACTAGGGCGCCAGGCCAAGCATCCAGCGCTGCCCTCCAGGGAAGAGGCAGAGAAGATCCACAAGCAATGCGCCACCCACAATTGCCGCGGCCCCGTCTCCCGCCCATGTGGTGCCCGGTCCCCTCTGATCCCTCGCGCCGCCCTTAGCCTCCAATATCGAAGGGTCACCCTACCTGTCCGTGGAAGGGCTGCAGATCTCTCGTGGGTAGAGAAGAAAAAGGAAAGGGAAGAGAGAAAAAGAAAGAGAAGAGAGAGAAGGTGAAAAGCACAAGGAGACTTCAATATCGTCTTCCAACAGGAACAAATCACACCAACGTGCAAGGGTCCATGAGTCCGACGGACGGTCATCACCACTCTGGAGGTGGGGCTCCACCCACCAGGACCGACATCCCCAACATGTGAACTCGGACCAAACATCCTATCACCGGGGAACTATATCGAAGATCATACAGTGGCCTGTTCACCGGTGCCCTCCCGGTCTTGCATCTGTCGCAACAGGGCTTCTTGTTCCTTTTGGCGCTCTTCCTCTGAAGGTTTCGCCTGGGTGCCCCTCCTAGGGCCTCGCCTCCTGCCCGCACTCGATGGCTTCCCCGATGAAGGACCTCCCTCCGTCGCATCTGAGTCGTCGGCTACTGCCAGGGCATCCCCCAGTACGGCCTTTGCCTCCTGTAGATTCCGCACTCCGTGTGTTTCTTTATTCCAGACGAAGGACAGTCTAAACGGATGCCTCCACCTGTAGCGAATGCCCTGCTCGCGGAGGAAGGTCGTAGCTGGTTGTAGCTCTTTGCGCCTCTGAAGGGTGAGGGGCGAGAGATCTTGAAAAACTCCCACCTGGAGACCCTCGAATTCCACCGTTGCTCGATCACGCGTGGCGGCCATAATAAGCTCCTTCTGCCTGTAGGAGTGCAGGCAAGTAAGGATGTCTTGTGGTTGGCCGGGGCCAGAGGCGGGTCGTCCGGCACGGTGAGTGCGGTCCAACGTGATCTCCTTGTCCCTCAACTCTGGGGCCATGTGTTTAAAAAAGCGAAGAACCCAGTCCTCCAGCTTGCCGCCGTCCGCTTGAAGTGGAACGCCTTTAATGCAAATGTTGGAGCGCCGCGAACGGTTCTCCAAGTCTTCCAGCTTGAAGTAGAGCTCTTCATTTCGCTCGCGGAGATCGATCAGCTCTCGGGCCTGCTCAGTGATCTCTTCCTCTCTGTGGTCCCCGTTGTGCTCCAGAGTATCCACTCTGTCGCCCACTTTGTGGAGCTCTGTGCGTAGCTGCTTTATGTCGGAAGCCACTTCTTGACGCAGACCCGCAAAGTCCTCTCTGAGCGAGCTGAACAGCTGCTCCAAAAAGCCCTTCGTGATCGGATCTGCAGCATGCCCCGGGGCCGGGTCCACCGTTCCCTCGCTCAGTTGAGACCCCGTAGGATCGGTTCCGGTCCCCCCCGCCTTCTTCCCGCCCGTTTTCTGAAGCATGTCTTTAATCAGATTTTCCTTGCTCGCGGTGTCCTTCTTGGTCTGCTGCGTAGACATGGCTGTAGGTCTGTTAGGCACGGGCCGGTCCACCGATCACGTAGGCGCCCAAAATGTTCAGCCCAGGCCGCTTCGCCGCTGAGAGGACCAATCTTGGCCTGCACCCCTGGGGTGGCGCGATGTGGGGACTGAGCAGTAAGCCAGACCCGCGCTCGCAGTGCAGGGAGTGCGCCGAGGTACCCGAGGCAGCTAAATAGTCGGGGGCCGTGTCTTGCAGCACGCCTTCAGGCCTCCCAATGCGGCTTCTAATTAGACACTGTGCCCTGTCGTAGTGGCGCAGCGCTACTGCTGTTCCGAGCTGCAGGGTCCCAGCGGTGCTTCCGTACCTGTGATCCTAATGGGGGGGCCCCTCTATTTCCTCGCCCCTGTCTCTTGTCAGCAAATTGTAACCTCAAGTATGTGGCAAGGGTAGAGCCACCGACGCAGTGTTGGGGCGTCCCTGGTCGCTGTGGAGGCGGGGGGGTAACGCCGCAGGCCCTGCGCAGGACAAGCCCCGGGTCTGCTCCACCCTCGCCCGGCGCCGCATCCAGGCCTCACCTGCGCTCCGCACCACACGGTCCTGGGCTCCGGCTCGCTGCGGCACCTGGAGGCTCTGTGTTACGGCCCAATTAGGGATCCCTCAGCTGCGCCGCCTCTCCGTTCCAGAAATGCTGGGAATCCGATATCCGCCGCAGCAGCGATCCATACTCTGCACGGCCACTGGGCTTCGTGGTGGTGTTGCCCCAGTCACCTGCCCACCGATTGCAGCCTTGGTATGCGGTGGGGTTCCACACTTCTGAGGCCTCAGGGACTACCAAGTCTGCGCTGGGGGGCCGATTCCAAACTGGGCCCCCGGGACTTCCACCTCGCGTCTCCCACCTTCACCGCTTTGGAGGCACCCCACTCACTTCACACGACGGGGACCGCACTGGTCCAAAAGGCCCCCTCAGGGCCGCACCTCTTCGGGCCTGCCTCCTCAGCATGGAAGCCCAGACGCAGATCTCCTCCTCGGGGGCCGCGTGCCGCCGCTGCCCCGCTCCGTTTCACGGCTGGAAGCCGAAGCTGCCGCACTTACTGGGAAAGGCTTCCTGCGCCGTCGGGATCGCACCACCTCCGACGGCGCTGTCACTAGGCCTCACACCCGCTCACCGCCTCGTGGGCCCGGGCTCCACTGAAGGATCCCCAGAGGGTCTGGACGCTCCTCATATCTGGCGGGCCCAATGCCCCTCGGAGGCGCTTCTCGTCTCTAGGAGCTCGCCACAGCCCCGCGAGCAGCCGCCGCCGCTCAATGCGCGGGCACCGCGCCCCTCCTTCAACGGCCTGCTCCTCGCTGCGGCCTCTGCGATAGCACCGTCTCCGCAGCTGCGGGTCTCCCAACGACGGTGTCGCCGCGTAGAGCTGGTGTCGACCCTCGTGCTCCGGACAGGGCACCTCTCCTGTGTTCCGGACGCTGTAAGCTCGCTTTCCAGCGCTTCACCGGTCACGAGGCTGCAGGTGGAAGACTAACTATCGGTCACGGCAAGCGGAGCCCCGGAGAAACGGTGCTACTCCGCTGCCATCTTGGCCACGCCCACCGACATTGCCAGTTTAATGTAACTTTTTAAACTAAAAAACACTGAAAATCAGTAGTTATAGTTACTTAAAGTAACTGTAACTTGCGTCCTTCCAATGCACACTGTTGTCCTCAATTATTTCATTTCAGATGTTGTAAGTGATGTAATATGTAAAGTCATAAGCAGTGCATCACATAAAATATGCTGCCACCCCCAAGACTCAGACAGTAGTTTACAGTCAATGAGGGCATGCTTGATGCCCCCCTCCAGGTCACAGGACAAATCCAGGCCCTACTCATGTCAAAGACAGACCTAGGCCTCTGCGAACAAGCTAGATCAGCTTGACAGTAGGGCCAAAAATCAAGACTCAGGATAACAGATACACGCTGTGAAGTATTCAGATCAGGGGAATATGCCTGTACAGCATGCAGGGAACAGTCACATTTAAGTAATCAGTAGTACATTTTGGAAAAAACAAGATTGTGGCATTAAATGCCAAAAAGTCAGCAAAGCCAGATACATATTGGTAATAGGAATTTAGGCAAAGTTATCAGTTTCACAAATCTCAAT
Source organism: Calotriton arnoldi (assembly GCA_963921515.1). Lineage (NCBI taxonomy): Eukaryota > Metazoa > Chordata > Amphibia > Caudata > Salamandridae > Calotriton > Calotriton arnoldi. The sequence continues at coordinate 183,136 of CAWUFW010012995.1, read as the reverse complement.
AGTACAGTCGATGGAAGGATCAACTGAGAAATGCAGAGATGATGCCAGTATATAGAGAAGGGGTGCTCCTTAACTTTAACACAAATTTGGGAGGCAGAGAGTTTAAGCCAACCCATGAATCCTATACAAAGTAGGCGGAGCAATTTGCCTTAAAAGAATGCAGTGCTTCAAAGTTTCTGAATTGGGCTGAGAAAAAATGTATACCTTTAGTAATTATCCTCTGCCGTACAACAGCATGTTGGAAAGCCGAACTACGTTGGTCAAGACTAAGGTCAAAGATGATGTTGGAGCCCTGCAGAGATGCCCTGAAGGATTAGATCTTCAAGTTTGCACTATTTGCCTTGGTTTGCACATGCTCAATCTACTTGAGATTCCACACAACTCTGGCTTTACCCAGAAACAATGACAAAAAGTGATCTTTCTTCAATTAAACACAGTTAATGGGGAGCTTATTCAGGCTAGACCAACGATTGGATATGGAGTTAGCTAGAAGTATAGGTTAGCACAGAGCTAAAGCAGTATTTTATTTAGAAAGAGGATTCTCCAAAGGACAGTGAATACCACCTACAGGGGCTTATGCCCTGGATCCTCACAAATACACTGTTATTGCCCACCACCTTTACTTTTGAAAGCACTGGTTGAAGCCAGTCTTAAACACCACATGACTCAAACCTTTAATTGTAGCCTTCTACTGTAGTAGAACAAGAAGGGATAGAACAGATACCAGACTACAATCACAAACACAATTTCTGTGACTGGGAAAGGGGTGGGAGGAGAAGAGAGAGATGGAGAGAGAGAGAGAGAATGGTTGTATGACAGAACACATACAATTACCACTCATGCCTTTACAGCACCGTCAATACAACGCATGCATTACTACCACGTATGCATTTACAACGAAGATTTTTACAACACATATGCCTTTACCACGCACGCCTTTACCACAAAAATTTCGTTGTAAAGGCATGGTTGGTAAGGGCATAGGCGTCATTATATATATATATATATATACATATATTTATATACACAGATGTTTGTATATCTCTCTATACATATATAAAATCACCTTGCCACCCAAAAACCCATACCCACCCTAAACCCTAAAAATACCCTTAACACCCAAAATCCTATACCCTACCTAAAATCTTAAAATGCCCTTACCACCCAAAACCCCATACCCACCCTAAAATTACCCTTACCACCCAAAACCCATGCCCACCCTAAACCCTAAAAATGCCCTTAACACCCAAAATCCTATACCCTACCTAAAATCTTAACATGCCCTTACCACCCAAAAACCCATACCCACCCTAACCCCTAAAAACCTATATATAACTTAGTAATTGCCTGTACTTACCTATAAAACCTTTAACACGCATATGCCTTTACAAAATTAAAATAAATAATACTTACTTTTAAAACCTTTACCACCCATATGCCTTTATCATTCATGTCTTTAGAACAAAATTTGTTGTAAAGGCATGCGTGGTACAGGTATACTGATGGTAAAGCAAACACAAGGAGATGATGGACGGAGCGCTGAAACTTTTCAGACACTCACCCCCAGTCACAGATCTGGGTTAAATCCATCATCATTCTTTAGCTCACTTCACCACCCCAGTTCAGACCCAGCTATATGCAAATCAGTCATGACCCTGTACCTCATGGGATCAGTCTAGCCTGAACTGCCAAGCCAGGTCTTCCCTGGACCGGAAACAAGCATCCTGGGACCGATTTCGGGGTAACCCCCCTCATCAGCCAGGCAAGCTTGAATCCAGTGGCAAAGTGAGCAAGGGACCCACGTCTGGGCATACCCTGCCAACTTAGGGCGAACAAAGCAAACACAAGGAGATGATGGACGGAGCGCTGAAACTTTTCAGACACTCACCCCCAGTCACAGATCTGGGTGGAATCCATCATCGTTCTTTAGCTCACTTCGCCACCCCAGTTCAGACCCAGCTATATGCAAATCAGGGGAAACGACCTTTACCACTACTCTTTAACAACGAGGGGCCTGAACCACGATCCCTCAACCACTACTGCATTTACAACTACCTAGTCTAAACAACGACCTGTCTAAACAACGACCTGCATGAAGAGATTAGTTGTTTCTTTTGTTATAGTAAGTTGTCTGTCTGATTTGTTTTTTTCATGGAGTGTAACATTTTGTAAAAATAATTAACTGTTTTACATTTTCTAAGTTTATTTATGCAATCTTACTAATTAATGTATGTTGTTTAAATGTACCTTCTGAGACCAGTAGATGGCACTCTTGGATTGTTTATGACTGATATATATATAGATAGATATATATATATATATATATATATATTGGCAAGTGTATCATGAGTATGAGTTTTTGAGTGGCAAGGGTATTTTTAGGGTTTATGGTGGGTGTAGGTTTTGGGTGGCAAGGGCATTTTTTACATTTTGGGTGGGAATGGGTTTTTGGGTGGCAAGGGTAATTTTAGGGTGGGTATGGGTTTTTGGGTGGCAAGTGTATTTTTAGGGTTAAGGGTGGGTATGGGTTTTTGGGTGGAAAGGGTAATTTGAGGGTTTAGGGTGGGCATGGTTTTTGGGTGGCAAGGGTAATTTTAGGATTTCGGGTGGGTATGGGTTTTGGGATTGCAAGAGTATTTTTAGGGTTTAGGGTGGGTATGGGTTTTGGGGTGGGAAGGGGAATTTTAGGGTTTAGGGTGGGTGTGGGTTTTTGGGTGGCAAGGGTAATTTTAGGGTTTTGGGTGGGTATGGGTTTTTGGGTGGCAAGGGTAATTTTAGGGTGGGTATGGGTTTTTGGGCGGCAAGTGTATTTTTAGGGTTAAGGGTGGGTAAGAGGTTTTTGGGTAACAAGGGTAATTTTAGGGTGGGTGTGGGTTTTGGGTGGTAAGGGTAATTTTAGGGTTTACGGTAGGTATGGGTTTTGGGATTGCAAGGGTATTTACAGGGTTTAGGGTGGGTGTGGGTGTTTGGGTGGAAAGGGAATTTTTAGGGTTCAGAGTGGGTATAGGTTTTTGGGTGGAAAGGGAATTTTTAAGGTTTTGGGTGGGTGTAGGTTTTTGGGTGGAAAGGAAATTTATAACATTAAAAGTGAGTATAGGGGTGTGTGTGTATGTATATATACATACATACTATATATACATACATATATATATATATGTGTGTATATAGTGTTAATACTTATCAATATTAATTTTTACAACACATATGTCTTTAGCATGCATGCCTTTACCACGAAATTTAAGATTTTTACAGGTACATACAAACCCATTACATATATTATCTACTGGCGGTCGCCAGTAGATAGTTATAGTTACAACCTATTATCCATAGGAAATCCGCGACATTCTATTTGAAATAACTCTCTTGCCGGTTGACGTATCTTCGCAAAATTTTCAAACTTTGTGGCCCGCTCCGGTCCGCTCCTACCCTGAAAGTCTCGGGGGGATTCGTCAAGCGGGGGCCGAGAAAAAAGGGGGGTCCCAAAACGCGTTTTCCCCATGCAATTTTCCATAGGAAACTTTAGACACGGCTACAGCCCGAACTGCTGAACGGAATTACACCAAATTTGGCAAAGAGGTAGTTCTTGGTTCAGAAAGAACCCTTTTTGTTAAATGGTGTAAATCCGTTCAGTAGTTGCTGAGAAAATCAAAAGAAAAAAGATAGGTATATCTAGGGCCGCGGATCCTCCCGAGCACGAGCTTTATGTTAATTGGCTGTCAACACTCCAAATCAGGAAGTGTTGGCAGCCATTTTATCCCTCGGTAGAACCGAGGGACAGAAACAAGTGTGCAAAGCGCACAAAGGGGGCAGGGTAGAAACACCCTGACCCCTAGGTCTGCTCAGGGGTCCCACAAGGACCCCCTGGGCAAGTATTATTATTTTTTTTTTTAAATCGGCAGGATGCGCTCAGGGAGCGCGAAACCTGCCGAAAAAAAATCGAAGCGCGGTCTCCGCGCTTCGATGTAATTGGCCCCGGGTGGGCCAAGTCCCGGGGGCATGCTGGGGGGGTTAATTTTATGTGTGGGGGCCTCTAAGGGCCCCAAGCCCCGAGGACCACCACCCCCGGGGCTTTATGGATAATGGTGCGGGAGGGCTCTGAGCCCTCCCGCAGCCCCGAGGACCACCACCTCCCCGGGGCTTCTTTTTTATATTTAAAAACCTGTGTGGGGGGCTCCAGCCCCCACACGCCCCGAGACCACCACCTCCCCGGGGCACTAAGAAAAATGAAAATGGGGGTCCGTTTTGGACCCCCAAGCCCCGGGGACCACCACCTCCCCGGGGCTTTCTCGATGTAGGGAGGGGGGCCGCGCGGCCCCCCTCCTGGAAGCCCTTGATGGCCCTGGGGACCGCCACCCCCCAGGGCCGGCTCCCTGCAGTGTCCCGGGGTGCCTACCCCCGGGACACTGCTGTTTGCAATGACAGGACGGGAGCCTTGCGGCTCCCGTCCTGTCATTGCAAACTGCTTTGGATATTGGAAGAGAGAGCAGGAAACCTGCTCTCTCTTCCAATATCCAAAGCCGATGCTTTCCACATGGGGAGCAGCATGTTAGCTGCTCCCCATGTGTAAAGCAATGCCGGCTCCCGTAGGACACGGGGAGCCGGCGGGACTGTGGGGGGTTTGGGGACCCCCACAGTCCCCAACGAGAGGCCAGGCCCCGGGGGATGGGGTCCCCGGGGCCTAAAAATAGGAAAAGGAAGGGGGGCCACACGGCCCCCCTTCAGGGGAAAAAAAACGATCGGGCCCGCAGGCCCCGCCCCTTCCTTCACCACTCTGCAAACGCGCCCCCTGGCGCGTTTGCAGAGGGGAAGCAATTCCCCTTGAATACTGGGGGTCCCTGGGGGCCAACTAGCCCACCAGGAACCTCCAGTATGCGCCAGGGGCTGCCTTGCAGAGAGGTGTACAGAGGCCACGCCCTTTTTACACCTCTCTGCAACGCAGCTCTGTGGCGCTTTGGAGGAACATGGTGGGCTAGTTGGACTCCAGGGACCCTCAGGATTCAAGGGGAGTTAATCCCCCGACTTAAAACGCGCCACGGGGCGCGTTTGCACAGTGGTGAAGGGAGGAGGCGGGGCTTCAGGTGACATGTGTGCAAACAGGCCCCGTGGCGCGTTTTAAGATGGGGAATTAAATCCTCTTCAATCATGAGGATACCTCGGGTCAAACTAGCCCAACAGGTACGTCCAGAAAGCGCCACAGAGCTGCGTTGCAGAGAGGTGTAAAAAGGGGTGTGGCCTCTGTACATGTCTCTGCAACGCAGCCCCCTGGCGCATACTGGAGGTTCCTGGTGGGCTAGTTGGCCCGTAGGGACCCTCATGATTCAAGGGGACTTAATCCCCCAACTTAAAACGCGCCACGGGGCGCGTTTGCACAGATGCCACCTCAGGCCCCGCCCCTCCCTTCACCATTGTGCAAATATTCCTCTAAAATCAGCCGAAATACGAATTCCGATTTACTCACCTGTTATCAGGAGAGACCTCAGTGCTGCATCTTTCAGCCCAGTACTGATCCTCAAAAGTAATTTTAACCGTACTTACCGGTAACTTGAATTTCCTTCATAGGCTAACATTGACTGGTTTCACTTGGAAATTCTTCAAAGTGTGGAGTTTTGGAACTTTAAAATATTCCTCTAAAATCAGCCGAACTACGAATTCCGATTTACTCACCTGTTATCAGGAGAGACCTCAGTGCTGCATCTTTCAGCCCAGTACTGATCCTCAAAAGTAATTTTAACCGTACTTACCAGTAACTTGAATTTCCTTCCATAGGATATCATTGCCTGCTTTTTGCTGAAAAAGTTTCTAAGTGTTGATTTTTGAAACATACAAATATTCCTCTAAAATCGGCCGAAATCCGAATTCTGATTTACTCACCTGTTATCAGGAGAGACCTCAGTGCTGCATCTTTCAGCCCAGTACTGGTCCTGAAAAGTAATTTTAACCGTACTTACCGGTAACTTGAATTTCCTTCATAGGCTAACATTGACTGGTTTCACTTGGAAATTCTTCTAAGTGTGGAGTTTTGGAACTTTAAAATATTCCTCTAAAATCAGCCGAAATACGAATTCCGATTTACTCACCTGTTATCAGGAGAGACCTCAGTGCTGCATCTTTCAGCCCAGTACTGATCCTCAAAAGTAATTTTAACCGTACTTACCGGTAACTTGAATTTCCTTCATAGGCTAACATTGACTGGTTTCACTTGGAAATTCTTCTAAGTGTGGAGTTTTGGAACTTTAAAATATTCCTCTAAAATCAGCCGAAATACGAATTCCGATTTACTCACCTGTTATCAGGAGAGAACCCAGTGCTGCATCTTTTAGCCCAGTACTGATCCTCAAAAGTAATTTTAACCGTACTTACCAGTAACTTGAATTTCCTTCCATAGGATATCATTGCCTGCTTTTTGCTGAAAAAGTTTCTAAGTGTTGATTTTTGAAACATACAAATATTCCTCTAAAATCAGCCGAAATCCGAATTCTGATTTACTCACCTGTTATCAGGAGAGACCTCAGTGCTGCATCTTTCAGCCCAGTACTGGTCCTGAAAAGTAATTTTAACCGTACTTACCAGTAACTTGAATTTCCTTCCATAGGCTAACATTGACTGGTTTCACTTGGAAATTCTTCTAAGTGTGGAGTTTTGGAACTTTAAAATAGTCCTCTAAAATCAGCCGAAATACGAATTCCGATTTACTCACCTGTTATCAGGAGAGACCTCAGTGCTGCATCTTTCAGCCCAGTACTGATCCTCAAAAGTAATTTTAACCGTACTTACCAGTAACTTGAATTTCCTTCCATAGGAATCCATTGTCTGGTTTTCAGCAGAAAAGTTTCAAAGTGTCGATTTTCACAAACTACAAATATTCCTAAAAAATCGCCTGTATGACTTAAACGCATTCTTTCAACTGTTTACAGGAGATGCACCAGTGCTGGATCCAGGATCCAACACTGAGTAAGAAAAAGTAACGATAACAGTTTTTAACTTCTAAGTGAATTTCCTTCCATAGGATAACATTGGTGATTCTATGAGAAAAAGTTTCTAAGTGTGAACTTTTAAAGTACAATAATATTCCTTAAAAATCACGACTGTAACCAAAACGCTTTTACTCAACTGTTTACAGGAGATGTCCCAGGACTGAATCTAGGATCCAGTAATGTGGTTAGAAAAGTAATCCATAAAGTAACTAATTGCATTTAACTAGAAATTCACATCGAGCTGAATGTTGCATTGTGTTTGAAAATGTGTTGCCCATTGCAACAACTGTAACTACTGTACTTAAAAGTCTATTGCCTATGTGCAAAGTAATTAAACTAAAGTAATTCATTCTGAGAAAGTATTTTTTGTAATGTAATGTATAATGTAATTACAATGTAATTTAAAAAATAAAATATGTAAAAAAAAATTGTTTCTAAAAAATTTGGAAATCAGTATGAAAAAAATCTATATAACAATTAATACATTTAAAAATTGTCATTTACAAAACCTTTGAAATTCACTGAAAAAACTGTAGGTTTCAGACATGTTATAGTTACAAATTAGCATTTAAAAACCTTTGAAATTCACTGAAAAAACCATAGGTTTCAGGGACGTTATAGTTACAAATTAACATTTAAAAAACCTTTGAAATTCACTGAAAAAACCATAGGTTTTAGGGACAGTTATAGTTAGTTGGACATTGCACTCGTACAAAACCCGTGAAATTCCCCCGTTATAGTTAGTCCAGCTAACTATAACTCGCGCCCACGCAATGCACTGCTGATGACGTCACATATTACATCACTCATGACATGGTCAGTGACATCACTGATGACATCACTGATGACATCTCAAATGACATCACTGATGACATCATCCACGTGATAATCTGATGCACCTCCTCACACTCTAATATAACCTTTGATACACCCACTCTAAATTACAGACTGCCATTCGCAAAACCATAGACACTCCAACACCAATAACTACATACCCACTCACTGATTCTTAGGTCTACGCACACATCCACTCACTCACCCGTACAGTCACTCATACTTACGGTCACTCAGTACAGGACTATCATATGCACTCATACTCCTATATAGACACTCAAACACCGCCACTCATCCATAGAGGTACTCACACACCTAGTCAGTCATGCAAATAATTAAACACACTACCATTTACTCACCTATACAGTTATACACACACCAGCTCACTTACTCATACAAATAGTAGCACATTCTTACGCTCTTATACAATCACTGATACAAGCACACACTCATCCATACAGCCACTATCACAATCACTCACTCTCGCTTATAGCTATTTATATACTCCAACACACATATATACTGCCTTTCACATATGTAGTTACTCACACATGTACCACTGGGACATACATTCACTCACTAACACACTCTTACACACACTTACCCACCCATACAGTCTATCACAGTTGCACTCTTGAAACCATCCACCCAGTGAATCACCCACTCACACATCTATGCACAGAGTTGCACACACCCCTCCCACACAAACACTCAGGCACCCATACAGATACTCAGACAAGCATTCAATAACTCATATAGACACTCATGTAGCTATTCACAAACACATGCAGCCACTTACACAGCAACAGACAGACGGATACAGACATTCACCCAGTTTAGTCACTAACCCATGCATTCAGTAAGATACGTTAAATCACTCACTTATAGAGTCAGTCACGCACCTACTAAATCATCCATACAGACACTTACACACCCACTCATTCTTCAATACGTCTTTTCCTATATATATTAAAAATATTTAAACTTTACAGAAACACACAGTCACTGGATGATGTCATCAGTGATGTCATCAGTGATGTCATTTGAGATGTCATCAGTGATGTCATCAGTGATGTCACTGACCATGTCATGAGTGATGTAATATGTGACGTCATCAGCAGTGCATTGCGGGGCGCGAGTTATAGTTAGCTGGACTAACTATAACGGGAGAATTTCACGGGTTTTGTACGAGTGCAATGTCCAACTAACTATAACTGTCCCTAAAACCTATGGTTTTTTCAGTGAATATATATATATATATATATATATATATATATATATATATATATATATACACACACACGCATATGGGTTTATACTTACCTGGAAAATAGATACATTAATGGGGTAAAGGCAATCATGGTAAAGGCATAGTAGTTGTAAAAAATAGTAGTTGTTAAAACTTTAGTGGTTTAGACTAAGTAGTGGTTGAGGAGTAGTGGTTTAGACTGTAGTTGTTCATGTGGTAGTTGTTCCATCATACAATCGCAAATCAGTCATGACCCTGTGCCTCATGGGAACAGTCCAGCCCCAACTGCCAAACCAGGTCTTCCCTGGACCGGAAACAAGCATCCTGGGACCGGTTTCGGGTTAACACCCCTCATCAGCCAGGCTAGCTTGAATCCAGAGGCAAAGTGAGCAAGGGACCCACGTCTGGGCATACCCCGCCAACTTTGGTCGAACGAAGCAAACACAAGAAGATGATGGACGGAGAGCTGAAACTTTTCAGACACTAATGTTCCAAACTGTTTAATGCTTACAAGATACAGAAAGTGAAAAGTATACAAATATGGCAGAAGAAGTTTCACATGGTTTGTGCAGGACTGCCAGATAGGAAGACATGTTCATAGGATATAAGGTAAAGAGACAATGAAAAAGTTATAGATGGAAATGCTTAGACCAAATATTTATAACCTCTTGATAATCTCTGAGAATTCCTCTAGGTAGCATTGCATTCCTAACAGATGTGAGCAAAGTCCGATATGGCTATGGTTGGTCCCCTTACACAGTGGCACTGCGGAGCTAAAATGATGGAATTGAATGCTACCCAAAGTAATTGCTTGTGTTTAAAGGTTGACTTTCTCATTTACATCTATCCCTTTTTACTGTATCTTGTATTGTGCTTACAAACCCACAACTTTTATTTGGTCCCTCTAAATTAATAAGACAATGTAAAAAAGGTACATCTAGTGTATTAAAGAATGACTAATTGAAGATACTGCCAGCATAAAAAGTGTTAAGAGCAAATTACTATTACTCACTTTTGTTGTAGTGGAGTGCTATGTATGTGTTTTGATGTTTATTTTTTGGGCACGTTTAACTAATCAAATCAAATGCGTTTCTCTATGCCAGACTATAAAAACATACGAATGCCAACTGTTTTTGTTTCAGAAATGCAAAAACATCTTAGAAAAGGTCTAACTTACTTTCAAAAATGGTTCCAATTTCGGTGTTCACAAATGGCAACTCTGCTAACCAACTTATGTCAGCAGAACCAGGTGCCCCCAACTTCTTTTTCTTCTTTTTTTGTCTGCATCTCTTCCTTTTCTTTCGTTTCTTTTCATCCATTGTATTTTCTAGTTCTTCAGATGCATCTAAAAAATAGATATTGTACATTGAACGACAGATTTATGAATGAATACCAGAGGTTTTGTGAAGTGTTCTTTGACCATGAAAGGTATCAAGGTGCTCTGAATACATAGGCTTTTAGTCGGGAACAGATTAAGAGTTCGCTGAATATTTCACCATAATGTTACGTTTGCATGTATCAGTAACACTACCAAATGAGAGCTAGGTTTCTAAAAATACAGCTCTTCAAGACGACACCAAGACATGAAGCGAAATGTGGCAAAGAGCATGTATGTAGTTAAGGCTTGAAGCCTGCTCGTTCCGCTATGCCACCTCCCGGTGTAAATTTAAGACCTATGTAGACAATTGATGTTACTGTGATGCATGGAACAGTAAGAGGAAGAGAAGTTGATGAGGATCCTTCCAAAGAGAAGACACTGTGACTCATGACTAAGGCTGGGCGTAGTTCGCGAAGTAGTGCTTCGCGAAGCTACGCAAAGTGCAGTTCGCACTACGCGAGCTTCGCGTAGCACTACGCGAACTGCTTAGCGCACTGTTCGCAATGATTGCACAGTGCCGGATGCTTGTCCGCACTGTGCAATCATTGAAAACGGCAACTTGCACAGTGCGAGCTGTCTTTTACTGCCGCTCGAGTAGATTTTTACTCGAGCGGCAGCTTTCTCAACGCGGACTGGTAGTTTCTCATCGCGAGCGGTCGCGAGCATACGCGACCACTCGCAATGAGAAACCTGACCTCCCCGCGTTGAGAATCTCGCCGGGAGGTTTATTTTCCACGCTCGCGATCGGCAACTTGATGTTGCTGATCGCGAACGAGCAAGCAAAAAATGACCGCGGCACTACGCTACGCTACGCGTGTTTGCACTGTGCTACGTGCAATTCGGGTTGTGCGAAGTAGCGCAAACTTCGCAAACTACGCGAGCGTAGCGTAGCACTTCGCCCAGGGTTACTCATGACTAGGCAACTCCATACGGATCTCTTGCACGTCTTAGAGGAGGGGTCACTATCTTCAAGGGAACCAGGGACAAAAACTTAAGTTACACGGTAGAATAAGATATGTAAATACTTAAACTGGACAGTGGACCAACTCAACTACAATGGGCACCAACTTCAGAAAATTCTACCAATATTTCATAAGATACAACTCAAGTCTGTGTGCAAACTTCAAACATGTCCTCTGTCCAAAAACACCACCCATTACCACAGGGTCAATTGTATATATAAATAATGTCAAAGTTGCACCACTTCCCAAATGTATACAATCAAATAATTTTGTGTCAATCTGTTTTGGAAAAATAACGCAGTTCCTTCTTTATTGATTGTCTTAAAAGAATCACAGCCAACGCGTTTCGTTCTGCAAACAGAACTTCTTCAGGGCTGTAAGTTAAAAGATACATATAAAAGAATACATGTATAAACAATAATAAACACAAACAATGTGTACAACTTTTGACATTACACATATAACACCATTAAATACATAAATAACAAAATACTTTTTGTTTGATATACTCTCATCATACATTATACTTATTTAGAGAGTAAGCATATAATTACAACACACAAAAAACTAGACACCAAATATATCGACAATTAATAATAAAAAAAGAAAAGAAAAGAGAGGGTTTATCAGACCACATAAAACAAAACAAGAATAATAAAAACAACTAAATAAAATAAATAATTTATGTCAGTTGTATACACACGAGGGAGAAAGGTAACTAAGTTCCTCTGCCTATATTGGGACTAAAATATGATCCACCTTATATGATCTAATGCCAAGGAACACTAAATTATGCTTGTGCCCCAAAACACCTCCTTGCGAGAAACCCAAAGAAATAAAGATAGCTGACAGTGAGCAAAAAAACCCGTAATGCAAGTCAAAGGGCAAGAAAACATACCATTCTTAAAATTCCACGACACCACTAGGTGATTGATGCATTAGATAGTTGTCTTTCACTGCAAATTATCCTTTAGGGGTTATACTCATATATCTGTTTTTAAACAAAAAAAGAGAAGAATATACACAATCCCATTTTAGATTTAAGGAATTATTTTGGTTGTTTTTTATATTGAATCGCATAGTTTAAATTCCTCGTAAGTATCTTACATCAGAAAAACAAAAAAGGGGCCTACCTCCTCCATGTGCTTCGACGTCACTTCGAAGTGGAACAATTATATAATAAACTTTTCGTGTCCACGTCGAACTCAGATCACCAAACAAGTGTAATATCGTGATCTGATGATCACTTGAATCGCTCCAATAAGTATATATATGGGGTACAGAACACACAGTACCTGTGGAGACCCAAATGATATCATGAAGTGTACCCAAAGCTGCATGATTAAATAGATGTATTAAGGTCGATAATGCACCTATCAAAACTAAATACGCCCAATTACTTCATGTAGGCAAGGAGAAACTGGAATTATAATAATAAAAAAATAAAAAAATAAACCGCAATCATATCACCAACTAAAAGTACATATTTCTAGTATAATCATGGTGATTCCGTGTTTATGAAATCACTCAGCGGTTAATACAGATCCCCAATGTCAGCAAAGATAAGCATAAAAATGTGATGCCCATACTTAAGCCTGAATGAAAAAGAGGAGGCACAGTTGTGTAAATATACACTGATGTGTCAGGGGCCCTACCTCACTTCTAATATCAATTTTCACGGGGCCATACTCACGACTATAGCATAAATGAGCATGAGAAATAAAAGCACAATAAGATACACATGCGCTGACATATTAGGAGCCCCATCTATTCTCCCAGTATCATCCTTGCCGAAGGCCACATACCCGACCCAATTTCTCTGTGGTATCACCCACCAGGAATATCAAATCTCCAATGCTTGCAATCCACGTATAAAAATTCCGTACTCATGACAGAAAAGTGAAGGAAAAAGGAAAAAGGAGGAGGCACAATGGGTGCACACATATTAGCGTTACGTAGGCGCCGACCAAATCACCCTGCCCATAACAACAATATAAAAGGAAGTGGAGAGAAAAAAGCACAATAGATACACGCATGTTAACGTTTTTAGAGTTACGAGGTCGCCGACCAAATCACTCTAATCTTACCTTATCAAGGAGTGAGTACGTCCGACTTATTTTCTCGGCATTATAATTCCCGCCCGAGGTTCGAACGCGGGACGGGAAGTCAATCGTTATAAATGCGTATCGTTCACGTCATAAGTGCGCGCGTATAGCGGGCGGAAGTGTGTACGATAAAAGCTTTAAAAAGCTTTATTCGAAAATACGGCCGCCATATTGTAACGTGCTATACTCCCAAAGCATACAACATATATTGTGCACAATGTGCCAAAGATATCCTTAGTGGCTGTTTAAGCCATTGAGGAAATACATAATAATTTCATTATAGATGTTAAACATATTTAAAGGTTTCTAACAAAACCTACGCTCCTGATTTCTGAGATAGTGATGCATTAGGAACATGCAATGGCAAAGCGTTACCGAGAAACTAAGGATAGTATAAAAAATGAATACTTGATGGTATCTAGCTAAACCTCTATACCCAATTAGATGTCTAAACAACAATAATTTCAAAAAACTTTATGCTCGAAGCTAGAATTATCCGACAAAATAAATTACTCCTCCCAAATCCGCTAAAGATATATAGGAAATCGATTTGCATCGACAACTCTCCATTGCAACAACCACCATCTAATGATATGTGCACCGTTACAGGAGACTAAAGGATTTAGGTATACGATATGTACAATCAGAAACCAACAGCCCACATTAACCTCACCAAGTTTAAACATTAAATACATCAGTAATATTCATAGGAACATATCCGACGACCACAGTGTCATTTTATTGCTATAAATAAGGTAATTCAGTGATTTACGACCAATAGGTAAGAGAAGTATATATTTAGGTATATGATGTATATCAGAATAAGATATGTAACTGCTTATTTGATCCCAGGACAAAAATCCATTGTCTCTGTTTTATACATGCTTCATGTCATTGTGGCAAATGACATGGCCCGATAGGAGGAATACTGAAAGAGGAGTTGTTACTGGCAGATTAACTCTAACAAGACATGATACATAAATAATCATACACCTCACTCCAAGTTGCAACACTATAAAAGAGTTATTTTGATTTGATCATACGCCCAGGTGGTTATGTAGCCAGTGGTAAAAATCTCGCCTTGCCATAAGTGTGAAAATCATAAGGTACGAATACCTCAAGTTATCAATCTGCAGTGAACTTCTACCATTTTGGACTCAAATTTGTCAGTTCTTCCGGAAGATGAACAAATACGATTTTGGCAAGTCTGCTGAGATAATTATGTTAGGAACAGATTTAGCATCATTATCGCTAAGAAGGTTCTGGCCTGGGACTGAATAAGGAGCGCTGCACCACAGTTTGACAGATGGTACACACATTTTCTCTTGAGCTCCAATGCTGTGAACTAAACATCATTGAGCAGAATATTTGGACCCCAGTAGATCCTTATCTTGATGGAAATTACAGCGAATTGTAAGCTTCTGTTGATGCTATACTCCCATTTGGTATTTTAATCTCCATTGGTGTTATTTTTAATATTTTGTTATTAGGTTCTCTGCTATGGTTTGTTCTTTGTTAGATGATAAAAACAATATAGGTGAAGAGAAACGCAAATGTTGAGATTCATGAATAAGAGACTATTACGTCTTACATGTATATCTTTCACATAGCCTACTGATCCTACTTTTGGCACAGGGTGACATTGGTGTGACACCAACCTGCATATGTAGCGGCATTTTATTTTGAGGTAAAGCGTCTAAAGAGGTGAGCCTTGTGAATCAGTATTCTATAAGACGACGTTGAAAGCTCAAAACGATTACTGAAACAATGTTCCTCCTTTGATTGTAGGTTGCTACATCATACAAAGAGGTTGTGTATCAAAATATCAAGGCTGTAAATAACGACCTACTAGAATATCAACTATCAATGTATTGTCAAGGTAAGTATACACAGTTATGGCTAGATGTATAATTCTTAACTCTAAATCTACATACCTTGACAAAATATTGCCACTGATATTCTGGAGTCAGTTTTTTTGTAGGGTGAATTTAGAAACTCGACATTATGGCAGTACGCCTAGGATGAGAATACAAATCAGTATATAATAAGCCGAATTTCAAAGATGCCTATAATGTGAATATAAGGAAATGTAAAGTATTGATCTTGCCTCATAAAGTAAGCCAACATAATAGCTACACGGTTCACAAAAGTAGTAAGGAAATATTTACCATATAGTTTGTCATGTTTGTGGTCTGCTCAATGGCCATGCATTCAAACTGTACAATTTTCAGTCTTAGCTGGTGATAACCAAGTGGGGCTGAAGGATTTCAAGTGAAAAATAATTACTTTTAAAGCCTGCTCTAGCTGTAATCGCAAATTATTGCAGATCTGTTGTAATGTCTTGTTTCAAACGGTATTCGGTGCCTAACTACCATTTCTGTTCTTATCTAAATGAATGCATCAATGACAGCCAATCAGATTGAGTGTGGCACAATGATCTCTATTTCATAACATTTCCAAATTTCCAAAAACCCTTCCATTAATTTTTCTGCTTTCCGTTTCTTTTTAAGTCGAGTGGTGCAGGTAAAAGGGTAGTTGGATAGCCCCAGGACTGGTGCCTATAAAGGGGGTCGGCAGAGGGGGGGGAGGGGGGTGGAGAGAAAGAGAGAGAGACTGAGAAGAAGAAAGAAGGCATGTCAGTCGCCGTAAGGGTGAGGGCCCTTCGTTGTCTGCCCCAGACAATTCTTTATCTCATGGAGCTGACAGACCTTTTCAGCAAATTACTCCACCATTTACAATACTATTGGACTAGATGTTTAAAAACTAAAAGCAGGGGTCGCAACAGAACCTTGCTCATAAGAAGGGAGGGGAGACCTTGAAACTGGCCCAAGGGATACACTCTCCCAAATATATTAACACTGAAAACAGAAGGGTATCTCCTGCCTCTACAGAATGTTTTCCTTTCCCAACTAATTACTCTGTCTCATATTTCCAAAGAAAAAGATATATTTTTCTTTATGTTAGACCCTCACCCACTCTATTAGTGGCATGCTTCATCACCGGATCTCATCTTGGTCCCTAAAAACCAGGGTAGGGTCAATCGTATTCCAGGGAGCACTTTGAATATCACAGTGACCGGAGTACCTAGAATAGATAACAATACCTCAAACCAACCTTGGTTTCCCTTTATTAGTGGCTGCTTGGGCATAAATTAAAATTATCTTAATCGGGGTAAGGATATTATGGTCCTATGACCCTAATTCACCGTCGACATGTAGCAGCTCCTTTGCTCAGGTCTCTTGGGTCCAGAGCTTTCCTCAGGACGTCAATAATTCACTGCCCCGACAACACAATCATTCAATTAAAGAAAAGCATGCAATGCTAACTCGCATGCAAGGTGATTGAATTACTCGCCTATTTGTAGGGTCTTGGTTCCTAAGAAAAGAATTCATTATCAGATCTTAGGGTAGCCATCAGGAAGGCAACTACTGTTACTTCACAGAACAATGGTGATGGTATGTAAGAAAATAGGCTTTTTGCATGTTTACCCCTACTTTTTGCCCCCATTTGGACTACTAGCTGCTGGTTTTCGACTTTGACAGTGCACTGGAGCCAGTGCCTTCTCCCTAAATATTATGCATGTGAATTGGCAACCCCAATTGGCAAGGACTTTAACCCCCATATAAGTAAGAAATAGAGGGCGGGCCATTCGTCAGAAGAAGACCCTGAGGAGTGTGAGGATGATACCCTAGCCCAAATAGAAGATGACGGGGAAGAAAGTGAAGACCACACCTCTCCACCCTTTCCCAGACCCCCTTCACCAGCAGGAAGTGATAGAAGTCACTCTAGCAGATCCCCTACTGGTAAAGTGGTAGTAAGCCATGAGGAAGAGCTTGATCTCCTCTCACTAGAGTAGAAAAAGGTCGAACTCAAGGAAAGGAGCCTAGCCCTTGAAGAAAGAAGAGTCAAGATGGGCTTAAAGCCCAAAGATAACAGTGGCAGAAAAGTAAATAGGGGAAAAGTGGAAACCTTTGACCTTATGATCCCCAAAGGGGTTGTCCCAAAGATTAACGATGGTGATGACATTAACAAATGGTCTGTGCCTTTGAGAAGGCCTGCAAAATGAGAAGGATAGGTCACCAGGACCAGGGCTCTCTACTGTGGGAGTTATTCTCAGTCAAGGAAAGAGATAGACTTCTCACCCTTAATGAGGATGTGGCTGAGTAGGGACACCCAAAATGGTCGAAACAAGAGACCAGGGGGACTTTGTAGACTCCTCAGTCAAAGCACGACAAGGCTGGATAAAAGGCAATGAGGTGGACACTTATGATGGGCTATATAATTTGATTATGAAAGAGCATAACCAACTGTACCTCAGACAAATTACACCACCATCTGGTAGATTCTGAGCTTTCTAGCCCTAGAGAGTTGGGCAAAAAGGGTGATGAGTGGGTTAGGGCATGAGTGCCCATGAAAACCCAGAGGGGTGGCTCAAGAAAGGGGGGTCAGGCCCATGAAAGGGAAAGGAGGAGGGTAGTAAGCCCTCCAAAGAGACTCCCTCAGAACCCCAAAACCCTAGAAAGGAGAAGATCCAGACCCACCCCACCTCTAGCAAGCAGAGTAAGGGGGACCCAGGGCTAAAGAAACTCTTAGACAACAGGCTGTGTTTGACCTCCAGCAGGCAGGGCACTACAGAGGGTTACCACTGGGCTGGCCAATGTATCATCCGAAGAGGACACCTCAAATGAGGAAGTCCTAATAACTTTTAACTGGGAAAGGGGTCCAGATGGTAAGTTGGTGATCCCTGAGGGTGGTAGAAAGCCCTTCCACTCCATTCAGATGAATGGTATCCCCACCACTGCCCTGAGAGACACCGGTGCCAGTCATACCGTAGTGGTTGACAGGTTAGGGTCCCCAGACCAGTATTTGCCAGGAGAAGTAAGGAGAATAAGAGTAATCCCAGGGGAGGTCACAACCAGACCTGTGGCCTTAGTGACCCTAGAGAGAGGGTTTACCCTGAGCTGGCATAGGGTGGTAGTCAGTCCTGACCTCCCCCTAGATTGCATCCTAGGCAATTACCTCCCAGAGGTGGTTCTGAACCGAGAAGGGGCAGTCGCCCAGAGTGCTGCCCAACCAAAGGATCCTGGAGATCCTGTTCCTAAGGTTAGAAGACTTAGCCCCCAGTAGAAAGGGGCGAAAGGTAAAGGTAGGCCACTCTTAGTAAAAGACCAAGGGCATTCTATCCCAATAAGGGAGAACCCCAAAGTTGGCACTGGCAAGGCCTCTCCTGGCCCCCAAGAATTCCCGGAGAGTCAGGCAAATGTTAAGCCCCAG
Source organism: Calotriton arnoldi (assembly GCA_963921515.1). Classification (NCBI taxonomy): domain Eukaryota; kingdom Metazoa; phylum Chordata; class Amphibia; order Caudata; family Salamandridae; genus Calotriton; species Calotriton arnoldi. The sequence continues at coordinate 164,360 of CAWUFW010012995.1, read as the reverse complement.
GGTGTCACGAAACAGTGGAGGAAGGATGTCTGCCATATGAAGTGGTTGCTCCCCCCTCTGAACAGTTAAGGAGCCTCCGAGAACCCACAGTTGCCTCTAAGATAGCCCATCCACCTGTCAGTGGGGAGCTCAGGATGTGGTTCTGGACAATGACAGCTGTCAGTAGCCTCTGCTGGGTGCTAGAGTTCATGGAAGCACTGTACTTGGCACGGGAGGCAGACACCAAGAAAGAGGCCAATTAGGCCCCCTGACCCTGCTGGTCATGGTGGGGTTGCTCAAGTGTTGGCTGGCCTCTTTGGGCCAGCTAGGTGTTGCACTAGCTAAGGTAGGGTTAGAAGAGGTGGCCACAACACTACCCAAGGGAAAAGAGGATAAGGGTAAAAACACGGCTTCAGCTAAGGTCCAGTTTACATTAGGTCCTGTCATAGTTGAGGTGGGTCAACTGCCCAGAGGGAGTGACCCTGACAGAAAGATGTGAGGCAGAGTAGGCCCTGCAATAGGTCAGCCAGTTTTCCCTACATCCTTCCTCGCTGGCAGGAAGACTCACCAACAGTGGGATTGAGTCTCCTGGATGTGTTAACTGGAGGGGGAGAGCTGTGTAAGAAAACAGGCTTTTTGCAGGTTTCCCCCCAATTTTTGCCCCCTTTTGGACTGCTGGCTGCTAGTTTTCGACTCTGAAATTGTACTGGAGCCTGCTAACCAGGCCTCAGTGCCAGTGCTCTCTCCCTAAATATGATGTATGTGACTTGGCCGCCCCAATTGTCAAGGACTTTAACTCCCTTTAAGGCCCTGGTAAGTGGTACCAATGGTACCCAGGGCCTGAAGCACTGATTGTGCCACCCTGAGTGACACAAGTAAACAGATGACGCAGTCCTGCCACTGCAGACTGCATGAGCAGTGCATACTGCTCCAACTCGACATTGCCCTCACCATGAGTGGCAAGGTCACAGCACTATTTTTAATATATGTCAGTCACCCCTAAGGTAGGCCTCCTGAGCACAGGAGGCAGGGTGCATTATATTAAAAGTGTGGACATATAAGTGCAAGCTTATATGTCCCTATAAATGTTCAGGGGCCAAAGGATAACATGGGCTGGCACCCAGGCACCCCAAGGTTGCCAGCTCTATTATGCTACCACTGAAAAATGTCATGTTTGGTATCAAACACCTTGTCTTATCAAATCCGACTTTTTCCCAAAGTCAGATTTAATGTGACATGCACCCAGGTGGCTATCTTAGAGGTTGCCCACCTGGTTGCCCCAGATTTTTCTGTGCCGTGGCTGACAGTCTGCAGCTGCTGCCGCCAAAACAGGAATCTGACCCCCTGCCAGGACGTGGGAACACTTCCAGGAGTCAGAAACAAAGGTCTGCCTTGGACGGGGTTGTCACCACCTTCCCTGACATGATGGCTTATGAAGTGGCACATCAAGGCGATGAGCTTCAAAGCTCCCACCGTCTCTGATATGCAACCAAGCTGCCTTCACAAGGATGAAACAGTCAACCCCCTGCCCCAGGCACATTTGCACCCGGGCAGCCAGGAAAAATAGGTAGTAAGGAGGTGTACCCCCCCCAGAAGGCTAGCCACATCCCTAGGGTGAGAGGCCTGGTCTGTACAGCCAAGGAAGGGTTCTGCCATTGTTAGAAGTGGCAGAATAGAGGTTTCTGGGAAGGAAAGGTAGCACACACCCACAGCTGTGGTCACCTCATGGGTGGATTAGACGCTAGAGCTAGTAGCCCATTGGCTACTTGTACACACACCCCTAAATCTAGGATTTAACGGGCACCCCTGGCACCAGAACATAAGATCTGAATCGACATGCAATGAAGGACAAAGAAGAGACCTGAGTCTGCGACTTCAGGACCTGCACAAATCAGATCAGAAAAAGTTATTGTACAATTATTTAAAATCGTTACAATTATGTTTCAAAACAAATAAAAAGGGTCAATACTCAGCTCAGAAGGAGCTGTAGTTCTTTTTGTGCAATGCAATGCGTAAAACAATTAAATAGTCCCTGGGGTACTTGTAGAGCCCCCCCCCTTACCACATCCTTGCATCTTCCAGGTCTTATCTTCTCGTGCAGGTGCTTCGTGCTGTTTTTGATACTGGGGAGCTGCAGATTTTCAATAGTACTCCCTTGTTATAAAGGCCTTTGTGCTGCTGCCTCCATTGGCGTTAACATAGTCTATTGTCAAAGTGCTTTGTGCAGTCTCTGCTTCCTGTTAGAGGTTCAGGGAGCTGTTGCATTAGGCCATTCTCTAAGTGGCTTTTGAAGTTCGTTACTGGCTGGCAGAGGGTCGTGGCCCTGATCCTCGTTTGTCTGCGACGTGCAAATCGTTAACCTAAAAATATCCCCACGTCTACTATCTTCCTTGGCTTTTCTATTCAGTGATATTCCTTGGGGTCTACAGAGCTGCCAGTCGTGACCCTGGTCCTTCTCTGCCTGCGTCGATCAGATCTTTAACCTAAAAATTTCCTCCTGCCTTCGCTGCGGGAATTTTGGGGTCTTTTGCTGCCACGCCAGGGATCATGCCTCCCCTGTTTGTAAAGTGATTTGTGCTACTACATCAGTGCGATAGCGGAATGGTTTTTGCAGATCTTTGGGGCCTAGAAGGGGGTCATGTCACCCCTTGTCATAAAGTGCTTTATGTAGTCTTTTAGCTGCAAGAAGTTGTAGGTCCTTTGCTGCCTATCTGGGGGTCGCGAACTTGATCTTCTGCAGCCTACAAAATGTGGGTTGTTAATCTGAGAAATGTTATTAAGCGAGCTGGCAGCTGTGTGGACTCATCTTTCAGGCAGCAAAGCATTTCTTCCTCACAAGTTTGAATATTTAATGCCCGTAGGAGGGGACGCAACTGTAGGAGGGTCCCGTTTTACCATCTAAACAGGAAACCCACACCCCATTCTGCAATACCCTTCAAACCTGGCATCCCTAGATAGGCCCCACCACTGAGGCCCAGATAAAGGGTCTTTAAGTAGTCCACGTTCCTTCACTTTCTTACAAATCCACACATAGGCCCAAGTTCACCTTCTCACAGACCTACATGCAGGACCAACCATACCTTTGTAAAAGATGTATATAGGCCCAATACAGCCAGGGTATCCTATTGTCATTTTCTAATATTAAAAACTGATCTCATAGACTTTACTAACCTGACAGCAGAGGCCTGCGCCATCCTCCGCAACAAACTCTCCCCCTCCCCCCTTGTAAATTTCCACAGTTACGAGAATTAGATTAGCCCACACGCATAGGACATTTTTGGTACATCTGGCGGTTTCACAAGTACATTTGCAATATTTTTAGTTATGAAACTTTCCGCGCTTGCTTAATCGAAACTGTGAAAGACGGCAACGTGACCAAGAAATAATGTATTAAAATATTAATTCTGAGCTTTCTTACGGTAAAAATTATCCTTTGTTTACTTTTTGCGGTCAGGAGCACTGACCGCCTGTCAAAAGCCCCTAATTTCACCATGATACCACTTCTCAGTTCTACGTGTGGAATTTTCCATAGTTACTGTAAGAGGGCGGTCAAGGGCTGCGTCAGGACCTACGTCAGAGATGATAAAACTTCTGCATTCAAGCATATAAAATAGCTGCACCCAGGGTGTGGCTTCGAACTCTCTTCAAACCAGCACTCCGGTGCCTTGTGAGGGTTCCCGACTGATCAATCGTTCTCCTGACTGGGCCCAGAGCTCCTATTGCCAAGGTGATAATGCTCCTATTTAATGATTCTGCCTATTGACTTTGTCAGTCTATCTGACTGAATAATTTTGCCTATTGGCTTTGTCAGTCTATCTGACTTAATAATTCTGCCTATTGACTTTGTCAGTCTATCTGGCTGAATAATTTTGCCTATTGGCTTTGTCAGATTATCTATTTCAGTTCATCTAAACCCAAGCAATTGCATTTATGTCAGTTTTTATTGTGTGGTCTTGAATATTGTTATTTTGTCTCAATAAGAAGTTTTGTCCTCTGAACGCTATCCTTTGATCACTCTTAAATTCAGGGTTGCCCCTTGAGCGGCTGCTCATGGATTAATTCATAAATATACATTTCTGTTTAAATTGAACAAATTGATCCTTAAACATTGTTGATGCAGTTATCTCTGATCTTATCCATATGTTGATGGGCAACTCTTAAATTGAAGTATTTTCTTTTATGCTTTTGAATTGTTTAATAAACTATTATATTTTACAACATGGTTCTTTCTTGCCAAGTGACCGAGCAAAGTGTGAAAGAGACTCTGAGAGGGGAGAGGTAAGCAGAAGAGTGTGGCCAACCATAACGGACCCTCCAACAGTGGCGACCACGAACGAGGGTCTCGGTCGGCGAGTCATCCACGGTGTGGTCTTGGGACACGCGCACGGGTTTCCCCTCCAGGCTGCCCCTCGGACGCTCCGCTGCCCCCGCCCGCCTGGGTAAGTCAGGGATAGTTTTGTTTTTCTTCCTTGGTTTTACCTCGGGTTGTGGCTTGTGGGGTGGTCCGTCCGAGCTGTCGTGTCCTCTGAGGTCTCCCCTGTGTCTGCTCCCTTGTTCCCCTGTGACTGGCTGTCTTGCCACGACGTCCTCTGTGGCTGGTCACATTTTGTGGGGCATCTTTTTGGTCCTTCCCTCTCTGCTGTCCTATACTACGTTTTGCTTTCTTTCTGCGTGGGGTCTCTCCACCTTTCTTATTATCACTTTGTGACCACTTTTTCGTTGCCATCCTTTCTGCCATATAATTTGTGTATTTGCCTTTTTCCTCTGTATGTTTTTATTTAAGGTATTTGCCGCCTAATTTGTGTGTTTGCCTTTTATCGTATATATTATTTCATGATGTGTTTGGCGGCTTGAGGTTTGAGTCCTGTGCCAGCTCTCCCATGTGACTGGCCGAATTCTGGCATGTATTTGCTGCTTATTACATGCATTTGAGGTATTTGCCGCATAATTGTGTGTGTGTTTTTTTTACCATGTATTATTTCATGATGTATTTTGCGGCTTGAGGTTTGAGTCCTGTGCCGGCGCTCCCATGTGACTGGCCGAATTCTGGCATGTGTTTTCTGCTTAATACATGCATTTGCGATTTTGATGGTGCCTACATGCGTTTCGGTTTTGCCATCAGTGGTTGATATTTGGGGTTTGAATCGTGTGCCTCTTCTCACTTGGTGAGTTTCTCCGTGGCTGGCTGCCCACGCATTTCTGGTTTTGAGGTTCTTTGGTTTCAGTGACTGCTGTCCTGCCCTCGGGTCCTCTGGGGTCCCGCGTGCCTCTTGGGGTGTGGTCTGCCCACCGTTGTATGTGTTGTTCATGGGTGTATTCACACACTCATTCTTCGCTCTCTCTGACCGGTCCCTCTCTGACTCTTTTTTGCATTGCTTGGGTACTCTTATTTTTCTGTCTCTTAAGTTTGTTTCGGTCTCTGGTAGGAGCTTCTCTCGCTTGGTAGCTGCGCCACTCCAGATTGAGGAACTTGTTGTTTCAGAACGTCTGTCACTCCCTGTCATACCTTCAGCCTTCTTCGGCTCTCTGCCTTCGCAGAAAGAGGACGTCCCTGTCGAACGTTCGCAGCTGCCCTGCAGCTCCCCCTAGCCCCGCCTTTTCTCTCTGTCTCCTCGTAGTTTGTCCTTCCTCACATATTTTCACATTGATGGTTTTCGTTTTTCTTCAGAAATGCATTTCATTTATTTAATTATTGTCTATTTTTTGTTCATTGTGTCTGTTTTTTGTGTCTCATCTGTTTGATGATAGCTGTTGTTCCACGCTAGCCCCCCCCCAGTTGTTGCCGTTTTGCCAGCTCTACCCTCCCTAGCCGAGTGGCAGACTGCTAGTTAGTTTGGTGCTCAGTTGCCCTCACGCACTTTCTTCAGCACGGTTTAGCGGCGACTGCGCTAGGTAGCTGTTGTCTGGATTGCTTTGCCTTTTAATTTTAGCTGCGATCCCGCTAAGTAGTTGCATTACCTTTTAACACTCATTGCACCCACTTTGCGCATCTTTTCTGTCTCTCACACATTTTGTCTACCTCTTGCCTTGCGTCAAGTGGTAGCCAAAAGGAGGGGTGGAGGTATATCCCCACTCCTCTTGTACTGTCCCCTTTTTTACTACCCCCGTTATGTCCCTTGACCCCCCGCAGATCATAAGTCTTCTCATTCATTCAGTCCGTGGTACAGCCACTGCAGTCTATCACACCTCCCTGGACCGCTTTACCCCCCTTACACGCCATCAAAGTGACATTCTTGCAACCGCTTGGAGTATTTTAGGGATCACCTTTACCCCCACCACTGAGCTACGCCTTGCCCTTTTGTCTCTCGTAGACTATCCGCCCTCATTCAACGTCTCCTCCCAGCCACTGCCTCCACCAGATACCACCCGTCCGGATCTGCTGTGGCCTGACCATTCCGCTAATTCCTCTTCATCCTCCCCACCCTCATTAGGTTCTTCTGTTTATTTTGCTAATTCTCCCCCCGTCATTCACACAGACGAGGAGTCTAACACTAACTCCGCACATTCTACGACACTCTCTGAGGAAGCAACGCTCCCTCGTCTTTCCGCTCCTGCATCTCCCACAGCATCAGCATCTAGTAGTGCTCACCCTCAACCATTGTCTTCAGCTGATGAGTCCCCACTCCTTGTGGCACTTCTGCAGGACTACTCAGTAGACCTACAGGACCCTGCACCCGACGTTCCCACTGCGCAACCCCCGACTTGTCCATCTCCGCACTTCCACCCATTGTAGGGAATGAATGACCCATCCCCTGATACTACAGCTTCTCCCATCATCGTGTATCTAGTGAACAACAACGTTGTAGGTCTCTCCACTGGTCACCCATCGTCCTTTTGTTACGTCACACCTCTAGCAAACACTGTTCTTCTCACTATATTTCAAGCCCTAGGGATCGATTATACTCAGGCACAGCAAATAACGCTTTCGCTAGCACCAGCTTTTCCGCACCCCATCGTTACTAAAGTCAAAGAACAAAAACATTGCAAGCACTGACACTTTTAGGAAACACTCTAGTCTCTTCAATTATTACCGGTCCCCATGAACAGGATCCTAGGTACCTCTGTTCATAAAACACCAGATTATATTTACATACGTATTCGCTTAATAGCACCAGGCTTAGAGATACCTACTACCTTAACCACATCCTACCCCCGCAACCCACTGCAGAGCAAGATCATTGCATCTCTCTCTGATGACCAACTCCAATTTCCTGACTTTTCCCCCAACGGGATATATACCGGACCAGACGAACGGGACTTGAGGAAAGCACTGTGTCACTTTATTATTAGTGCCATAGGAGAGGAGCTAATAGAAGACGTCCCTACCCCTTCCCTCGACACTCACTCTCCTACCGCTGAATACTCGCCTGACATTTAAGTGCATCCCTTTACAACCAAAATCGACTTTCACCCTCAAACACATTGTAGTTTTAAGACAACATTCATGAATGGCATTTTGAGCTCTACTGTGTATAAAACTTCTACCCACTTTCACATCTTCTTCATTATACGTCCCCATGGATCGCTACTGACTGCCATATTATCTAGCACATGGCCAAGGCACCCACTCCAGAGTTATATCGCTGAAGCCTGCTTTGACGGCCAGCTTCGCTTCCCTCTTTATACTTCAGCACAAGAGCGGGACCTACAGGACGGGGTATATGACATTGTCATTCAGGCAGTACAGCAAGAACTCATCAGAGACATTGTCCCTAGCACCTGAGAAAACGCGCTCCTGTAATTTAGGCCTTGCCTAAAGCGCCTACGATTAGGCATACCCACATGGCGACTCCACTCCAACATGTCTTAAGAACATTCGGAGGCCAAGAACACCATATCTTAAAGCACTGCCGTGAGCTTCATAAGCGTACGGCAAAGATGACTCATCCTTGGCCATCAGAGGGAAGCTTTGACCCTATAATATTGGAGCATGCCACCACCTTTCTAGACACAAAGTACTCCGGTACTAAACTACAGGAGAGAAAGGCTACTCTAGACCTCTGGCGCATTTTTAAAGATAAGGTTAGAGCACACTCTGACCCCACATCACCGGTTGTACCCAATGCTCCGCCCCCACCACCTTATCACTTTAGCGGTATGTATACCGAGCTCACTAATAAGGAGCAACTGGAACTACCAGTCACCACTAATGAGTCCCCGGCTGCAGGTTTTCAGCCATTACCCAACGAGGCATCTTCTTCACCGCACCTAGGCCAAGATTTACCCACCGCACAGATTGAGGAGTTCCAGAACTCCCACACATCACCCAGTCATCCGTACCACCACATGGACAGATCACTGACCCCACCCATGCCCCCTGGGGATGTATACCCTCACCTCACAGAACTGCGCAGCATGCACTTGCCTCTCCCTAACGACACAGTAAGGGACACAGCAGTATCTGGTATCCCAGGTCTTATAGATGCACAACTGTCACTAAAATTTACACCAACAGTCAGTACCGCACACCCACGCCCAGGTGAAGAAGATGGGGAGGCTACTTGGACTATGATTCGGCATCTCAGACATCATCTCGTCACTCGCATGACTCCGTCTTTCAAGCCCTGCCCCGTCCCTCGCGTTCACCTGTTATTGTTACCTATGATCTCAGCACTAAACAATCCTCTAAATCAAACCCCTTCCGTGACACTGACACTCAACAACAACATGACCCCAACCCATTCCACGATACCGATACACACCTGGTTTCAAATTCGCACCCCCAATTGCAAAATAGCATGCCTTTCATGGCTGCTGCCCCCCATGCTGAGGTACCAGGATCTGGCCTTATGACAGAGCAGCGGCAGCTCATTGAGTTCCCCAAACGACCATTGCTGTGCATAACTGAGGGACAGCGTGCCCCCCTCACAGGTCTTCCCTCCTCATATGGCAATTATAGGCAAAATGCAGACTTGAGCAAAAGCACCAGCCTGGAAAGTATTTCACCACAGCACCTTGAAGAAGAACAGTCACACATGCATCAATCACCTAGCCACACAGAACAGATAAACACAATGAGACGCTTGTCATTTAAATTAGAGAACATGAACAAAAGCATTACAGACATGATCACTAAGGCCAGCTCTCCAGCACCACCCTCACCCACGCGGCACCACCTCGTCCAGCACCACCCACAGACAATTATCAGCGGGAATGGGGAAGGGAATATGCAATATCTCCATAATGAGCGTCCCCACCACTGTGACGCTGCCGCCTCTGGAATAACACAAACAGTCACCAACACACACCAAGCCCACCAATCCCCAACAGCATTAGGACGGGAGAAGACACCCCCACTGGTGCTAGAAGGCCACAATCCACTGTTTGGTGAGATCCCAATATATTGTAGGCTACCACAGGAACAAGACCCAGTGGTAAGAAGTAAGGTCAGGACCACCGAGGCACAGAAACTTAAGGTCTTGGGGACACATGGACGCCCCGACGACATACTATATGACGTCTCGGGCTCTGCTTCCTTACGCACCATTAGGATGAAAAATAGACATAACATGATGTGTCTCAGCAGACCATGTCCACCAAAAGGTAGTAATGACCTCACTCCCAATGAGATAGTGACATTGGGGGAAGGTTCAGATTATGCAGTTAACCCTTTTTCAGACGATTTGGCAGGTTGGTCAGAGCCCTTGGCGCCACAGATGCGCCCTTGGCCAAGGGAAGGCTCTTTTGAACATCAGTACATGGCAACAGCAGTTGAATGCATCCTCAAAGGATTAGGAGATCAGGATTGGGACTATGACTACATGAGGGAGAGCCTCAAAGTCTGGCAGAGATATGCTCGCCAGTATGATCCTACAGGACCCACAGCGCTACGCCCTGGGGTAACGCGCCAGATGCCACTGCTCTATAAAAACATAATTGATCCCCCCATCTATATCCCCTGGTCTACATTAGACAAAGAAAATGTCAAAAAAGCGCTCCCACCCCTCACAGAGGGTGCGGGAAAATGGATTGCAGCTTTTGAAAATTGCACCACGGGCAACATCATAGCAATCGGAGATGTAAAAAGCCTGCTGATCTCCCTCATTGGAGAAGATGCAGAAGATCTTTTCATACGTATTCATAAAAATCTTACCAAGACAAACACCAAACATGATGGTGTTTCCTTCAACGAGATTAGAACAGTAGCATGGGCTGAGTTGCGCAGGAAATTCCCTGATGTTCCTGACATTGGGGCTCTGTTGTCACAGACTATGCAACTAAATGAAGACCCTGCCAACTATCTTTCTAGAATGAAAGAAAAATGGCACCAGGAGTTAGGGCAACGTTGGGACGCAAATGGAGGATATGGGAGACTATTTTACCACACATTAAAGAAAGGTTTGCCAACTGAAGTACAGGAAAAATTAGATGGCATTGTAGCAATGGAATGCAAGCCATGGGCAGAGATACAAGATCACATTGTACATTACTGCAAAAAGAGACAGGAACAGGAGAAGACTAGACAGCTGGCAATAGAGAATGCCGCTGCCAAACTAGTACAGCAGAAACTCAATAAGAAAAAAGACAATGTTGACACAATCATGCTCGCGGCACCCGTCACTCAAATGACAGCAGTAACATCATTCCCTCAGGCTGCCATGAATGCTCTTGCAGGCAATACCCAACTTGCCCCTCAGCAGGTACAAGCACAACCTGCAGTACAGTACATACAAGCTCAACCCCAACAAGCCATACAGTATGTCCAGCAGCCACAACAGGCAATGGCACCATACATGCCAGCACCACCTGCGTACAGCACCAGCATACAGCCCTATTACAATAACAGACCGAACATGAACTGGAACACGGGTGGACAAGGAAGGGGGCGAGGGATGGGACAGCAAAGGTTTCCACAACAGCCAGGACAAGGGGCATCACCAATAATATGTTACTATTGCCAGAAACAAGGCCATATCCAGAGAGACTGTAACAGTAAAAAGCGCGACATGGGTCAGCAATATATGCGTCCTGGCTACCAAGCACAGGCACCATTCCAACAACAACAGCGCACACAGCCACCCTCCCAGCAGCCCCAAGTACTATACTCATATGTGCAACCGACACAGCAACAGCAAGTGCAGCTCCAAGCGCCCCCAATGCTTCAGGTTCAGCCAGCGGTCCAACAAATGCAGATTCCAATGCAACAAGTACAGCCACAGCAACAGCCTACTTACCAGATGGTCCCCCAAACACAAAACAATGTACCTCTAGGAGGAACAATTGTTGCCTCCAGCAACCCCTTTACCCAGGGCACCATCCAGCAATATCAGCATGGAGGATACACTGGCTAGGACAGCCCACAGACAACTCTTGTGTGCCCAATTTTGTCATGCACAAGTAATACTGAAGAGGACCCTATTGCAAGTGTTATGATAAATAACAAAACATACAGTTTTCTTGTTGACACAGGTGCCACATACTCCTGCATCACAGGTGGCCCTCTGCCCATTTCAAACAAAACAGCGGACACACAGGGATTTTCTGGGGCAATAGCAAGGGTCCCCTTCACCAAGCCAGTCTCAATGGAGATAGGAGGCCATACAGTGGAGCAGCCTCTGCTCTATTCACCCAGCTCCCCAGTCAATCTTTTAGGACGCGACCTCATGGCCAAACTGAACATGACTATCCACTTTGATGACAATGGAACAATGATTTGCTCCATTCCAGGTACTCCACTAACTAGGATGATGGCAGTCACTGCACAGTCTTCCTTAGATAGCCAAGTCAGAGCACGCCCAGTGAATGAGCAGGCCTTCTCTGCAGCTGTCCACACAATTGTCGCCACCACTCCCGAATTACGAGGTCGCACAGTGCAGCTACCAAAAGAATTTCTCTTTAGACCCCAAGTACCAGACTCACCGGCATTAGATAAAAACTTGATTTTTGACATCTGCGCCCTTGAGATAACGCCCACCTATGGCGCTTTCCTGGCATGCGATGACAATGCTCACACATGGGCTTGTGTCATCTTTCTTGAACAGGAAGGATTGGTCAGACACATTTCAGATGCTCAGCTATTTGGATCCCCTGAGGAACATTCTAAGACTGAGATTATCTATGATAACAATGTGCCCGTCTCAGTGATATTGGAAATTAGAACACCAACGATCACCCCTGACTATGATTCTGTGCGAGAAGCCGATTTGGCTCAGGTACCAGCACATCTTTGGACAACAGGCCCAAATGATGTGGGCCTTATCAGATCTGCCAGGCCATTTAAGATAACACTCAAACAAGGTGCTATCCTGCCCAGAATAAAACAGTACCCCTTGTCTAAAGCAGCAGAGGAGGGCATAGCCCCCACTATACAGGCATTACTAGAACAGGGAGTAATTTATCCTTGTATCTCTCCGTGTAACACAGCCCTTTTCCCTGTGCGGAAGGGGAAGACAAATGAATGGCGTCTCGTACACGATCTTCGCGCAATTAACAGCATAGTTGTACTAGAATTCCCTATTGTTCCAGACCCCTCTGTCATTCTCACCAATGTTCCCCCGGATGCACAGTACTTTTCTGTCATCGACCTGAAAAATGTTTTTTTCAGCATTCCTTTGCACCCAGACAGTCAGTACCTCCTGGCGTTTTCATTCAGAAATGTGCAATTTTCGTACACAAGGCTCGCTCAAGGGTACTGTGAGTCCCCTAGTGTTTTTAACAGGGTCGTCAAAGAAGACTTGTCCAATTTCCAATGTGACAGCACCTTACTGCAATATGTCGATGACATACTGCTTTGCAGCCCAACCGAACAACAATGCAGGAAAGACACCATCCTCTTACTCACCACGCTGGCACAAAGAGGATATAAAGTTGACAAACAAAAATTACAGTACTGTCAGGAAGAGGTACACTACCTAGGACAGTTACTGTCTGCATCAGGCAGGCGAGTGACTCCAGGTCGAGTTGAGGCAATAAAAGGCACTCCTGAACCCCAGACAGTTAAAGACATGCAAAAATTCCTCGGCTTGGTTAATTATGTCCGCCAGTGGGTTTTTGATTTCGCAACAATAACTGCCCCATTGCTGAAAGCTGTGAAAATGGGCAAAGACAGACACAATAAAATTGAATGGACACCTGAAATGAGAACAGCCTACACCCAGCTCAAAGATGAGATAACAAATGCACCAGTGTTAGGATCACCTGATTACACAAAAGAATTCTACCTCTTCACTCACTGTGATGGGTTAGTCATGACAGCAGTACTCACTCAAAAATACCCCATGGGCCATAAGCCCATTGCCTATTTCAGCGGCATGCTGGACTCTGTCATGAAAGGCCATTACCCTTGCGAACAGGCCCTTGCTGCCGCAGCATTTGCTGTTGAAAAAAGTACCCCCATTGTAATGGGTTCCCCACTGACTATGTACACCGAACATGCTGTTTTTGCAATAATACAGAAAGCTAAAACAACACTGACAACGCAAAGAGTGTCAGGCTACGAAGTCATACTGTCATTACCTTCTCTGAAAATTGTCAAATGTCACACCGTAAACCCAGCCACATTTTTTGCCCATCCAATTGCCACCTCAGATGATGACAACCATGATTGTGCCACTTATTCACCAGATGAGTCAGGAGCAGCAAAAGAAGATCCATTACCAAATAGTACTGTATACTTTGTTGATGGCTCCTCTACCATTGATCAAGAAACAGGCATAAGATACACAGGAGCTGCAGTAGTTAAAGCACAACAAAATGACTCCTCTGATTCTTTAGACATCGTACAGCAGCTTATGCTCCCATCACATTATTCTGCCCAGGCAGCTGAACTGGTAGCACTCATAGCTGCCCTAAACATTGGAGCTGAGGACCGCATTACAATTTATTCAGATTCTGCATATGTCACCACAACAACTCACTCCAGCATCCTCCGCTGGAGAAGGCGCGGCTTCCTTAAATCAGATGGTACACCTGTCATTCACAAAACGTTACTTGAAGAACTTATTGAGGCCCTTACACTACCAGCTGAAGTAGCCGTAGTCAAATGCACAGCGCACACTAATGGCCAAGATTTTGTCTCCAGAGGTAACGCTCTGGCTGATTGGGCAGCTAAAGCTGCAGCCAGAGGCCCCTCTGTAGCAGGCCCCTCAATCCAAACAGCACCGGAAGTCCCACTTGCCCCTATCCTCTTATCCCAAACAGTACCTTCAACAGAGCACGACACCAGCAGTGCACACAGTTCAAACACACCACCCCAATTACCAACACCATTTGATATTGACAAAACGCGACAATACGATCATATTGCACAACTACACCTCAGAGAAATGCAAGAAAGTGCACCAGATCAAGAGAAAGAGTTATGGAAGAAGAGGGGAGTACAGCAGGACTCCGCCGACTTCGTATACAGACAAACAGTAACAGGGAAACCTGTGATGCCACAGGCTTTGTTACAAGTGGCATTAGATCAACTCCACCTTCCCACACATGTCACCCGAGACAATATGTCCATCACCTTGCAAACAGACTGGTTCATCCCCAATGCCTATGAGCAGATACAACTGTATGTTAATAAATGTCTCATTTGCCAACAATACTCCCCAGCCCCTACGCTCAAAACTGTTGCCTCTACAATTCCTAGACCATCAGGCCCCTTCAAAGAGTTACACATTGACTATGTCGATATGATCGATCGCTGCCAAGATTATCGTTATCTCATTGTGGTAGTATGTCCATTCTCACGTTGGATCGAAAGTGGACCTTGCGTCCACTGCGATGCCAAAGCAGCGGCCACATTTCTATTACGTGATGTCATTACTCGCTGGGGCGTCCCAGACGCCATCCAGACCGATAACGGAAGCCATTTTTCAAACGCCATCTTTTCCTTCCTGACCACAATGCTAGGCATCAAACACAAGCTGACCTCAGCTTACCACCCACAAAGCAACGGCATTTGTGAGCGCCTTAACGGCTTGCTCAAAAACAAAATAAGTAAAATAAGTGCCACAATAGGAAAGAAATGGCTTTATTGCCTGCCCATAGCACTATTTGCACTAAGAAACTCCCCAAGTTCGGATCATCACCTCACACCCCATCAGCTTGTCACTGGACGATCCATAAATGTAACAGTTCCATCCACACGCCCCAAATTAGATAGTGAGTCATCATCTGAGGTAGTTAAGGCAGAACTTTACCACTATCTGTGCCAACTAACCAGCGCAGCGCAGTTCCTTTCTATCCAGATATCCAAGAGAAAGGGGAAGGGCCCCACCGATCCTGAGCTCCCACCAATCTGTCCCGGGACGCAGATCTTCATCCGGAAGAACGTCAGACGCTGGAAGGACCCTAAATTCGAGGGCCCATTCAAGGTGATAGACTCGTCACCAACTGCAGTACGAATAGCTGAAAGAAAAGCATGGATCCATCGCAGCCACGTCCGCTTGGACCCCGCACCACCTCCGCCAATCGACTAGAGGAGGGACAGGACATACCCTTGGTACAGATCCACGAAGACAGTGGGTTTCCATCCTCCTTTGATGACGAAGATAATGACCGCCATGAGCATATTATCGAGGACCTTAATGGGAATGCAAAGTTATGTATTTCACTTGTCTTAACATTTTGCCTTTTTTCCACTATAACGTTGGCCGCACTTAACTGGTACCTGTTTTATCTTGCAACTTTTAAGCCACATTTTTCTGCTAATATTACCATACCATTCTCAAAACAACTAGTTGTGCCAGAAATTACAACTGCACAAAAACACTTCCTGAACCACACTGAAGATCCATCACTTCCACAGTATACCACTGGTAGCGCACACACTAGTACACACCACACACGCATAGCTACTGCCTCAGACCCAAGTATTACTACTACTCCGTGGGATAGGCTTCTAGAGATTACAGTAGGCCCCCCAGTGACCCGCAGTCCCAACTCCCGCAACGCTCGCAGATTTAGAAGAGGTAGGCCAAGGTTCTGGAGGAGTCATAGACCAACAAGAGATAATGACAAACAAGATTTGGCCACCGCTCTCCAGGACACGGTGGTCCACATTGCACGCCAACATCCCAGACCTGATTTCCACTCCATACGTCCTGACACACTTAATCAAGACCATGAAGCCCATAGTGCCCTGCTAGATAATATGTGGTACCGGCACATGTCTCAAATAGGGAAAAAGGTAACAAAAGAAGCATGCTTTGTGTGCTCACACATCCCGCATGCAGTTGGCGCAGACAAAATGGTGTTCCCACAAGAAATACCACCCCCAACGGCCAAATGCCTCCTCCATTTGTTTCTTTGCCGTATCTACGGCCAAATACAGCTTTTCTCAGCAGAGATAGACACTGTGTTTGTAAACACCACCGCGTGGGATTCTAACTATCTAACACACATGGTTGTCACTGATGCATTGCAATTCCAGAGAGAAAATGAGAATTTGTATAGATGGGAATCACCTAGATGGGAGACACCGCTCACAAATCATGAGCATGAATTCAAAGCATCAGGGTTTTTTATGTTCACATCTCCCCCGGCACTATGTAAGGAGACAATAAACAAACAACTCCATAACAAACCCCCGATACACGAAAATAACAGTTCACACGTTGCCAACTGCCCATGTCAATATAGGTCTGTGCTGCTCTTGCAGGCCCATGTGTATTTTGATAACGAATGGCACGGCCCAGACGCCCTGATATGTAAGGCAGCTTCCTTGGGAGAACCTTTTACAAAAACAGAATATCAACAGAATATTGATTGGGATGTTGAGACTCAGTGTAAGGAGGTGTGGGCACAGGAAAATAGACGGTACACCTTTGGGAAGGGAACAGCGTACAAATGGAAAAGAGCATATAAACTAAAACATCCTCTTCTTTGCTTCCTAGGTAACGGTACTCGCCCTGTGGGCAGCAACACAAACTGTAACACAACAATTTTTAATTTGGACCTCCAAGACGGCACCGCCAGCCTCATGGATATCTTTTGGGCATGTGGAGAACGCATCTACCCCCAGTTGCCTCCTCGATGGAAGGGCCTATGCACCATGGTTACCATGCACGAGCTACATCTCATTGTCCCGGCATCCAACATCTCTCAAGTGTTTGAACACCCCATCACAAATGACGTCACCCTGCTTCACCGGCACCGACGGAAGGCTCAATACTTCGCTAACGATGCCTTTGCCGGAATACCTGAAGAGTTTCGCCTGTTCAATGGTGCCCAGGAATTCTTTGGGGGCCTGTGGCCCATTTGGCAAACATCAGCTAATGCACGGTGGCTACAGGTCACACGATACGAACTAATGACTCTGATAAATAACACCCGAGATGGGTTCAACGCCATACAGGAAGAGTTAAGGCCTTTAAGGCTTATGGTTCTAGAGCATAGATATGTTCTAGATCAGCTCACAGCTATGCAGGGGGTGTATGCAGTGCCATCGGAAAGAGCTGCTGCACTTTCATACCGGCTAATGATGCCGCAAACGGGTCGCTCGCTAAGGCCATTGAGGACTTGGGCAATCTGGGAAAAAAGATGCGTGACGAGGGCGGTGCCGCTGCAGATCCTATCCCGGACTGGTTCAACTTCAACTGGATGCCTTCATGGCTATCTGCTATCTTGAAAATTGTGCTACCTATTTGTTGTGTAGTCATGTTAATGTGTTGCGGTGCACAGCTAGTAATTAAATGTGTCAACAGATGCAGCGCCAAAGCAGTAGGAATGAATTACGTTCACACTAGAATTAATAACAATGCACAGTATCAGGACATGGACCGTGCTCCCGGGTATGGGAATGGGCAGATCCATGTGCAACTCTTAGAACAACCTGCCCCTCATGCCTCTTCAAACACACCTACAGCTCCACCGGTTCCACCACCTAGATACGCCTTAAGGGAGGAGCATGACATTAACGGGTATGAGGAGTTAGCTCCCGATGATGGGGGAGAATACGTTACTATAACACCAGAATTGCCACCACAGAAAGCATGCATATGTATTAGTGACCCACTCGGTATGCACCAAGCCCCTGAAGGTCCAGCAAAGTACTGTGTCAAAGGCGTGTTCAATAATGAACAAGAGGAGGGATGTGTAGGAGGGTCCCGTTTTACCATCTAAACAGGAAACCCACACCCCATTCTGCAATACCCTTCAAACCTGGCATCCCTAGATAGGCCCCACCACTGAGGCCCAGATAAAGGGTCTTTAAGTAGTCCACGTTCCTTCACTTTCTTACAAATCCACACATAGGCCCAAGTTCACCTTCTCACAGACCTACATGCAGGACCAACCATACCTTTGTAAAAGATGTATATAGGCCCAATACAGCCAGGGTATCCTATTGTCATTTTCTAATATTAAAAACTGATCTCATAGACTTTACTAACCTGACAGCAGAGGCCTGCGCCATCCTCCGCGACAAACTCTCCCCTCCCCCTTGTAAATTTCCACAGTTACGAGAATTAGATTAGCCCACACGCATAGGACATTTTTGGTACATCTGGCGGTTTCACAAGTACATTTGCAATATTTTTAGTTATGAAACTTTCCGCGCTTGCTTAATCGAAACTGTGAAAGACGGCAACGTGACCAAGAAATAATGTATTAAAATATTAATTCTGAGCTTTCTTACGGTAAAAATTATCCTTTGTTTACTTTTTGCGGTCAGGAGCACTGACCGCCTGTCAAAAGCCCCTAATTTCACCATGATACCACTTCTCAGTTCTACGTGTGGAATTTTCCATAGTTACTGTAAGAGGGCGGTCAAGGGCTGCGTCAGGACCTACGTCAGAGATGATAAAACTTCTGCATTCAAGCATATAAAATAGCTGCACCCAGGGTGTGGCTTCGAACTCTCTTCAAACCAGCACTCCGGTGCCTTGTGAGGGTTCCCGACTGATCAATCGTTCTCCTGACTGGGCCCAGAGCTCCTATTGCCAAGGTGATAATGCTCCTATTTAATGATTCTGCCTATTGACTTTGTCAGTCTATCTGACTGAATAATTTTGCCTATTGGCTTTGTCAGTCTATCTGACTTAATAATTCTGCCTATTGACTTTGTCAGTCTATCTGGCTGAATAATTTTGCCTATTGGCTTTGTCAGATTATCTATTTCAGTTCATCTAAACCCAAGCAATTGCATTTATGTCAGTTTTTATTGTGTGGTCTTGAATATTGTTATTTTGTCTCAATAAGAAGTTTTGTCCTCTGAACGCTATCCTTTGTATCACTCTTAAATTCAGGGTTGCCCCTTGAGCGGCTGCTCATGGATTAATTCATAAATATACATTTCTGTTTAAATTGAACAAATTGATCCTTAAACATTGTTGATGCAGTTATCTCTGATCTTATCCATATGTTGATGGGCAACTCTTAAATTGAAGTATTTTCTTTTATGCTTTTGAATTGTTTAATAAACTATTATATTTTACAACATGGTTCTTTCTTGCCAAGTGACCGAGCAAAGTGTGAAAGAGACTCTGAGAGGGGAGAGGTAAGCAGAAGAGTGTGGCCAACCATAACGGACCCTCCAACACAACCAAAAAATCCTATGTCGGAGCAGCGGTTTACAGATGCAGATTAAGTGGGTTAGTGACTCAATGTCCGTTGCTCACAGTCTACAAAGCCTGGTTTCATCCCCTTCACTTCTTCCGTACCAAAAGGCTTTGAGCGGGATCAGGCCGAAATTAAATTTCATTAAACTTGTTTACATTTCTTTGGACAGAGTTTGGGATAGATAGATTGGTAGTGCTCTGGGGTCATATAATTTGGAAGCCCAGTTAGCATGAGCCTTTCCTTTCAACTTTTGCAGTCTTGGTCCTGTGATATTATTTTTGCTTGCTTGAGGAGGAGTTTGGCCATCTGTCTACCTGGAAGGTCGACGGCACAGATGGCATCCGCTTCTAGATCATTTATTGAGCGGTCCAGATATTGATGTCAGTTTGATTCTCTTCCATTTATTACTGGCCACATCATGTGTTTTAATGTGCCAGAAGGTGCCTGCTTCAGTTTCAAACAGTAGGCTAGATATCTTGAATTTAATACAAGCTGTTGCGAGGTTGAATTAAGTTCTAGTCGTACTTGAGCATGTGTTGTGCAGTTTGGTAGGGTGAAGATTTTCCAGTAGCTGCTAACCTCTGCTCTGTTGTGGCATTATACAATGAAACACAATTGATCCATACGAGATGTTGGGTAGCAGTTTACTAGCCACTACCTTTAGTAGCACCAGTGACTGAGGACTCTGGATGGATTTTTTCAACTTGCAGAATGCCCAGGTTAGAGAGTTGGCAGCTGCCTGTTGTGAAGTAATCTGTGCTATGTGGCGCCCCGGCTATCCAACCACACACTTAGGTATTTGTATGAGGAGACGTTCTCAATTTTGTTCCCTCGGCAGAACCATGCTCTGCACTTGATTACCTTGCAGTTTACGGTCATGACTTTACTGACTGCGACTCATTCCAGACCAGAGACCGGTTCCAAAGACAAGAGGAACCCTTCTCCGTGCCAAAGGCAACTCCAGAACTTCCTTGATCTAGAGGTACTAGTCCCCTGCAGTCTGCAGGTAAAGCACGCTCCCAGAACCAAAGAATCACTGGCTATTGGGCCTGCCGAGGGATCGACCAAAAGTAAATGGTCTAGTGCATTGTGGGAAATGGAGTCCTGACCTCCAGCAAGTTTCAGGCAGCTACCGTTTTCCCCCAGACTCCAGGACGTCGAAATAACTCAAGGCTGAGCTTTCCGCTGCCAAGGCTTGTTGGTGGCCAGTCCAGCTACCACTAGCTTTGTTCGACACTGTGCCTCGAGGGAACCCTGCAGCACCTTCAACCTGTCCCCTCAGTGGCCCCGTTGTCGAATGTTTGCATCCACTTCCTTATCAGCACCGACTAAGCAGTAAAACCAGCAACCTCGCTGCTTCAGAACAAGAGACAGCCAGGACAACGCTGCAACCAGGCCCTACGAGTCAGGTAAAATTCAACTGACTGTCGTGCCCTAGTCCTAGGATCCAAATCACCATACCCCTCAGTGGTTTCCACTGGACTCGAGCTGCAAGTGACTGAGTGTCACTAGTGATTTTCTCCATTGATCGCAACGTTACTGTTTTACGGTAGTGAATTACACTCATTTTATTTTCCTTCTAAAATCCATAACTCTGGTGATACTTATCCGATTATGTTTGTTTTGGTGTCAAATTTTTTATAAAATCCTCTCTATTTTATAAATTGGCGTCTGATTTCTTTTGAGTCGTGTCAATTACTTATTTTCCATGTTGGTACTCTGAAATGCTTAACACATGTTCCTCTAGTAAAGCCTGACTGCTCTGTGCCACTCTACCAGGACTGAACCAGGGATTTATTATTGTGAATCCAAAGGACCTAGTTGGGGTATTGTGGGAGTATTGCATAGTGAGGCCTAACTGGCATGTGATGCATGGCTTGTTAGGCTGGTTCCAGGCATGATAATACGAACACAAAATATGTGCGACATCACAAACACAATGAGTGATCTGCATGACTTTTCAGCACAGTTTGCTTTACCGCATGGTTTCGGATTTCACCACAGTCTTTTTTGCACAGTGTGAAAATTTTTGGGTGATGACTACTTGTACCTTCACCATTGTTCTGTGAAGTATGTAACAACAGCTGGTTTACTTTCCTGATGGCTACCTTAAGATCTGATATTTAATTCTTTACTCTGTCTTAGAACCAAGTCCCTACAAATAGGTGAGTAATTTACTCACCTTGCATGCGAGTTAGCATTGCATGCTTTTCTCTAATTGAATGATTGTGTTGTGGGGGCAGTGAATTATTGGCGTCCTGACGAAAACCCTGGACCCAAGAGGCCTGAGCATAGGGACTGAAACATTTTGACGGTAAATTAGAGTCATAGGACCATAATATCCTTACCCCAGATTAAGATAATTTTAACTTATACCCAAGCAACAGCTAATAAAGGGAAACCAAGGTTGGTTTGAGGTATTTGTAATCACTCTAGGTGATATTCAAAGTGCTTCCTGAAATACGGTTGATCTGATCCTGGTTTTAGGTACCAGGATAAGAGCCTATGATGAAATATGGCACTACTAGATGGGTAAGGGTCTAACATAAAGAAAAAAACATTTTCTTTGGAAATATGAGACTGGGTATTTACATAGGAAAGGTAAACATTCTGTAGAATCAGGTGATACCCTTTTGTTGTCAGTATTGGAGTAGATGGCCTGCATATTTTGGTGGCCTTCTGCCCTGGGCCTTCTTTCTTCGGGTTTATGGTACCTCTGCTTATCTACCCTGTGGTTTCTCTACAACGTTTATATTACCACTATGTTCATGTCTCATTCCTTGTGCTGTTCTGGCAGCCTCTGTATTCCCCGAATGGTTTAATGTGGTGAACGCTTTTGTTAGGAGTGCTACACTGTGGTTTTGTGGCTGACCACACTACCTTCTTGACCCAAAGAGTTGCCATCCGCCGATGAGCATTAAAATGCGGCCCTCCAATAGACCGGTCATCCCACACCGACAATACCTCTGCAGACAAGCTTCACACCAGCAGCTGCCTATGATCGGAGTCCAAATACCACCAGGTAAGTACGGTTTCCTTGATATCCTTGATGCCCCTACAGAGACTGCACTCAAGCCTAGGGGATTGGTCAAAGAAGTAGAGGGGAATCAAAAGTCTATAGTATCCTAAAGATGCATGGCATAATGGCAGATGGAGAAGATGGACAGCTGCAATGCGAAGAACCAAAAGAGGATCCTATGACTGGAATCCTTGTGAGTGGGTAGCCACAATAATAGAGCATGGACGGTGAACAATGTGAACCTGCAGCCATGGAGTTACTACTGGAGGGAATCAAACGTATTTGACAGTCAAGCACTCTTTCTTCGTTACTGAATAACGAAGTTCATGGAGTAGTACTGTTCAACTGAAACAAAGCACAGGGACATTTTGGTTATGGAGTTCCTCAGAGATCAGAAAACCCACAACTCCTTCCTAATTAAAAAGCATTGATTTGCAAACTAAAAAGGGCTGAGAAATCAAGACCGATAAGCATAGGATCGAATGTCAAGATGTATTTCACTTTATGGAAAGCAGCATTGCAATCCCTGGTCAAGACAACCTGATTGGGCCTTCTTGCGCTAGCCATGCTCGTGCCCTATCTGCACGTTCCAGTGTGTGAAGATTCACGCTGCAGTTGCAGTTCAGATTTCCATTCCTGGATCATTGCTATATTACCGCTCATCGCCGGGGGGTAAAGATCGGGATCACAGTGCCCATCTGCCTTCTGAGAAGTTCGAGGACTCACAATCAGCGGCAGGGTATTGATCCAACCCATCATGGTTTTGCAGCTTTTTTAAGCTGATACATGTATAAGCTATCATATGCTGCTTGCTGTGCAGTGAGGAGGCAGCGGTTGGTGCTGTCAGCAGCAGTGGTGGTGTTTACTCGATGATGTCGCACCTGAGAGACTTGTCATTCAGGAGATTCAGGTGCCACTTAGAGAAACCAAGAAGTGCCTAGACTTCTATCTAGAACTGTGCACCCAGACCTGCGTTCCTGCACCTTTAATGTTGAACGCTTGTGATTAAACACACTGGCCTTTGCAATGCTTACAGAATTTCTTTGGATTTTCATAAGTACCAATAAATGCTGCAGTGAAGTTATGCTCATTTAAATCAACGGTAACTATGAAAATATGGGGCATCTAACTTATTACAGTATTCTGCCCCTAAACTTTACATCTGTTTATTGATGTTTATTCATATATTTTATTTATTTTCTAGCAATCTCGTAAAATTTGTCAATAAAGACATCAGCAATAAATACTACATCACAGTCCAAAGAGGAGAATTCAAAGAGGCCAAGAATAGATGTCAATGAAGCAACTTAATTTGCAGGAAAAGGAAAACTGTATATTTTTTTTAACAGCCAGCTGCTGACTTAAATTTTCCTTCCATGAGACAGTCACATCTTAAGGACTGGCCTGGTCAGCAGGCAGCAGTCGCCCCATGCCTTCATAGGAGTTTAGCTCTAAACTTGCCAAGGACTCTCACAACCATAGTGCCCACAGTAATTCGACAGAGCTCGTTAACATCACAAATGAGGAATCAACACCATTTGGAGAGATGGGGAGTCTCTGATGAAAAGAATAGTGCCAATGTAACCATTCTCAATGAAAAGTGTTTGGAGATCCCATTGGTCCAGCGTCACCCCAGAAAATGTTTCCTTCCTCCCGGAATGTAGTAATTGAAAAGAAAAGTGCTAATTTATTTGAGACCGGTGGTTGAGTGCCTACAAGATGGTGCTGTGAGCCCGTCACTCCATGCTCCTTGACGAGGCTGTACGAACACTCTTGCGCTCTTTATCGGCAATTCCTGATGGTGGAACAGCTGAGTGGCGAGGTGAGCTTAGGTCTTAAAGAAGCTTTCATCTCCCCATCATGCCGTTCCACAGCTCAGTACGCCATGGCCGCCATTTTGTTTTTAGCACCCTGTAGTTTTGGGATTCAAATAGAAGCACGATTTATTTATGTGCATACGTTCAGGGTGTATTTTTCTTTCATACACAGCTCTGTTTATAAGTCCTTAGCCTCTAAATAGTTGTTTTACTCAGCCATACAGACTTGGATATTTTTATGAGATGCAATATATAACTGCAAAACACACAAGATGATGGACGGAATGTTGCACATTGGCAAACATTCACCCCCAGTCACAGATCTGGGTTTAATCCATCGTTATTTTGCTACACCACGCCACCCCAGTTCAGACATAGCCATATGCAAATCAGTCTTGACCCTGTGCCTCATGGGAACAGTCCAGACCGAACTGCCAAGCCATGTCTTCCCTGGACCAGAATCAAGCATCCTAGGACCGGTTTCGGGCTTTCAGCCCTCATCAGCCAGGATAGCTCGACTCCAGTGGCGTAGTGAGCACGGGACCCACGTCTGGGCATACCCTTCCCACTTAGGGCGAAATGCAAAACACACAAGATGATGGACGGAATGTTGCACATTGGCAAACATTCACCCCCAGTCACAGATCTGGGTTTAATCCATCGTTATTTTGCTTCACCACGCCACCACAGTTCAGACATAGCCATATGCAACCTTCCCGGAAAGCTGGAAGCACGCCGAGATCACCGCCTTACTCAAGAAACCCAAGGCAGACCCCAAGGACCTCAAGAACTTCCGACCCATCTCTCTACTCCCGTTCCCCGCGAAGGTCACCGAGAAAATCGTCAACAAACAACTGACCCGCTACCTCGAGGAGAACAACATCCGGGACCCTTCCCAGTCCGGCTTCCGCAGCAACCACAGCACCAAAACCGCCCTCATCGCCGCCACCGATGACATCAGGACCCTGCTAGACAACGGAGAAACAGCAGCCCTCATCCTCCTGGACCTATCAGCCGCCTTCGACACGGTCTGCCACCACACACTACGAACACGCCTTCACGACGCCGGGATCCAAGAGAAGGCCCTGGACTGGACCACATCCTTCCTCTCCGGCAGAACACAAAGCGTCCGCCTCGCCCCCTTCCGATCCAAAGCCACCAAGATCACCTGCGGCGTACCCCAAGGCTCCTCCCTCAGCCCAACGCTGTTCAACATCTACATGGCACCCTCGCCCACGTCGCCCGACAGCACAACCTCAACATCATCTCCTACGCCGACGACACCCAGCTGATCCTCTCCCTCACCAAAGACCCTCACACCGCCAAAGCCCACCTCCACGAAGGAATGAAGGCCATCGCCGAATGGATGAGTACCAGCCGCCTGAAGCTGAACTCGGACAAGACGGAGGTCCTCATCCTTGGTTCCAACCCTTCAGCATGGGACGACTCCTGGTGGCCGACATCACTGGGAACAGCCCCGACACCCACCGACCACGCACGCAACCTAGGGGTCATCCTCGACCCCACCCTCTCCATGACTAAGCAGGTCAACGCCGTTTCCTCATCCTGCTTCAACACCCTCCGAATGCTCCGCAGGATCTTCAAGTGGATCCCCACCGAAACAAGAAAAACAGTCACCCAGGCCCTCGTCACCAGCAGGCTGGACTACGGAAATGCCCTCTACGCAGGAACGACGGCTAAGCTCCTGAGACGGCTGCAACGCATCCAGAACGCCTCTGCACGTCTTATCCTCGACATCCCCCGACGCAGCCACATCACACCCCACCTGAGAGACCTGCACTGGCTCCCTGTCAACAAGAGGATAACCTTCAAGCTCCTCACCCACGCACACAAAGCACTCCACAACTCCGGACCAGCCTACCTCAACAGACGACTCAGCTTCTACACCCCCACCCGCCAGCTCCGCTCCACCAGCCTCGCCCTCGCCACATTCCCCCGCATCCGGAAAACGACCGCCGGCGGCAGATCCTTCTCCCACCTCGCCGCCAAGACCTGGAACACCCTCCCCACCAACCTTCGGCAGACCCAAGACCTACTGGCCTTCAGAAGACTCCTCAAGACCTGGCTCTTCGATCAGTAGCAGCACCACCCCCCTCTTCCCCCAGCGCCTTGAGACCCTCGCGGGTATGTAGTGCGCTTTATAAGTGACATGATTGATTGATTGATTGATATGCAAATCAGTCTTGACCCTGTGCCTCATGGGAACAGTCCAGACCGAACTGCCAAGCCATGTCTTCCCTGGATCGGAATCAAGCATCCTAGGACCGGTTTAGGGCTTTCAGCCCTCATCAGCCAGGATAGCTTGACTCCAGTGGCGTAGTGAGCACGGGACCCACGTCTGGGCATACCCTTCCCACTTAGGGGCGAAATGCAAAACACACAAGATGATGGACGGAATGTTGCACATTGGCAAACATTCACCCCCAGTCACAGATCTGGGTTTAATCCATCGTTATTTTGCTTCACCACGCCACCCCAGTTCAGACATAGCCATATGCAAATCAGTCTTGACCCTGTGCCTCATGGGAACAGTCCAGACCGAACTGCCAAGCCATGTCTTCCCTGGACCGAAATCAAGCATCCTAGGACCGGTTTCGGGCTTTCAGCCCTCATCAGCCAGGATAGCTTGACTCCAGTGGCGTAGTGAGCACGGGACCCACGTCTGGGCATACCCTTCCCACTTAGGGCAAAATGCAAAACACACAAGATGATGGACGGAATGTTGCACATTGGCAAACATTCACCCCCAGTCACCCGAGTGGGACGGGTATGCCCAGACGTGGGTCCCGTGCTCTCCATGCCACTGGAATCAAGCTATCCTGGCTGAAGAGGGGTGAAACCCGAAACCGGTCCTAGGATGCTTGTTTCCAGTCCAGGGAGGACCTGGCTTGGCAGTTCGGGCTGGACTGTTCCCATGAGGCACAGGGTCAAGACTGATTTGCATATGGCTGGGTTCAAACTGGAATGGCATGGTGAGCAAAAAAACGATGGATTTAGGCCCAGATCTCTGTACTGGGGTGAATGTATGACATTGTTCTGCATTCTGTCCATCAACTGTTGTTTTTGCATTTGTCACCCGAGTGGGACGGGTATGCCCAGTCCCCACGTGGGTCCCGTGCTCTCCATGCCACTGGAATCAAGCTATCCTGGCTGAAGAGGTGAAACCCCGAGACCGGTCCTAGGATGCTTGTTTCCAGTCCAGGGAGGACCTGGCTTGGCAGTTCAGGCTGGACTGTTCCCATGAGGCACAGGATCAAGACTGATTTGCATATGGCTGGGTTCAAACTGGAATGGCATGGTGAGCAAAAAAACGATGGATTTAGGCCCAGATCTCTGTACTAGGGTGAATGTATGACATTGTTCTGCATTCTGTCCATCAACTGTTCGTTTTGCATTTGTCACCCCGAGTGGGACGGGTATGCCCAGACGTGGGTCCCGTGCTCTCCATGCCACTGGAATCAAGCTATCCTGGCTGAAGAGGGGTGAAACCCCTAAACCGGTCCTAGGATGCTTGTTTCCAGTCCAGGGAGGACCTGGCTTGGCAGTTCGGGCTGGACTGTTCCCATGAGGCACAGGGTCAAGACTGATTTGCATATGGCTGGGTTCAAACTGGAATGGCATGGTGAGCAAAAAAACGATGGATTTAGGCCCAGATCTCTGTACTGGGGTGAATGTATGACATTGTTCTGCATTCTGTCCAACTGTTGTTTTTGCATTTATCACCCCGAGTGGGACGGGTATGCCCAGACGTGGGTCCCGTGCTCTCCATGCCACTGGAATCAAGCTATCCTGGCTGAAGAGGGGTGAAACCCCGAAACCGGTCCTAGGATGCTTGTTTCCAGTCCAGGGAGGACCTGGCTTGGCAGTTCGGGCTGGACTGTTCCCATGAGGCACAGGGTCAAGACTGATTTGCATATGGCTCGGTTCAAACTGGAATGGCATGGTGAGCAAAATAACGATGGATTTAGGCCCAGATCTCTGTACTGGGGTGAATGTATGACATTGTTCTGCATTTTGTCCATCAACTGTTGTTTTTGCATTTATCACCCGAGTGGGACGGGTATGCCCAGACGTGGGTCCCGTGCTCTCCATGCCACTGGAATCAAGCTATCCTGGCTGAAGAGGGTGAAACCCCGAAACCGGTCCTAGGATGCTTGTTTCCAGTCCAGGGAGGACCTGGCTTGGCAGTTCGGGCTGGACTGTTCCCATGAGGCACAGGGTCAAGACTGATTTGCATATGGCTGGGTTCAAACTGGAATAGCATGGTGAGCAAAAAAACGATGGATTTAGGCCCAGATCTCTGTACTGGGGTGAATGTATGACATTGTTCTGCATTCTGTCCATCAACTGTTGTTTTTGCATTTATCACCCCGAGTGGGACGGGTATGCCCAGACGTGGGTCCCGTGCTCTCCATGCCACTGGAATCAAGCTATCCTGGCTGAAGAGGGGTGAAACCCCGAAACTGGTCCTAGGATGCTTGTTTCCAGTCCAGGGAGGACCTGGCTTGGCAGTTCGGGCTGGACTGTTCCCATGAGGCACAGGGTCAAGACTGATTTGCATATGGCTCGGTTCAAACTGGAATGGCATGGTGAGCAAAAAACGATGGATTTAGGCCCAGATCTCTGTACTGGGGTGAATGTATGACATTGTTCTGCATTCTGTCCATCAACTGTTGTTTTTGCATTTATCACCCCGAGTGGGACCGGGTATGCCCAGACGTGGGTCCTGTGCTCTCCATGCCACTGGAATCAAGCTATCCTGGCTGAAGAGGGTGAAACCCCGAAACCGGTCCTAGGATGCTTGTTTCCAGTCCAGGGAGGACCTGGCTTGGCAGTTCGGGCTGGACTGTTCCCATGAGGCACAGGGTCAAGACTGATTTGCATATGGCTCGGTTCAAACTGGAATGGCATGGTGAGCAAAAAAACGATGGATTTAGGCCCAGATCTCTGTACTGGGGTGAATGTATGACATTGTTCTGCATTCTGTCCATCAACTGTTGTTTTTGCATTTGTCACCCCGAGTGGGACGGGTATGCCCAGACGTGGGTCCCGTGCTCTCCATGCCACTGGAATCAAGCTTCTCCTGGCTGAAGAGGGGTGAAACCCCGAAACCGGTCCTAGGATGCTTGTTTCCAGTCCAGGGAGGACCTCGCTTGGCAGTTCGGGCTGGACTGTTCCCATAAGGCACAGGGTCAAGACTGATTTGCATATGGCTGGGTTCAAACTGGAATGGCATGGTGAGCAAAAAAACGATGGATTTAGGCCCAGATCTCTGTACTGGGGTGAATGTATGACATTGTTCTGCATTCTGTCCATCAACTGTTGTTTTGCATTTGTCACCCCGAGTGGGACGGGTATGCCCAGACGTGGGTCCCGTGCTCTCCATGCCACTGGATTCAATCTATCCTGGCTGAAGAGGGTGAAACCCCGAAACCCGGTCCTAGGATGCTTGTTTCCAGTCCAGGGAGGACCTGGCTTGGCAGTTCGGGCTGGACTGTTCCCATGAGGCGCAGGGTCAAGACTGATTTGCATATGGCTGGGTTCAAACTGGAATGGCATGGTGAGCAAAAAAACGATGGATTTAGGCCCAGATCTCTGTACTGGGGTGAATGTATGACATTGTTCTGCATTCTGTCCATCAACTGTTGTTTTTGCATTTGTCACCCCGAGTAGGACGGGTATGCCCAGACGTGGGTCCCGTGATCTCCATGCCACTGGAATCAAGCTATCCTGGCTGAAGAGGGTGAAACCCGAAACCGGTCCTAGGATGCTTGTTTCCAGTCCAGGGAGGACCTGGCTTGGCAGTTCGGGCTGGACTGTTCCCATGAGGCACAGGGTCAAGACTGATTTGCATATGGCTGGGTTCAAACTGGAATGGCATGGTGAGCAAAAAAACGATGGATTTAGGCCCAGATCTCTGTACTGGGATGAATGTATGACATTGTTCTGCATTCTGTCCATCAACTGTTGTTTTTGCAATATATAACTGGCACTATTTTTTGAGGTTCGAGTTGTTGACTGGCCATGAGGCTCTGTTTTCTGGAAAATTAATTGCATATTGTCACTGCAACTGGGATAGCGATGCATGTACATCTCCTTTTCGCATAGTGGGTTCTTGTTCAGTGGTATACCACTTTTGCTGCTTTACTGAGAGAAAATCATTGTACATACAGCAAAAGCCTTAGCATAATAAGAAAGTTTTAAGGTGGTCATTAACAGTCTACTTTAGGGGATGCTTAAAAGTGTTAAAACGCAAAAGTAAGCGTCATTCTGCCATGGAATAGCTTCAGACATATTGGTGAAAAATTAAAGCTATCAAAATGGATGACCACCATTACCTGAAGCACAGGGGTGAGCAATATCGCCTGATGCCGGAGACATGCTGTTTTCTGCCGAGGACAAGAAGATTTAATGTTCATGTTGTCCGACTAACAACTAGACATTAGATTCAGTAGGCAGGGGCAAAGCTGTGGCGCGCTGGTACTCGCAGCCAATCAGGAAGACAGATACAAATTTCTGCACATTTAAAAAGATGTGAAAGCCTCCGCCTGGCCAGAGGCCTTATCAGGAGACTAGTCTAGGATTGGCAGGGGGGAATGCTGAGCCTGCCCCAGCCAGGTAAAGCATTCTTCCTTTAGGAGAATCCAGCATGGGCTCAGCAGGCACTGTGGAGCTATTGACAGTGGGAGTGTGCGAGCTTAACTAGCAATGTTTCCCCAGGACACTGAAGCATACAGGCTCTCTGAGAGCTCAGAAGGGGTGGCAGCATGAGGGACGAGAGCACACTCCAACATGATTTTAAGAGGCCGCAGACTGGGGTTTGAACTGTGACTTCTCATGCCAGCCTCTCGCATCCTTGACCTAAGCTAGTATTGTGATCGCCTATGATGGAGCAGGGTTTTGAGAAAATAAAAGCGACTCGGATTGAACCCTCAGTAACATTTATTAACAGTGTGCTGTGAAAATTTTTAATAAAGAACGTTAAAATAAGGGGAAATGCTTATGCGCATGCGTAAATTAATGCGTGTACTAATGCATGAAACTAGGCCGCAAAAATTGCTTCGATAAAAAAACTAATGCTGTTTTTGTGCACGTTAATAATATTTCGCTAGGAATAACATGGGTTGTGCATGGGTTAGTGCAAATGCTGGGATGGTGCGCAAAATGAAGTTACATTTCATGAAAATAATAAATGTCTGTGTTCTGTTCTCTGTAGAAAAAACAAGCATGGGCCTACACTTCTGTATGCCAGTTTTGGGTTAAAAATAAGATGTCCAAAAAAAAAGATTTTGCAAGAGGAAGAGAGAAAACGGGAAGAGCTGTGCATGCTCTTATGTCCTTGTATGACTGCCAAGCCTCGGAAAGGACAATTTGATAAGCGAGTGGAAGCGATGCAACTTCCTCACGAGATGGCAGAGGCGAACAATAGAGGCGTAGAGATTTGCAACATATAAAATACTGCAGGAAATATTTACTATGATTATGCTCAAAGTTGTTTCCTGAGATAAATCTGTCGTAATGTTGAATGTTTAATACAAAGAAATGTTTAATAAAGTGTTCATGATGAAGAGTGGTGTGACAGTACACCCCCAATCTTAGCCAATGGGAGATGGAGTTCATTTCAAAAATGAAACAAATGTGGGTTGGACATTTAGGTTTTAGGGTATAATTGAAAGTCCCCGGTGGGTGTGGTTTTGTAGGTGTTTCTGCTGATGCTAGTTAGCGGGAGATCATCGCTGTCGTCGGTTTGCTGTTTCCAGATTGAGGCCTACCTGATTTCTGACTCCTGTCTTAATCTTTGCCACTCGACTCTACTTGAGTGGCCTTGCTGCCCTGACTGGCCAGTGGGGTAGTTTTCCCTGATTCTTACTTGGGTTAGTATAGATAATCTTCTTAATTTGCATATTCATTTGAAAATGTATTTTGTCTCTGAAACTTTTCTCTCTTCGCCTATCCACTCCTTCAATGCTTTGTTCATTTGAAATGAGTTTGTTTTATTCATTGCCAATGTTCTCTCTCTGTGATAATCTATGATTTGCATTTTGTGTAACTGTACTTGATGAGCATTTATTTTTATTTCTCACATTATTTTACGATAAACAACAAACTACACACTGAGTCTGTTATTATTTAGTAGCATAGATTAGTACTTATTATTGTCATCAACTTTTCAACTATAGGTTCGTCGCCACATTTATTTGTAAGGAGAAATGCAGGTTCTAAAGTGTATTTAGTGAGTTAGGAATAAACTTGCATCACACTGAACCCCAGCGTGAAGGGATTAGTTGGGTAGTGTAAATGGGCCTATGTTAGTGAAAAATTATTGATCCCTGATCGCTGGATCAGTTTTGGTAGCAGAGGATGGTTAATTATTGATTAGTTTGGCAATAATTATTGATTATTAACATGAAAAGTTAGTGCCTTTGTTTAATGTTGTTTGGAAATATGGGTACAGAGTTACCTAAGATCCTAGGATGATGTTATTTTAGCCTAAGTGGCAGAGAAATAGTGTGGAAAAGGTATCACACTGCAGAAGTACTTTGTCTGTTGTTGTAATATCGGACAGCGAAAGGTTGTCGATGTTATTTTAGGGACATATTCGATCGAAAGAAGATTGCATGGAATAGTGAAAGGTCCGCTTCCGAAACTCTGGCCTTACATCCCCAAAGGAGTACCAAGACCTCTTTCTGAAAGGAAAGTCCTCTTCCGAAACTTTGGCTAGTATCCCCAGAGGAGTACCAAGACCTCCTTTAACTCGATTGAGAGTAGAGTAGGGCTGGTCGTTATTTTACTAGAAGTAAAAGAAAAACTCTTCGAATGATTGAACTATCTCTTAATAGTTGAACAGACAAAGTAGCATTGTTTTGTGTTGTTTCTAACAAGAAATAGTTGAGAAAAAACGTAGAAAATACATTACCGTATTATTTTGTGGAGGGTCAGTAGCAGGAGTTAAACTGACATCATAAAAAGCCGCACTGGCATTGGTCAGGCAGCGGGCGTGTAGTGAGCCGTGATTGGTTGGTTGCTGTGAGGCGCGCTAGCATTGGTTGAGGTAGCAGATACGTAGTGAGTCGTG
This sequence comes from Calotriton arnoldi, assembly GCA_963921515.1. Lineage (NCBI taxonomy): Eukaryota > Metazoa > Chordata > Amphibia > Caudata > Salamandridae > Calotriton > Calotriton arnoldi. The sequence goes on along the minus strand of CAWUFW010012995.1, from coordinate 130,957 downwards.
ATTGGTTGGTTGCTGTGAGTCGCGCTGATATTGGTTGGCATTGAGCGAATAGAGTGAGAGGATTTACGGAAGTTTTCTCTTGTTTGTTTGGGTTTATTTAGCGAGAAAAACAGTGTTTAAAAATGAAGATGGTAAAAAGAATAAAAGATTTTTTTTAAAAAGACAAGCCGATAGTTACTAGAGAGGGACTTCCTATACCTCCTCCGCGAACGCCTGCTTCTTTTAGGATGTTGGAACGTGGGTATCATACGTGTACATGGTTAGAGAACTGGATGAGTTATACTGAAGATGATGGAGTTTTAGCTTTTCCAGAGAATGGTACATTTAACGTAAGGATTTTGGAGAACTTGAGAGGACGAATGAATTCATTAAAACCAAGTCCTAGACCTACGCAGTATGAAGCGCTTGAGGAATGGGAACATGAGGCTTATAAAGAGAGAGAGACAGGAATGGAATTAAATACAGGAATATAATAACGAGATATTCTGAGGCTAGATGGGATGATCAAAAGAAAAGATGGAGGAGAGATGTAATTGCAGATGGATTATATCCAGTAATAGTTGCTGAAGATCAGACTGGAGGCAAAAGTAAAGAGAAAAAGAATAATTTAGAGACTTCAGAAATAGATAATGATTCAGATGAAATTGATGATGAGTTGTTGGATGAAATATTATTAAAGAGACCTCTACCATATCAGGAAAGTTCAGGGGAAACAGTTCCAAATGCACCACTAATTGAAATACAAGTTCCTCAGGTTCCACAAGTCCTACAAACTCCACAAGTTTCATAGGTTACACAAGTTCCGGTAGTTTCACATACTCGAGTGTTGCAGGAAAATGAGATTGACATGTTGAATAAGGCGAGAGAGGCGTTAACTCAGAGAATTAGTCAAATGAGTCTGAATGCAGAAGCATTATCGGTACCAGTAACGATTGGTCCTATAGTTCCATTGTATGGTGAGAGTCAGAATATATCAAGAGTACATGCATTGACAATTCCCGTGAATAATGCCAGGAATGTTAGTGGATCAGAACATGTTGAGATGAGTACTTCATTGATTGATCTTCCAGTGAGTGAAAATGTAACTGAAACACCAAAGAGAAGTGTACAGATGGATCCTAGAAAAATAGTGCAGAATGATAGTAGAACAACTCCAGTATCAGGGAGTTCGGTGGGTCCTTCGCCAGAGGAGTTAGATGACTGGATAAGAGGAATGGAAAAGAATAAGTCACAATCGAGTATAGATGTAGCTAGATTGAGAGTGGATCTGGAAGAAATGATTATTGGTACCATAAGTCCAGAAAGATTGAGTAAGTACTGAGATGAAGAGTTGTTATTTTTGCGTAAGAATATTACATGGAAAGCAAGGAATTTACATGAGAGGTTAGCAGAAGCTGCACAAGAATATGGAGTAGACATAGAAAAGTCTAAAGTTTTGCAAAAAACGTACAGACTGGATTTTACTGATAAGGATTTGGAAAGTTTGAATACGTCTGGTAAACGATTGCAAATAAAAGAACTGATGAATACCTTGAAGAAATGGGGAGATTTAGAACGGTGGAAAGGTAGATGTGCGAAAAAGAAGGAATAAATGCTTGCAAGTAAAAATGCGTCTTTATTCCCATTAAGAGAAACAGGACAGGCTGAAATAGTATGCCCAATGAGAGAAGTTCCAGGTGGTGGATATGTTCACGTTCCCTGGACAAGACAGGATATATTATCCTTTACGAATGATTTCCCTAGGTTGAGAGAGAAACCTGTCGAGTGGTACAAACAGGTAGAGAGGTTTGTAAAGGTTTCAAACGTTTTGTTAAAAGATTTAGATGGTTTGTTTGAGATTGTAGTTCCAGCTGACTTATGGACTGAGTGTAAAATTACTGTTGACTGGCCAAAAGAAGAATATCCTAGAGATGTGAAGACAGGAGCACCTTCAGAAGAAGTGATGAAAAAATATAATCAAGTAATTACTTTCTTGAAAAGTAAAATCTCTCCAAAAGAAACGATTGGGTTAAAATTGACAGGACAACACAGGAACCCAAAGAATCGGTACATGCTTATTATGAAAGGTTGTTACAGGTGTTCAAACAGTATAGTGGTTTTGAAAGTGTAGGTGATAAAGATATGGGACATTTTGTATATAGGTTTGTTTTTGGATTAAAACCTGAAATTAGTAATATGATTCAGCAACATTTGATATGGTGGCAGAGTAAAACAGCTGATGAAATTCTGAGATATGCTAAATATTGTAGTGATGATATTGAGTCAAGGCATAAAAAGCTGAAAGAGAAAATGATGTGGGCACAGGTGAAAGTGGCAGAACAGAAAGATGGAAACAATGGTTCTCAAACAGAATTTCAGATGAAAGGACAAAATCAAAATGGTCAGGTACCAAATGGAGGTAGAGGTAGAGGTAAGATGAGTAGGGAAGAATTGAAAAAGAAATTTCCTTGTCATGCGTGCGGAAAGTTTGGACACTGGAGGAATGAGTGTAGATCTGTACAGAAAAATAATGGAATGAATCAAAATTTAAATCCGCAGATGCAGAATGAAGTGGTTGTGAATCAACAACAACAACAACAACAGCAGCAGGTAGTTACACCACAGACACAACAAGTACAGGTGCCTCAAGCTCCTATGCCAAATAATGTGAATGCTCAAATACAGAGATACAGTGCGAATTCTGGATTACACGCAGGTGAACAAGTTGGTAAGAATCAAAATGTGCAAGTGGTTTCACAGTATTTGTTGCAATGTTCAGAGAGTGATTCAGACTCATCTCAATGACAGTGCCTAAGGGGGGAGGAAGAGTGTGTGCTTGGCGCATCTCTAGAGGTAGATCAATCAGGTCCTTTTGCTGATGGAAAAGTGGAAGGTAATGATATTACATTCCTTGTGGACACTGGTGCTGCCCGTTCTACTGTGAGCGGTACAGCAAAGAAATGGTCAGGTAGCAACAACAATTACTAAAAAACAAACAATAAGTCGCATCCACAATACCAATTTTAGATTCAAACTTGCAAGGAATGCAGTTTATTTCCAATGAAGTTATGAAATTCAGTTGTGGCAACACAGTTGCTCATTTATCATTAGATATTTCAAATATACAAAAATAGGTGCTCAGGGTTGGGAAACGGGAAATAAGGAGTGATTGTGGTCCAAGTGGAACCGTGAGGGTAGTGGACAAGGAAAAGGTAGTGTGAAATATATCCATCACATTCACATGGTGATACTGATCCGGCCTTAACAAAGGTCAATTGTTCCAAATGTGTCACATAGCAGTACATAAACACTGTCAATGAATTACAGTTGTCCTGGCTTGTGATCTGATTGTAGTCAACGTTTCGACCTCTATAAAGTTAACTAGGTGAATCCAGCCTTAGAGTGGGGTCTTCATCAGGACTGAGAAAGTGAAAGGCACCTAGAAGCAATATGATACTGCGTATTAGGAAGGCAAATCTTATTGAAAAAGGTCGTGAATGCGTATAAAATGAGGTTAATGATTACCTAATTAAGCATCCAGCGTGTTTCTATGGGCTGGGCAGTCGTGTGAGAATTGGGCTCAACAGAGCTCCTAAATGCACCAATTAAATATATGCGCTAAAGAGTAAATCAGGACAAAATACTAGGACAAAAAACTAAACTTAAAGACCCTTGCTAAATGAGCACTTACTCAAAAAGGGGGTGGAGGTACGGCCATCCGTGCGCGTACGTGGAGGTGAGCTGCAGGTCCAATGATCCCTGACAGATTTCAGATTAATCTGGAAAGGTTCAGGACAGAAAGGGTAGCGTCAAGCGGGTTGCAGATGTGGGGAATATAATTAACACATCATGTAGACACACACAAATATATAGATTGTCGGTGCTTGGTCAAACGCTCTAATACGGCCAAATTCTCCCTAAAGGCCATTAAGGAGAAACAGGGGCGACAAGAGAGACACTCCGGCAGCTGCCGTGGGTCCGCTCTCGTCCCTGTGTAAAAAGTCACAATTACTAATCGCGCTAAATGGTGCTGCAGGGGGCTAAGAGTGACATAACTGGTATGACAAAAGCGTGGACCGGCATGTTGAACCATGTGTCTAATCACATATTTGCATTCTGATGAAAAATACCTCATTTAAAAGACGGGCGGAAAGCTTGCGGCAGTACCCTCACCTTGAAACAACCGTCCGGCTCCGATTCTGCTGACAGAATGAGCTCGCGGTTACACATCCCGTTAATAAACGTGGATGGAAGCGTGCACGTAGAGTGCAGCAGCTGGATGACTTCACGTTGAGTAACGTGAGACACGGAGCAGCGTGCCGGCGGCAAATAAGAACAAGATAAAGGTATCAAGACTGGTACGATTTAAGTAACATGTGGAGTTCTAAAAAGAAACTAGGAACCCGTGTGGAGAAATACAAAAATATCAAAAATGTATACGCTGTTGAAATGTTAAAAGGCTGCAACCATGTCAATTAGAGTATCCTCAACGGTGACAAAATAAACCGTAGAAGTACAAACAGTAGATTGTTAATATTTACAAGAAACCTCGAGTTTAAAATGCACATAAATGTTACTGCAACACTCAGATGTTGAAATTACAGCGTTAAATGACATACTCGAGAGTAGCAGTTACTACAGGAGATTGTTGGTGTTTGCAAGGAACCACATGTTTGGAATACATATAAATGTTTATGCAATGTTCAGATGTCGAAATTACAGCGCGATGACCTGAATAATCATACTGGGACACAAATGAACAGTGTGGATTGAAACAACATCATACAGTCATGTTGACAGATGTGGCTCAGTATAGGGGCGAGAGACCATTACTCAGTGGCGAGAATAGACAATTGGGCATTTGTGCCATCGAGTTCATTGAGCCCATTGTTCACAGTGTCCATTTTATGCATCCACTTGCATTCTCTTGTGTTTAAGATGGAGTTCATGTCACCTTCCCTAGTCCCCATGGACACTTTCTCCAAAACTAACCATCTCAATGATTCTGGTTTGTGTAGTTTTGCGGTGAAATGTTCGACTAATGGTGCACCTACTGTGCCGCATCTAATCCTACTACAATGTTGTAGTATCCTTGTTTTGACTTTTTGTCTCGTTTGTCCAATGTACAGTTCATTGCAAGGGCACAAGATGCCATAGATCACATCAGTTGTGTTGCAGTTAGAGTGAACTTTTAGGTCGATGATGTGCTGTTTGTAACATAATTGCTTGGTCTAAATGGTCAGCTTGCATGCTTTACATTTGGTGCATTTGAAGTGTCCCACTATTACAGGTAGGTTCCAGAGTGTTTGGCTAGTGGGTTGTGAGGGTGTCTCTAACAAAGACTGGACCACATGATCTCTGACGCTCTTGGCTTTTTTGAAGGAATGCAATGGGGGATCAGGAATCTCAAGGTCGTCCGATATGAGATTCCAGTGTCCATTAATGATCCTCTTTATTTCGTTGCTCCTGGTGCAGAACGTGGTCACGCATATCATTCTTGATATGTCTGTAGGACGTTGTTTAGGTGTGAGGAGCGCATCTCGGTCGTAGTACCAGGCTCTCTTCCTTGCCTTTTTGACTAGCCTTTTTGGATATCCACGTTCAATGAGACGATTGATTAAATCTTCGGATTCTTTGAAGAAATCATCTTTAAGAGAACAATTTCTCCGGATTCGGAGAAATTGCCCAAAGAGCAGAGTTATCGCGGAGGCCTCTTGTATGATGGCTAGAGTATCTTAGCAGAGTGTTCCGCTCCGCTGGTTTTCTGTAAAGTGTTGTATATAGATGATCTTTATCTAGTTTGATGGTGATATCTAAAAATCCATGGTATTCTTATGCCAATTGATGGTAAATTTTATGTCCAAGGATCTAGTGTTGAGCCATTAAAAAAAAAGCTTGGAGGTCTGTTTCGTTTCCCGTCCAGATGAGTAGAACATCATCTATGTAACGGCGCCACTGCGTCACCTTGTCTTTGTAGGGGTTGGTGTGGTGGAAAATGAATTGTTCTTCAAAATCATCCATAAAGAGAATGGCCAGATCCGGGGTGAAGGCTGCCCCCATGGCCACTCCCTTCGTTTGGAGAAAAAACTCGCTTTGGAATAGGAAGAAGTTCCTCATCATGGCTATTTCCAAAACTTCCACAATGAATTCAGTGGGGACATAGGCCGGTTGTGGTCTTCTGTCTAGAGCTTTAGCCATGGATTCTAGTGCTGGTTGTTGGGGGATACTTGTGTAAAGTGACACTATATCCAATGTCACAAGTAATTGAGTTTCTTGATCAAAAGGCATACCGTCGATCAGGTTGATCACTTGCATAGTGTCGCGTAAATATGCCGTGGTCAATTCAGCAAGTGGTTTGGGAAAGAAGTCGATGTACTTGCACACAGGTTCCAAAAGAGAGCCGCACCCGGAGATGATGGGCCTACCGGGGGGTCTTGCTAAATTCTTATGCACTTTAGGTAAAGTGTAGATCGTTGGGAGGTGGGGTTGTTTGATGTTGAGATATTCAAACTCCTGGTCTGATACAAATCCTGCTTGTTTGCCTTTTTCAGTGATGATCAAAATCAGTTTCCTGACATCCTTGGTGGGGTCCGTAGTGAGTCTGGTGTAGCTTACGCCATCGTGAAGTTGGGAGTAGATTTCAGCCTTATAACCTGGTGTGTTTTGGACAACGATAGCTCCACCTTTATCGGCCGGTTTGATCACTATGGCCTGGTTGTATTTCAGGGTTTCAAGTGCATCTCGTTCACCCTTGGTCACATTATGCTTGGTATATTGCTTAGTAGAACACACTTTCATTACATCACGGAGAACCACACTTTCAAATGCAAGTATTCTGTGTGGCATCATGTGGACCGGAGGCATGAACGTGGATGGTGTTCATAGTCCTGTTTGTGATGTTGATGAAACTAGTAGAGAGTGTTTGAAATAGTGTCTCAGCCTTACTTTCCGGAAAAAACAATGTAGTTCTGTTTTGATATTGAAACGATTGGGGTAGGTGGTAGGTACGAAGCATAAGCCCTTGCTCAGGACACTGATTTCATTGTCAGAGAGTGCATACGCTGATAAAGTCGATGGCACAAATGCCCAATTGTCTATTCTCGCCACTGAGTAATGGTCTCTCGCCCCTATACTGAGCCACATCTGTCAACATGACTGTTTGACGTTGTTTCAATCCACACTGTTCATTTGTGTTCCCAGTATGATTATTCAGGTCATCGCGCTGTAATTTCGACATCTGAACATTGCATAAACATTTATATGTATTCCAAACATGTGGTTCCTTGCAAACACCAACAATCTCCTGTAGTAACTGCTACTCTCGAGTATGTCATTTAACGCTGTAATTTCAACATCTGAGTGTTGCAGTAACATTTATGTGCATTTTAAACTCGAGGTTTTCTTGTAAATATTAACAATCTACTGTTTGTACTTCTACGGTTTATTTTGTCACCGTTGAGGATACTCTAATTGACATGGGTGCAGCCTTTTAACATTTCAACATCGTATACATTTTTGATATTTTTGTATTTCTCCACACGGGTTACTAGTTTCTTTTTAGAACTCCACGTTACTTAAATCGTACCAGTCTCGATACCTTTATCTTGTTCTTATTTGCCGCCGGCACGCTGCTCCGTGTCTCACGTTACTCAACGTGAAGTCATCCAGCTGCTGCACTCTACGTGCACGCTTCCATCCACGTTTATTAACGGGATGTGTAACCGCGAGCTCATTCTGTCAGCAGAATCGGAGCCGGACGGTTGTTTCAAGGTGAGGGTACTGCCGCAAGCTTTCCGCCCGTCTTTTAAATGAGGTATTTTTCATCAGAATGCAAATATGTGATTAGACACATGGTTCAACATGCCGGTCCACGCTTTTGTCATACCCGTTATGTCACTCTTAGCCCCGTGCAGCACCATTTAGAGCGATTAGTAATTGTGACTTTTTACACGGGGACGAGAACGGACCCACGGCAGCTGCCGGAGTGTCTCTCTCGTCGCCCTTGTTTCTCCTTAATGCCCTTTAGGGAGATTTTGGCCGTATTAGAGCGTTTGACCAAGCACCGACAATCTATACATTTGTGTGTGTCTACATGATGTGTTAATTATATTCCCCACATCTGCAACCCGCTTGACGCTACCCTTTCTGTCCTGAACCTTTCCAGATTAATCTGAAATCTGTCAGGGATCATTGGACCTGCAGCTCACCTCCACGTACGCGCACGGATGGCCGTACCTCCACCCCCTTTTTGAGTAAGTGCTCATTTAGCAAGGGTCTTTAAGTTTAGTTTTTTGTCCTAGCATTTTGTCCTGATTTACTCTTTAGCGCATATATTTAATAGGTGTTTTCTCTGCATTTAGGAGCTCTGTTGAGCCCAATTCTCACACGACTGCCCAGCCCATAGAAACACGCTGGATGCTTAATTAGGTAATCATTAACCTCATTTTATACGCATTCACTACCTTTTTCAATAAGATTTGCCTTCCTAATACGCAGTATCATATTGCCTCTAGGTGCCTTTCACTTTCTCAGTCCTGATAAAGACCCCACTCTAAGGCTGGATTCACCTAGTTAACTTTATAGGGGTCGAAACGTTGACTACAATCAGATCACAAGCCAGGACAACTGTAATTCATTGACAGTGTTTATGTACTGCTATGTGACACATTTGGAACAAATGACCTTTGTTAAGGCCGGATCAGTATCACCATGTGAATGTGATGGATATATGTCACACTACCTTTTCCTTGTCCACTACCCTCACGGTTCCACTTTGACCACAATCACTCCTTATTTCCCGTTTCCCAACCTTGAGCACCTATTTTTGTAATATTTGAATTATCTAATGATAAATGAGCAACTGTTGCCACAACTGAATTCCATAACTTCATTGGAAATAAACTGCATTCCTTGCAAGTTTGAATCTAAAATTGGTATTGTGGATGTGACTTATTGTTTGTTTTTTAGTAATTGTTGTTGCTACCTGACCATTTCTTTGCTGTACCGCAATATTGACCCGGGTCTGGTAGCCTTTCGGGTATCCCCATTGATACACAACATTCTACTGTGAGAGCAGCAGAAATTCCAAACCTACCCCTCTCGGGAGAAACTATCCAAGTTGTGGGAGCTTCAAAAAAATATATTAAGACTCCAATAACAAGACCAATAGAAGTTCATATTGGAAGATTCAGAGACATGCATCGATTTGTAGTATGTGATACAAGTCCGGTGAACCTTTTAGGAAGGGACTTGCTTTGTAAGATGAACTGTACCATCTATTGTACGCCAGATGGTATTGCCTTTCAAACACCAGATGAGGATGTTGCTTTTAAAATGATGTTAGCGAAGCAAGGGACAGAAGTGAATGATTTGTATTCATTGCTTACAGAAGAAGATTTTCCTGCAGAGTTGAGAAATGCAGTGAGACCTGATGTATGGGGTTTTACAGGAAAAGACATTGGTTTCATGAAAGGTGTGGATCCTATTCAAGTTACAGTTAAACAAGGTGCAATATATCCAAACACTCCTCAGTACAAGATGAGTCCTGAAATAACAGCAGGAGTAATTCCTGTAATTGATCAAAAGATTGAGCAAGGTATTCTAAAAGAAATACTAAGTAGTCCTTGTAACTCACCTGTTATGGGGATTAAGAAACCAAGTGGAAAATATAGAATAGTTCAGGATTTAAGAAAAATTAATAAGATCGTAGTACCTTGCTGTCCAATAGTACCAAATCCAGCAGTGATTCTTTATCAAATTCCTTGTGATGCAGAATGGTACACAGTAATTGATCTGTGTCAAGCATTTTTCTCGATACCTTTACATCCGGATAGCCAATATCTTTTTGCTTCCCGGTTCGGAAACCGTGGTTTGGCATGGTGCTGAGTTCCTCAAGGGTATACAGAGAGTCCTTCGATTTTTAATCAGATTTTGAAAAAATGTTTGGAGTCATTGATCATGCCAGAAAATTCAGTGTTAGTGCAGTATATTGATGACCTACTGGTGGCATCAAAAACACGAGAAGCCTGTGTGACAGATACAATTGCCTTACTGAATCATTTGGCAAAAAGTGGGCAGAAAGTGTCACCAGCGAAATTACAGTTTTGTAAAAAAGAAGTTCAGTATTTGGGACACAAAATTTAGAAACGAGTTAGAAAAGTAACGCAAGAACGAATCAATGTGATTTTGCAAATGGGTCCTCCTAAGACTCAAAAAGAAGTTCGAATGTTTTTGGGAATGGTTGGATACTGCAGACATTGGATCAGTGGGTTTTCTCTGATTGCAAAACCTCTACAGAGGTTGACTCATAAAGATGTGGTTGATCCGATTGAATTGGATGAAGAGTGTATGAAAGCTTTTATTGAATTGCGAGATAGTATTTGTCGAGCACCTGCATTGGGAATGCCAGATTACACAAAAGATTTTGCATTATTCTTTTGTGAGAGAGATGGGTGTGCACTTTCATTCTTAACACAAAAACATGGAATGGCACGTCGTCCAGTGACATATTTTTCTGCTACTTTGGATTCAGTGGCTGCCGCATTACCAGGTTGTTTAAAAGCAGTGGCTGCTACTTGTGGGAGTCTTGAGCAAAGCGAAACAATTGTTATGGGACATCCAGTGAAAGTATATGTGCCACATTCTGTTGAGATCCTATTAACAAGGACTCGGACTCAGCATATGACGTATAGTCAGCTGACTAGGTATGAAAGAGTGATTTTGGGTGCTGAAAATGTGACAGTGACAAGATGTACAATATTGAACCCAGCAACCTTGTTGCCAAGTTTAAGTTGTGCAGAAGTGAAAGATGAAGCAGATCATGATTGTTTGGATGTGACAGAATTGTGCACGAAACCAAGACCTGACATTAAAGATACTCCACTAGAAGAGTCAGATAGTGTGATGTTCGTGGATGGATCTTGTCTGAGAGATGAAAAAGGTGCATTAAGTGCTGCTTATGCAGTATGTACAGTGCCTATGGTTCTTGAAGCATCCTGTCTAAAAGGGATAAATTCTGCTCAAATTTCTGAACTGATAGCTCTGACTAGAGCATGTATAATTGGCAAAAATCTGAGAGTAACCATATTCACTGATAGTCAATATGGTTTTGGGGTGGTGCATGATTTTGGTCAGTTGTGGATGCAAAGAGGATTTCTGACTTCTTCAGGATCATCGATCCGGAACAGTAAAAATGTGAAGGATCTATTGAATGCATTACAAATGCCCAAAAAGATTGCTGTGGTAAAAGGTTACTACATGCCTTTTTTAAGGATAAAAATGAGCCATTGATGATAGAACCTTCAGGGCTTAGGAATAAATCGACTTTTTGTCCTCCATCTTACACTGTTCCTAGGAATATAGTCACATTTGAACAAACAGTTCTCTCTTCCCTTAATCAACTGAAGACTAAAAAGATGTTTGTTAAAAATAACCTGTCAGTCCCACAAAGGGCAGCCATCAAAGAACTACAAGAGGCTAAAGATGTGGTGATCAAACCAGCCGATAAAGGCGGGGCCATAGTGGTTTGGGACAGAGAATTATACCTACAAGAAGGACGAACCCATGTCCATAATCAAATGTGGTATAGAAAAATCCAGTCGGATCCTGTAAAACAGATTCAGGCAGAAATTAAGACCATCACAGATGAGGGGCTAGAATTGGGGATCTTAGGTCCCAAAGAATATGATTACCTAAATAAAAAACATCCAAGGACACCTGTGATCTATTTCCTTCCAAAGGTCCATAAAAATGCAACTACCCCTCCTGGTCGCCCCATAGTTTCTGGGTGTGACTCAGTGCTTGAAACCATCGCTAAATATGTTGATGTATTCTTGAAAGAATTCTTGGTAAATGTTACATCATACCTCAGGGACTCAACCGACTTTATCAATAAAGTTGAGGGTTTTCAGTTTGACACTACTCGCCACATACTAGTCACTCTTGACGTTGTGTCTTTGTACACGCAAATACCTCAAGATGATGCACTTGACGTCTTAGAATTTTTTCTAGAAAGTAGAGATCGTCCCCATCGGGTCCCCACCCAATTTATTCTATCTTTAGCCTCACTGGCTCTCAAGAGAAATTATTTCAAGTTTCAATCTGATTTCTTTGTCCAAGTAAAGGGGACTGCCATGGGATGCCCATTCGCGCCGGAGATGGCAGTCCTCTACATGGCGAAGTATCAGGACCGACACATCTATAATAACAATCCCTTTGGCCAGTATGTGGCACAATGGTACCGTTATATAGATGATGTATGGTGCATCTGGACTGGCACAGAAGGAGAACTGTTGCAATTTCATTCGTGGTTGAATACACGCAACCCAGACATACAATTTAGTCTCAATCAGAGCACTTCCAGTCTGACATTTTTAGATGTGGAAGTACGCCCAACCGAATCCGGATTGATCACTACTCTATATATCAAACCGACTGACAAAAATACGGCTTTAAATTTTAGAAGTCACCATCCAAAAAGTTTGAAAGAAAACTTACCGTATGGTCAATATTTGCGCGTCAGAAGAAATTGTACGCGACAAGAGGATTATGTGATACACTCTGAGAATTTGACGTTGAAACTTAAAGAGAAAGGCTACCCGTCAAAATTGTTGAAACACTCATACAAACGGGCATGGTTCACACCTCGTGAAGTGTTGCTTGAGAAACAACAAAAGAAATCTATGAATCGCCTAGTCTGTGTTTCGACATGTGGCCCATATACAAACTCATTCAAGAAAAGTGTACGCCAGAACTGGCATTTGGTGAGGGACATTGATAAAGATCTTCAGGTCCCCTTATTTGCCCTTAAAAAGAATACAAGTATAGGACAGAGACTAATTCGGGCGTCGGATGACCCCCCCATAAAAACCTGAAACACTTGGTTCCTTCTTTGGCTTACCACCATTAAAGGGTCACCACAAATGTGGGAATTGCCAAGCCTGTAACTCCGCGATTGAGGGGTCGGAATTTATCTGTGGCCGAGACAAATGGGTACATAATGATTTTTCGAATTGCAAGACCAAGAACGTGGTCTATGCAATCACCTGTCCTTGTCCTTTGACATACATTGGTAAAACAACTCAAGAGATAAGACTGCGAATAAGTCAACATCGCTCTAGGATTAAAAATCGGGTCATGAATGCACCCCTGGTGGCGCACTTTGAGGCCCTTAAACATTCAGAAAATGACATGAGATGGACGATTCTCAGTGTCATCAAAATGAACACCAGAGGTGGCGATTTAGAGAGGAGATTGCTCCAAAGAGAAGCATATTTAATTATGCGTTTTGATACAGCTATCAGTGGTTTAAATGAAATGTCAGAAGTAAACAGACTGTGAATTTTCTTTTTTTTTTCTTTCCAAAAAAAACCCTTTCAATCCATCAAACTCCAGACCATATTTTACATAACCATCTTGCCTTAATCAACACTAATGTGACTACATATCCCAGAATGCCATGCGGCGATCATGTGACAATTGCAAGTTTTACTGGGAAGGAAATGTGACCCCGCCCCTGTGTTTGAACTGAATCTTCACTGAACAGTTGGATCCATTGTGAATCGTTTAACCGGCCACCCAGGCAAGTTTTGTGAGCTAGTGGGAATGTTGACAAGAGACTGAACCTTTCTTGAAAAGAAGCCCATTGATGGCTCTTTAATTTCCCTCTTTCAGAAACATTTAGGAGACGGTGAATAGGCGCTCCAATGGCACCGTTTGGACCCACAAACATCTAAAAAGTGAGTTTGCGGGTGGTTTGTAGTTTTACTGTTAACAACCATTGCGTAAACAGAAGTCAGGTTTCAATTTCATTTTTCCTTTTCCAGCTCTGTCAGATTAAGGAACAACGAGTTCCGGAGCTTAAACAAATCATTTAACGAGCACAGCGTAAGCAGGCTTCTTGATCCCTCATTTAAAAGGATATAAGGCAAGTGTTGAAGACAGGTATATGTCATAAGGCAATATTTTCTTTAGAATGCACCTTATTAAGTAAGCCACCCCTTCCTTCTCACCCCCCTTCTTTCTAGATAAGAATATTGATAAGTACTACCATCATTTGACTGAAGACCCTTTTGCCCCCGTATTCAGTTCTTCCTTATTAAAGGTAAGAACGGTTTTTTAAGCATTGGTACAGTTAGAAACAAGAGAGAATAAGTCAGTAATTAGATTCCACGTCTCTCACATATTCACTTTTATTTCAGAATTCGACCAAGTCCTGGTCCTGAAGAGAACCCCCAAACAAATATAGGGTTCAGAAACGCATCGACCATATACAGCCAGCAGTAATAACTGCAAGTTAATTTAATTGCTACATTGTACAAATAAGGCATTTGGCCTGTTGTTCTTAGAGCACTGTCTGGTTGTGTTGTAATAGGTTGTAGCATGATAATATCATAAAGTAAGCCTACACCGTTACTTTTTTTCTTGCTTTGTAAATGAAGGACTGGTCATCTATTGTTATGTACTTGTTGTTTAGTGTTGTTCACTCATGAAATGTCAAGTTCATTGTATTTATGTGATTATGTATTGTAAATCTTATTGTGTGTCTATATGTTTTTTGATATGAACTCAATTTAACTTATTAAAAACTTTTCCGAAATAAAAAAGTAAATGGTGAAATAAAAACACTAAATCCTGTAGATATATATGCAGGGTTTATTCTAGTTAAATAGTTAAAAGGTTGCGTTCAAACACTTGTTGTGTTTCCAAAGTATCAGTGGTCTAGTTTGAACGCGAAAACAGACCCTACCCCTATTTTTTTGAAAAAGTGGTAAAGGTTCAGCACACAAGTCAGGAAATGACTATGTGACAAATGGAAACAGATACGCAGACCATGTGGCGCGTTTCTGTGTACAAAATTCAATGTCAATCAACAGAGGGGTGGAGAAAAAACATACAAATTGCCACTTGATGTTTTCTTCTTTGGAAACATGGGAAGAAATTAGGCAGCTTCAGGAAGAAGCAAGTGAGGAAGAAAAAGAAATTTGGATAAAATCAGGTTGTAAAAAGAGAGCAGAAGATGGAAGTATGGGTGTATGTTGATGAAAGACCAGTAATGCCAGATAGTTTACTTTCTCAGATGGCAAGGATGCACCATGGAATTGCACATGTTGGAAGAGATGCTATGATTAGACTCTTCAAGCAGTCATGGTTCAACCCAAAGTCTAGGGTCATTGCAGAGAGTCTATGCCAGAGGTGTATAGTGTGCCAGCAGCAAAATCCAGGTAGAAAGACAGTTGTTAGTTGGGGTCGAATTGGAAAAGCAGCAGGACCATTTACCCGACTACAGTTAGATTTTATAGAACTTCCCCCTTGTAATGGACTGAAATATGTGTTGGTGGTTGTTTGTTTTCTCGCTGGGTAGAAGCTTATCCAACAAGAAGAAATGACAGCCTAACTGTTGCTAAATTATTTTGAGAGAGATAATCCCAAGATTCGGATTTCCAGTCTTTTTAGAAACAGATAGAGGAACTCATTTTAATAATGAAATCATTCGGATGATTTGCGCAGCATTACAAATTGAGCAAAAGCTGCATTGTGCCTATCGACCAGAAGCATCTGGAGTGGTCGAACAAATTAACGGCACTATTAAATCCAGACTGTCAAAAGTGTGTGCGTCTACAACACTGAAATGGCCAGACGCTTTACCCCTGGTATTGATGAGTCTTAGAAGCATTCCTGATAAAAGGACTGGATTGAGTCCTCATGAAATTTTGATGGGGAGAGCCATGAGACAAGCAATTGTACCAGCAAACAAACTGATGAATATTACTGATGATCTAGTGTTTGATTATTGCAAAGGATTGGCTGATCTGGTGCGTTCTGTGTCTCATCAGGTTGGAGAAATTGCAACCACAACACAGCCGGATCAAGCACATGATTTGAGTCCAGGAGAGTGGGTTCTTGTCAAGAAACATGTGAGGAAGTCGTGTTTAGAACCCAGGTGGAATGGACCATATCAGATCATATTGGTGACAACAGCAGTAAAGTGTGCTGGCTTGCCAAATTGAATTCATTCAAGTCATACAAGAAGAGTCCCAAGTCCACTTGAAAGACAAGAAGAAGAACAGCAACTCGTAAAGCAAAGAAAAGAACCCGAAGCTGAAGAACATGAAGCTATAGAATCTAGTGTTACAGATTCTGAAAAGGCTGAACAAGAGGAAGAACCAAGTACAAGTCGAATAAAGTGGGCACCAGCTACTGAGTCTCAAGAGACTGCTGTTGAGAAAGAAAAGGAGAAAGTGACTGATGAAAATCAAGAGCAAGTACAACAAAGAAAAGAACTGAATAAAAGAACTTGCGAACTTGACAACGAAGGTGAAGAAGCAGTTCAAGTTAAGCAAGCAAGAAAGGATGATGTGTGGCCAAAAGGAGTGAAAAGACTGAAATACACTCTAGAAAAGAAAAGGCCAGATCAAATAAATGAAATATCAAGTCAAACTGGACAAAGTGATTCAGAAGAAGAATTAGTACGAAAAACAAAAAGAATAAGAATTCCGAGTAAGAAATACACAGCTCCAGAATGGACATATGTGGTGTTGGAAGAGATTGAAAACACAAATCAGAAAGAAGAAGAAGCTGGTACTGATCAAAGTGATCAAAGCAAACTGAAACCACCTTAAAAAAAAAAAAACTGTGAAAATAAAGGTGCAACAATTTCAATGAAGAGTATTCTGAAAATTCCAAAAGATTTGAAGAAGATATAAAAAAAAGAATTTTAAAAAGAAAAAGTGGGGGTAAAGAAGAGAGGCATAAAGTGTAAGGATACACTACTTTAGATGGTTTTTGGATACGTTTTTTGGAGAAAAAAATTAAGATTTTAGGTTTTTCTTAGATTTTTAATTTTTTTATATAGTGTCTAAAATGGCAAAGGTAACAGAGACTGGATATCAAAATCATAGTTTTAAACGTAGATGTATTAATGCTTGCTTATGTAGTGTCTTACTACTAACGTTGATGTGGTTAACATTGATTGTTATTGTCCCTGTTTTAATGGTGACTAATCACAAAAATAATACTAATGATGTGGGAAATGAGAGAATGGATACGGTTACTAAGGAAAATATAAATACTAAAATAGAAAAGATAGAAGATGATAGTATTTATCATCATGATAAATCAATTAATGATTTTTCGTTAAATGTTTTTACTAAATTGTTATACGAATATGTAAATACAATGAATGCGAGAGATTGTTGTGTGTGCATGCAATTACCGTCGTCTGTCTCAGAGGGGGTGACTTACCATCACCTACCTTTAACATATGGTGTGTCTTGTAGTGTTTTAACCAGTTTGTTCTATGAGAGGGAAGGATTAGAATATTATTACTCTAATTTTGATTTATTATTTTCAGAAATTCCTATTAGGAGAGATTTAAAAATTGTCTATGGTCCTGTTTATGCAGCTTACATGGGAGATTTTTTCATTAGTAACAAACCGATAGATACAATAGATGCACATAGAAATAACAACCTGTAAACTACGGCGGGAAGAAGTAGAATTTATGAATATGGTAGAAGATAGAAGACGAGATTTCAAAAAGAAAGCTGCTGAGCAAAAGTCTCATGTACTCCATGGGCTCTCAGAGAGGGTGATTATAAAAAGGGTGAGACTTACGCTGCCATGACTCTAGATTTTCTACATAGAGGAAAGCTTTGTGTGTTTAGAGAAAAGCCTGAACATAATAGTTACTTCATTGGTTCTAGTGAATGTGAGCATACTTTCTTGATAAAAGGAAATTGGGGACTTAAAGGAGGAACTGATCCTGTTTTCCGGGAATTTATTATGTGTGTGGTAAGAATGCTTATTATAGATTACCTACAGGTTGGTATGGATGTTGTTATTTAGGCATAGTATTCCCGAAGGTATATCACGTACATAAGAATAATAGAGTTAATGAAATGAAACAAGGACTAACACGTAATAAGAGAGGAGCAGGTTATGCTGAAATAATTGGGGATATTTTTGGAGCACTGATACCTTCAGTTGGAGTTATTCTGAATTCACATAAAATTAGAAAATTGTCCACAGTGGTTGATCGTTTATCAACGGATACTGCTGGTGGGTTCTTGATGATTGATACTGAAATGGTTGCAATTAGATCAATGGTTTTGCAAAATCGACTTGCTCTTGATATATTATTGGCAAAAGAGGGTGGAGTCTGTAGCATGTTGAAAATACAACAATGCTGTACTTATATTCCTGACAAAAGTAAAAATCTTGAGGGGTATATTAGAAATATTACAGAACTTCATGAAGATTTGACTGAACTGAAAGTTGACGGTGCTTGGGAGAAACTTGGTAAGAGTTTTTCCTCAATGGGAAATTGGTTTTCTACTTTAGGGAGTAGTTTCTTAGGAAAAATATTAATACCTGTTACTTCAGTAGTTGCAGTAATAATAATGATTATTATGATTTATAAATGTTGTAAATCCAAGTGTAGAAAGAAAGAGACCTCAGATCTTAAATGTAGAGCTTGGAAGAGGGAAGAGATAGAATTAGAGGATATGAGGAGGGAATTACTATGAGATTATGAAAGACTTAGATGGAAGAATGATACAACGAGAAAGAAGTACAGTATTTTAAATAAGTGGTAACTTGTATGTGATGGGTATTTTGATGATGGCTCAAAAACGCCATCAAAGGGGGGGGATTGATGGAGCAGGGTTTTGAGAAAATAAAACCTGCTTGAATTGAACCCTCAGTAACATTTATTAACAGTATGGTGTGAAAATTATTAATAAAGAACGTTAAAATACGGGGAAATGCTTATGCGCATGCGTAAATTAATGCGTGTACTAATGCATGAAACTAGGCCGCAAAAATTGCTTTGATAAAAAAAACTAATGCTGTTTTTGTGCACGTTAATATTTTGCTAGGAATAACATGGGTTGTGCATGGGTTAGTGCCAATGCTGGGATGGTGCGAAAAATGAAATTACATTTCATGAAAATAATAAATGTCTGTGTTCTGTTCTCTGTAGAAAAAACAAGCATGGGCCTACACTTCTGTATGCCAGTTTTGGGTTAAAAATAAGATGTCCAAAAAAGAATGATTTTGCAAGAGGAAGAGAGAAAACGTGAAGAGCTGTGCATGCTCTTATGTCCTTGTATGACTGCCAAGCCTCGGAAAGGACAATTTGATAAGATAGTGGAAGCGATGCAACTTCCTCACGAGATGGCAGAGGCGAACAATAGAGGCGTAGAGATTTGCAACATATAAAATTCTGCAGGAAATATTTACTATGATTGTGCTCAAAGTTGTTTCCTGAGATGAATCTGTCGTAATGTTGAATGTTTAGAACAAAGAAATGTTTAATAAAGTGTTCATGATGAAGAGTGGTGTGACAGTACACCCAATCTTAGCCAATGGGAGATGGAGTTCGATTAAAAAATGAAACAAATGTGGGTTGAACATTTAGGTTTTAGGGTATAATTGA
The DNA here is from genome assembly GCA_963921515.1 of Calotriton arnoldi. Lineage (NCBI taxonomy): Eukaryota > Metazoa > Chordata > Amphibia > Caudata > Salamandridae > Calotriton > Calotriton arnoldi. Next base: position 111,543 of record CAWUFW010012995.1, on the reverse strand, counting down.
AAGTCCCCGCTGGGTGTGGTTTTGTAGGTGTTTCTGCTGATGCTCGCTATCGGGATATCGTCGCTGTCGTCGGTTTGCTGTTTCCAGTTTGAGGCCTACCTGATTTCTGACTCCTGTCTTAATCTTTGCCACTCGACTCTACTTGAGTGGCCTTGCTGCCCTGACTGGCCAGTGGGGAAGTTTTCCCTGATTCTTACTTGGGTTAGTATAGATAATCTTCTTAATTTGCATATTCATTTGCAAATGTATTTTGTCTCTGAAACTTTTCTCTCTTCGCCTATCCACTCCTTCAATGCATTGTTCATTTGAAATGAGTTTGTTTTATACATTGCCAATGTTCTCTCTCTGTGATAATCTATGATTTGCATTTTGTGTAACTGTACTTGATGAGCATTTATTTTTATTTCTCACATTATTTTACGATAATCAATATAAACTACACACCGAGTCTGTTATTATTTAGTAGCATAAATTAGTACTTATTATTGTCATCAACTTTTCAACTATAGGTTCGTCGCCACATTTATTTGTAAGGAGAAATGCAGGTTCTAAAGTGTATTTAGTGAGTTAGGAATAAACTTGCATCACACTGAACCCCAGCGTGAAGGGATTAGTTGGGTAGTGTAAATGGGCCTATGTTAGTGAAAAATTATTGATCCCTGATCGCTGGATCACCTATTGTCCTCTGATGATTGGCCCTTGGGTCCCTCCTGTATCTATTTGAGCCCACTGGAACTCTTCACATCTGCGCCGCACGCATGTGCTCAACCTGGACTCTTAATGCTTCTCACACTGGTTCTATGTGGCTCTAGCCTGTCAGTGCTCAGCTCATCTGTTCCCCCCCCAAGTGTCCTACCCCTGCTTTTTGCTCCCTTGACCTCTGATGCTGTGAATACATTATTAATAGTCTGTCTCTGAACTACACCCTATGAACCTGGCACTCCATATTCACCAGATCTTCAGCAACATTCTCATCCCAGCAGGCCAGTCTGACCTAAGCCCGACTGCTGAAGCATTAATTTCTGTCTGTGCAACAGCACTATACAAGCACCAATTCCCAGACATGGGTCCCATGCACACTGCGCCACTGGATTTAAGCTAGCCTGGCTGATGAGGGGTGAAACGCCGAAACCGGTCCTAGAATGCTTGTTTCCAGTCCAGGGATAACCTGGCCTAGCAGTTTGAGCTGGACTGACACGGTCAAGACTGATTTGCATATGGCTGGGTTTAAACTGGAATGGCATGGGGAGCAAAGAAACGATGGATTTAGGCCCAGATCTCTGTACTGGGGTGAATGTTTGACATTGATCATCATTCTGAAAATCTATTGTTCTTTTTGCATTTGTCACCCCGAGTGGGACGGGTATGCCCACGACGTGCGTCCTGTGCTCTCCATGCCACTGGAGTCAAGCTAGCCTGGCTGATGAGGGGTGAAACCCTGAAACCAGTCCTTGGATGCTTGTTTCCGGTCCAGGGAGAACCTGGCCTGGCAGTTTGGGCTGGACTGATCCCATGGGAAACAGACTCAAGACTGATTTGCATATGGCTGGGTTTAGACTGGAATGGCATGGGGAGCAAAAAAACAATGGATTTAGGCCCAGATCTCTGAACTGGGGTGAATGTTTGACATTGATCATCATTCTGTCCATCTGTTGTTCATTTTACAACACCAGATGTTAGCACAGTTGCAACAGAACACTGTCAGGACTACAGCCATCAGGTGGTCGAAGGATATCCTTCTTTGGTATTCATAACTTTCAAAACACTGCATAAAGACGCTCTCAGATGTTTAGAGTATGGTGACAGCAATGCCCAATCAGGACTCTACCTGAGGTGCTATTTCTATACATGCGACCGGACTTCGAACACATCTGCCGTAGCAGTACAACAGATGTGCATATGAGTGCTGCTTCATTTTGCCATTCACACCTGTACTTGCATACAGAGTTGTTCACAGAGTCCAGCACAATTACATTGGACCAGTGCCTCCTAAGGAACATTTTACTACCGCTCTCCACCCAAGCACCTAAACCTTCCTCCTTCACTAGGATAAAGAGCCTTACTGTAGACTGATGCTTGTGGTTGTTGTTTATAGAGCAGTCAGTCCAATTAAATGGACAGCACTTTGTGGAAACTGAGGACAAAGTTACCAGGTATTAATTATTAAACACCATTTTGCGTCTCAGAACTTTTGGGCAGACAAGAATAATGCTCATTACAAAAAAATGTACTTTGATTGTTGGCAACCATGTGTTTCTTTTAATAAAACAAAATAAATATCTAAGCATGTTTCTGTGCCAAAACATATACTTTTATTAGCAAGTTGTGGGACAAGTAGATTATTTTTAAAATTCCACACCCCTGAAAGTAGATTGTCAGGTATCTTGCAATCATACACCTACTGACTTCCATCATCAGCTAACACTCTCCAAAATGAAAATGAAGTACAGAATACCTTTGTTAAAAGTCAGAAGAAATACCCTGCATTGCCTACAAAGGCTATGCTCACTTTAGAGGATCTGATGAATGAAATCCGAAACCTAAAGCCATTTGTGGTTGAAACAAACAGCAGTCTTAAGAGAATAGAGGAGTCTCGTTTGGGGTCAAGAGTGTCAGAAGTAGAACAAAGGATTAGTGATGTGCAGGATATTGTAATTAAAGTTGACTTAATGGCCAAAGAAATAGAGCTTCTTAAAAACAAACTCTAGGTCCGGAAAACAGCATATGGTACTCCGGAGGGTGCAGAGGGCTCAGATATGACTGCCTTTTTGAGAATTAGTATCCCTAAGATAGTGGGTCTCTAGAACTCTTCTGGACTTAACATCTAAACGAACCATTGAATTGACCCAAAGTTCCTTCTAGAGAGTTGAGTTTCCAAACCAAGAGTATTGTAGTTTTATTTATTCCCTTTACTGATTTCATGAAATTCCTTTCTGCAGCAAAACTAAGGGAACAGATGTCATGGTGAGGCCCAAAAACTTTTTTTCTCCCAGGATGTCCCTAGAGTTGCAGCAAATCCAAAAGAAAGAGTTTCTACATTTACACGCAGCACTGTAGTCAATGAATGCAAGGTTGGGTGCTTGATACATTTGTGTCTCTCTTAAAGTGATCTATATAGAAAGGACAACTACTTAAGAACATTCTGACAAGCTATGTAAAAATGTCTTTAACTGCTTAAAGGAGAAGCAATGAAAGGCAGAAAAACTTGAGGACATTTTTGTTTATACATAGCAATTTCTTTTCAGATAGTTTTAAGGAGAAATTCCTTTCTCCTATTTTTTATGTATTTTACTTTATCTTTTTCTTTGAGGGTATCTTTGTCCTCATGGGTCTGTGACGAATGTTCATCACATTGTCTTCTGTTTGCTTTGTCTTTGAAAGTACCTCTATTGAACTGTGTTTGCATCACTCATTTCTTTTGGGGTATGTCCAATATCACATTGTGCTTTAGATTTATCTAAATTTAGTTTTTTCTATAATTTTGCAGGTGTGTTCGTCCTTGCCTGTGGTATTCCTCTGTTCCTCATTTTCAATGCTCTCTTTTTTAAGCTGTACTCATATTGTTAAAGTCCATTTGGCTTTTCACTGTATCTTTTTCTTTATTCAGTGGGGTTATTGTCCTAATTACTCCTTTTTCTTATCCTTTTCTCTTTCTTTTTTTTTCTCTTGTACAGTTGGTTACCTTCTATACATTAATATTCCACAGCCTATGAAGTTTATTTTTGTACTCCTATTATATGTAAGTTACTGTGCTTTTATGTAATGTAACTTTTTCCTAATAGGTCAATATGTGTAATCCTATTAAAAACATGTTTCCTTATTCATGTGTCAAATGTGAAACATCAAATTGAATTATTTCAGGAAACACACTTAATTGGGAAAGATATTGGCTCTTTGAAGAAAGGTTGAGTGGGTTGTGTATATTACTTGCCTCCAATCAACAATATATTGTGGTAATTTTGTTTCACAAATTTCTGACTACTTATACTATTATAAATTAGATGGATGATAAAGGAAGAATGCTGTTTCCATATGTTACAATTAATAGTGTTTTACTTCTTTGATTCAACGTCTACTAAACTCAAAGTTTGCTGATGCAAGAATTTTATTGTTGGAGGGGATTGCAATCAGTTGATGGATACCTTTCTGGACAGAAACTTGGAAACTAAATATGCCCAAGAGTCATCTCTAGCAGAGGTTGGGTGATGCTGTCAGAATATTTAATCCAGATCTCATGGAATATAGCTTTTATTCACCTGCTCCTCGATCTAGGTCAAGGACTGAGTATATATTTGTTAATAAAAGTCTCACTAAATATTTGATGAATGCTCAGATTGGTTCTATTTGCCAACTGAGCCATCTTTCGAGTAAGTATGACAACCTAAAATGTTGTTGGGAGATATGTTTAGACATGAAGAAATACAATTTTCAGTGTATGCAGGTGATTTGTTGTTATACATTTCAAATCCTTACTTTCTGGGATGCATTTTTTCATATATATTGCTTTTGTCCAAAGTATCTGGTTTTAAACTAAAAATTGATAAATCTGAAGATATGCTACTGAATAAATGCTATTTTAAAGGTATGTTTGACATTCTGGATTAGCATGGAATAGTAATCAAATTAAATGTCTGAGTGTTTTATATTGCAATTCAATTCATGATATGATCAAGCTTAAAACAGAAAAGGTTAAAGACAGTATTACATCAACATGAAAAATGGTTTCCCCTCTTCCTTTCATGGTGGGGTAAACTTGACATCATGAAAATTATGTTTTTATCCATTACTGATTTTTATTATCTATACTTCCTGTGAACCTTCCTGTAATATTCGTAATCAATTAAAAGCCTTTTGTCATTTTTTATGGAATAGATGTGCGTAAATTCATTTACAGACACATAAACAGTGCTACATGAATGCTGGCCTAAATGTTCCAGATTTATTTAAATATCAGTCGGTCTTCACCCTTAAGCAAGGTTGGAACTTGTTAATTGGAATTACAACTACTGATATAGATTCATGGAAAAAACTGGTGCGATCTGTGTTAAACCTTTTCTATTAAATACATGGTTTGAATGGCGCAAAGGCCTAAGCTGTCTTCCCTGACTATTCATTATTCATGTAAGCTGACTGAGCCATTTCTATTAAACATTGAATCTTCCCTCCACTTGCACAATGATAATACTAAGATTAACAATAAAATCCTTAACTGTCATGAACAGATAAAAAAAGATATCTATTATGTCAAACAGTTGATTTCACTGAATACACTTCTCTCGTTGCAGTAGTTGCAGCAAAAATGTCCCACTTCCTTTCTGACACAAATATGAATTATTGACATCTGTGCACCAGTTTTTCCTGATCCCTCGCTGATAGCGGCATACCTAGAAGCAACTCAATCTTACACACAATTTTACAATGAGTATTAAGGCAACCTTTATTTAGACGAAGCATACATTAGTTATTACAAACAAACCTAAAACCAAGACTTTTCCCATCTCCACTTGGGAATGATTTGGTCTACAATTCATTCCACTTTTTTTCCCACTCCACTTCTTGAGCTGCAATTCTTTTGTTAAACTAGAATATTCATGATACTGGATATGCTTTTTAAAATTCAACTTTGAAGTGATGATAAATTTTGCCCATGTGCAAGAGAAAATAGTGATATCCTGCATGTGTTTTGAATGTCCTTTAGTTAGATCATTTTGGATTCAAATTTGGGATAACTGACATTTGCTCTGTGAAGCTAGTTTTTAGCAAAGGGTACCTTTTCCTTGGCGAGGTTAGTAAAGATTGGTCTTCAATCATTTGGTTGGCAAGTTTGCTGACTTATTATTTTCTATTGTTTTACATTTTATTAAATCTAACTCAAAAAATAACAATGTCACCTGTAAAGGATGGTGGAATGTGGTACGTCGCAATCATAGACTTTATAGAGCTACTCTAACGTCAATGCAAACGGTTAAAACTGGACTTGTTAAGGTTACTCTTGACTTTCTATTGAATTCTTTTTAAAAAAGTGCCACAAGTAACAGACTTTTTAACCTCCCTAACTCATTTTTCGTTACATAAATAATGTGTTGCTATTATGTTTATGCAGATTTGTATATCAGCTTTAGCGTAATTGTTGAAGGTAATAAGAATATCATCAGGTTCCAGGTACTCAGTGCTACAGTTTCTTGTATGCTGCTCACAACCATTTTTCTTCCAATTTTCTCTTTAGTTTAGGCAGGTAAAGATCGAACTATTATGAAAAGCGTTTGCTAATACTGGGCACACCTCCCAGTGTTGGCTATAACCTTTCCGCTTATAGGTAGAGACCTTTAACCTTCATACTATTTTATCAAAATTAAACCTTGTGCATCTGAAGATTTCTGAAGCAAGTGCATTAACCATTTGAGCCATAGTACCGCTATTACAACCTAAGACTTGATGGATATGCACTAGTCTGCGCAGCAGGCTACTTCACCCCCTGCAGTCACAGGTTAAGCTTTTCGTCCTTCCAGTATCAATAAAACGGTTGCCACTAAATTAAGCAAAAAGAAAAAAAAATTCTCAGCATGTTTAATTGTTTATTTATTTAGAGCAGAAACAATTAATACAAGGAGTGTGAGCATGGTACATTGGTTAATTTGACATTTCGGGTGACATATAAAACTCGGGCTCTAATGATCTGTAGTAAATATGAAGAGGACAAGAAAATAGAAACAAAACAGCATCATACCACTGTGAGTACATTACAAACTATCTATTCATTTTAAATCTGCACAGTAGGTTGAGAGGGACTTGTGAGTTAGTTTCAGAAATCCAGCTCAAGGAGATGGACCTACTGCTCTGCTTTAAATGCTGTATTGCTGCAATTACTTACCGGTAATTGCATTACTATGAGTCCTCTTACCTCGCTTCTATTCATTACACACGAGGCATTCCTGCCTCACCAGACACCCATACCACGTGATTCTCAATCACAGTTTAAAAACCCCCCTCCATCCTCCTGTAATACCACGTAATCCGACACCTCACCAATGAAGGTTGGCCTGGACTGCCAGGGAGGGAGGGATGGATGTAATGAATAGAAAAGAAGGAAGAGGACTCAGAGTATTGCAATTACCGGTAAGTAATTGAAGCTTTACCTCATCGTCCCTTCCTCGCTTCCCTTCATTACACACATGAGATGTACAAAGCCAAACAGGACAAGCAAATTGGTAATGCACAAAAACATGTTTATTGAACAACACAGACAAAAAGGGAAAGCCCACGATTCATGCACCATAGTGGACAATACCTTGGACCCAAAAACCTCAGACCGGTCAACCTCCAAGACAATCCGGTAATGAGAGGCAAAAGTCAAAGGGGAAGCCCATGTGGCTGCCTGGAAGATCTCAGAAATGGAATCCCCCGGAACTCAGCACAAGAGGTAGCCATAGACCTCGTGGAACGACCCTGAACCCCCAAGGGAGAAACCTGACCAGAAGCCTTGTAGGCCAGAGAAATCAGAGTCCAAACCTACTGACTCAAGGAAGAAGTGGAAGGACGCAACCCCCTATTAACTGAACCAAAATTCACAAATAGGGAATCGGAAACCCGAAGGGAAGCCACCCTATCCAAATAAATCAGGAGAGCCCTCCTGACATCCCAAGAATGCAGCTGCCCCTCCAACTCGGAAGAAGGAGACTCAAAAAAGGAGGGCAGAATCAACTCCTGGTCCCGATGGAATTGGGAATCAACCTTAGGACGAAAGGACAGGCCTCAAAATGATTCGGTCCTCAAAAACCCTACAAAAAGGATGCTTGAAAGACAAAGCACCAAGTTCACACAAACGCTGAGCAGAGAAAATAGCCAAAAAAATAAAGTTTTGAGGGACAACAAACGCAAATACACAGAATCCAGGGGCTCAAAAGGAGGAGCCATCAAGGCCTCCAAAACCAACGACAGATCCCACGAAGGGAAGTGCTTCCGAGGAGAAGGAAGAACATTACGCGACCCCTTAAAAAGCCGCCCCACCAAACCATCGGGATCCGACAGATTGCCCCAAGAACTCTGAAAAGCCTTAGTTGCAGCCCACTGAAGTTTAAGGGAGGCAACCATCAACCACAAAGAAGCCCCCTCCTGCAGAAACAGCATCACATCAAACAAGGCAGAAGACGTAGGGTTAAAACCCTTACACCGACACCACCTACTGAAAGAACGCCAGTGATGCAAGTAAGACTTATTGGTAGAGGAGCGCCTAGTCGCCTGTAGAGTCGAGGTCAAACCAGCCGGAACCCCCGTATGCAGTAGACTTAATAGTTCAACCTCCAGCCCGCCAAGCGCATCCTGGACAGAACATCCTGTTGCCACACCGGGAACACCAAGGGAGACGAAGACAGGGGCAACAACCACTCCAACTCCGTCCTCATCTCCACAAGAAGAGAAAACCAAGAGGCCCGGGGCCAAGCCGGAGCAACCAGAATGACTGACACCCCCAACGTCCGGACCCTGAGAAGCAGTAGAAAGGGAGGAAATGCGTAAAGAAGCCCCGGAGGCCACTGGCAGGAAAGAGCGTCCACCGCCCGAACATGACCCTCCCGACTTCAAGAGCAAAACAGAGGCACCTTGGCATTGAGAACACTTGCAAAAAGGTCAATCACAGGAATACCCCAGCACACTGTAAGCTCCACAAACAACTCCTGGCTGAGGCAAAAATCCACCGACGACGGAATGGCTCTGCTGAGTGCATCCGCCAGAGTATTGGAGACCCCCTGAATATGGATCGCAGACAGCGCCAACATATGAGACTCTGCCCAACAAAACAAACTCTTCGCCGCCAGAGATGGGGACCTGGTCCCCCCTGCCTGTTCACATAAGCCATCGTCGTAATGTTACCCCTCCTGACCAGAATGACCCAACCCTCCAGAAACCGAGAGAAGGCGATTAGAGCCAAGCGTACAGCCTCCAACTCCCTCCCATTCGAAGACCTCCTGCTCTGAGGCTGGGACCTAGAGCCCTTGGCGTGATGCACCCCCATCCAGGCCCCCCTGACAGACTGGCATCCGTTATGACAATCAAGGGGGCAGGAGGGGAGAGAGACACCCCCCGCAGCACATGATCCCTGACAAGCCCCCAAGACAGGTACCCCCAGATCTGAGGGGAGACAGGAATCGGAGAAGAGAGGGGGAGACAATGAGGACACCAATGCGCCAGGATGTGAGCCATCAGTATGTGTAAATGAAAGCGGGCCCAGAACCAGAAACACTGTTGCAGCCAGATCCCCTTGCACCTGAAGCCAACGAGCAGCCACCTGGACGGGCTGGGATAAGAGACCCAGAATGTGGTACCGGAACTCTGTCACCCAAACATCGGGCAAGGTGACCACCCCCAAATCAGTACGAAATCTTGCCCCAATAAAGAGACGGTCCTCGGCTGGAACAAGGCAGGATGTTTCCAGATTGATAAGAAAACCGTGCTCCTGCAAAATGTCCAGTACCACCCCGTGTGACTGCGAGCCAACTGACATGAGGGAGCGTGAACCAACCAGTCATCGAGGTAGGGATGAAGAAAGATCCCATGACTGTGGGCCAAAGTCACCAACGGAGCCAACAGTTTTGTGAAGACCCGCAGGGCAGACTTCAGACCGAATGTCAATACAGCGAACTGAAAATGGCAGTCCTCTATCGCAAACCTCAGAAACATCTGATGATCCAGAGCCATAGGAACATGGGGGTAAGCGTCCTCGAGGTCTATGGAGGTATAAAGTCCCCGACCAAGGGAATTATGGACCGCAAAGTCTCCATCTTGAAATGAATGGCCCTGACCCACCCATTCACTCTCTTAAGGTCCAGAACCGGTCTAAAACCACCGGACACCTTCTGAACCAGAAAAAGAATCGAGTAGCAACCCAGTCCCTGTTCCTCCAAGGGAACTTCAACAATCACCTTTTCTAGAAGAGCTTGGACCCCATGGAGAAGAGCCTGCTTCTTCCAAGGATCCCTGGGGAAAGGAGTACGGATGGTGCCCCAGCTGGGAGGCACAGTGACAAAGTTGATACCATAGCCGGTCCTGACAATAGTCAAGGCCCAGAGATCCCTCACATCCCGAATCCAGGCCTCCAGAAAACACAAAAGCCTTCCGCCCACAGGCATTGACGCCTCCCTGTAATCATTGTCAGGACTTCCGCTTGAAGGAATAAAGCTGATCCTTAGCACCAGCCAAGGAGGACGACTTTTTTGGCTGGAACTTCCTTCGACGGTCCGAAAAAGGCTTTGAGGTCTTACTTGAGGAACAAAAGGAAGAAGAGGAAGAAGGCGGGTCCCAAAAGTGACGAGAGTAAGAAGAAGACGCCTTCCCCTTGTGAGGAAGAGCATGCTTACGATCCTTGAAAGCCTTAATAATCATGCTATCCAACTCACCCCTAAACAGCATTTTACCCTCAAACGGGATCTTCAGGAGAGAAGACTTCTTGGAGAAGTCCGCCTTCCAGTTGCGCATCTACAAATTCCACCGAGCCAGCACCACGGAACCAGTCGCCATGGCAGAAAACCTCAGAACATCCGACGACATGTTTGCCAACAACTTGGCCTGCAGTTCCATATGAACCAGCAATTCAGAATAATCCGTCTCCTCCTGAATTGCAGTGGCCAACTTCTCAAAGTCCGAAACCAGAGACTGAGCCACATAAGCAGATTAAACACCTGCCCTCAAAGTCAAGTTCTCTGCAGAGAAAGCTTTATGCGCCCCCTCAATTTTCTTGTCCGTAGCATCAGAAGGAGAACAATCCTCAGGATTAATCGTCGTACGACCAATCAGAGTGGCCAACATGGCGTCCACTTTAACTGAATGTGGAAGAGAGTCCTCCCCCCTCCTCCAGAGCATATAGCTTCTGCAGAAAGTGCGGAACTGAAGAGTGTTAAAGGTCACGCCATTCACCAGTGATCAAGTCCTTGATCTGGCCATGAAATGGCATAGCAAAAACAGAGGGGTTAACATACTGTGGAAACATGCCTGCCGCTGCCTCAGAGGAGGAGAAAGGAGCAAACCCAAATTCTCCCGGAAAGCTGTAGAATGTCCGGAACCTCCTCTCTATGCACAAACTTCCCCGTAGAGGTAGAAGGACGGCTAGCCTCAGAAGCCAAAGAGTCCCCAGAGGGAGTGTCCGCCGGACCGATAGCCGAACGAGAACCCCTGCGCTTGGGCTGAGTCCTGGCATCCAGAGCTGGGGCCACAGCAGCCTCAATCATCGCCTGAACCTCAGAGGCAGAGAGTAAAGCAGAAGGATTCCTAGGGCCCCTGGAACTGCTTTGGTGAGCAGGAATCGGCTCATCCTCTTCAGAAGAGGACAGTACATGCTTGCGTTTAGATGCACGCTTCCCCACCATAATGACAAGTAAAAATATCGAACAGGGAGTCACCTAGATAAAGGCAGAACTACCCGCACCCGTGACCAATCAGTAAATGAGAGACACAATAGGAAACAAATTTTTCCAGTACCAATAAGGAAGGGGCATAGTAACAACCAATCCAAAATTAACACAAAAGCGAGAAAAACAATAAAAAACTGCCTCCCCCGAGGCCCTTACTGTAATTTTATCGAGAAACCGACAGCAGAGGAGCCACGCTGTCCCCCATTCGCTGCAGCTTCCGAGGCTGTTCTGCGACACCGGAAGCACAGCCCCAGCGAGCCGGTAACCATGTCATCAGGTCTCAGGACGAGCAGACGCTGCAAGGGAGCGCACCGCAACTCCCAGACACAGCGCCTCATTGCCAGTATGAAGATCGGGCCAGCCCGCCGCGACCGACCAGCAATCCAAGATAAAGAAAATGACCGCAGCCCCACACACGGCCGGCGCCTGGCACACACGTCGAAATCTAGGTGAAACAATTAAAAAACAGGAGGATGGGGGGGGGTTTAAACTGTGATTAAGAATCACGTGGTATGGGTGTCTGGTGAGGCAGGAATGCCTCATGTGTGTAATGAATAGAAGTGAGGGAGGGACGATGAGGTAATGGAAGATGTAATCATGAGATACAGATCTAGTGGTGAGGGCAAATTAGATGGAATAGAGCAGAAGTAAGTTTGAGCACAAAGTTGGGCACGGTGAGAAGGCAAGGGTGAGCAGAGTGAAGGCACTAGAGGAGATGTATCTTCATGTGGTATCAGTCATTGGGAAAGAGATAACTAGGGAGGAAGTTTGGATCAGTTCACTCTAACTGAAAATGTGTTTTGGTATCAGTGCTACATGTGGGTGTTTCTCTACTTAGTGTTGTATTGAACATAATTAACTTTAACAAAATTTCAGTGGGAAGGTTTCTCTTTAACAGACCAATCAGATCCCATTGGTAAATACATCACTATAGGCAGTAAGAATGGTATGGGTCCACCTTCTCTACTCTTACCGGTATCCTGCAGCACTGCAGAAACAGTTGGTTCCAGATATAAAATGTCAGCTTCTGTTCTTGCTGCCTCTTGGCATTTCAACCCAGGCAGTGCAACAGTTGGTAATGGAGAATCCTCTGTGGACCGATCACTATCCATGTGCCACTCCAGAGACATGGGGGCCCCTTCCATAGGGAAGGGCCTACCTCTTGTACAACATTCTTCTTGATCAAAACTAGTATTTTTCAAAGATATATCAAGTTTACCTACAGGTCTATCACTGACTACTATTGCCCCCTTAACAGTCTGTATAGACCCTTGCTCTTCCACAAGGCTCCTCTGCAGTTCTTTCAAAGGCTCAGTGCTTTCCACGTTTGGTACGTCATTTAACTCCCTCTTCCCATGGCCTAGCACCACTGCACAATCTTGCTCCTTCAGATCGTTACAGCTTCCTGGCATCTGTATTTGGGTTCCGTCCATGCACATCTCTAATGTCTCAAAATGACTACATTCTTTCCTCATATTTTCCAACGTTTCAGAAATTGATCTTTCCAACTGGGAGTTCTCTTGTTTATCCAGTAACCCAGCCAGTCCTACAGGGACCCTTTTACAAGCTTGACTGGGCTCCCCCCTTGCCTCTGTGGATCCAACAAGAGCCTCCTTCAAGTGCTGAGACCCAGATCCATGCACAACCGCAGTAACCCATTCTTGTGCCAGAATTGGTCTAGGACTATCCCGTAGTCCCGGTTGGTCTTTTATTGGGCCATGTCCTCTCTCTGGGGATCCGTGCGATTCCTCCGTGGTGTGGCATTGTTTGCTCTCCTGTACAAGGTCAGAACTTCTCTGTCGAGGGGGATCCGGATCTTCCATGTGTATAAGGTCTCCTTCCAGGGAACCCTGCTGTTCTTGTATGAACTGAGAACTTTTAACCAGTGAGCCCTTCTGTTCATTAATTATCCCGTGAACTCCTTCCATAGACATTGGCAGCTCTTGCATTACATTAAAACTTTCCTTTAAAAGTCGTTGCCCTTCGTCAACTAAAACAGGCAGTGGTTTCCCCGAGTCTACCAGCGTGCCCCTGTCTATACGGGTTTGGACAGCTGCAAGAGCCAGCTTTAAAATGTGGAGAGGAGGGTAAGAAGATTTTAAGTCGGAGACTATGCCTAGGCCCCAAGCTTTCCACATTTCCCCATGCTTTGGGAAGAGGTTGCTCGAGTCGCATGCCCTGTCAACACAGCAGGGGTCAGGGCGGACAGGCCTGTTTACTCCGGGACCGACAGAAGGTAAGTAAGTACACCTATCAGCTATCACTCGCAGCAGCCCACTCGTCCCCGTTCACAGAAGCTCAGCCAAAACCGCAGCATGCATGCGTCCCGTTTACAGTGTGAGGCTACACCGTTAACCCACACCAATTCAAACACAGCCTCACCCCATTCAGACTAGCGACCATCTTGGGGAAATGTAAGTCTTACCAAGTATGAGGGAGACCAGGAGCACCAAAGAAATAATATTTTTTTTACTTGGAAAGAACAATGGGTATTTATGTTTAAACACGAAGCCTTTTACTAAACCCTTAATTTTTTCCAACATAAAATGATTCATTATTATTTTTCTTACATACAGGAATATTGTCTGTTTGCATTTTAGAAGAGGCACTATAATAACTTCAATGTATCTTTAGCATAGTATTGAAAATGATGGTGCATTTAATTAATCTCTCAATTGTCTTGGTTGAGAAACTACGATTGAAAAGACATTGAAAAATGGCCGCCAATTCAAAGGCATCAGCAAGAGCCCTGCAGCTAGTCCTCTTTCTGTGAATATCTCGGGTTGCTAGTTTTGAACCTATTCTTGGGCAAAAGTATAGGGCACAAATAACCATGAGTGTTGCGCATGCCCACAACTGCCCGTACGTTGTCATTAACTAGGAAGTGTGCAGTCGCAGGAGTGTGTTTTAGCAAATGATACGTTTACATGTGCGGTGGCCCCTCAGACTCGCTGTCTTTCAGAAATCAATCTGTGGGGAGTTTAAAGAAGTGGGTCGAGAGAGTGGAGAAGATTTTCCAAATCTTCTGTTTTGGACCAAACAAAAAACTGTTAACTGTGGTATCATTACCAGCAGTGTCCAGCCAGGATATAATTTTCCGATTGATTTCAGGGCCGATGTTAACACGAATACCACACAGGGTACGATACATAGATGTGAGTTGTCTTTGCTTTGATCCTATGTTTCAAGTATTTCCATGTCCCGCGTGATAACCACCGACGTGCGGTTATTGTGTTAAGGGCCGAGAGCTTGGGCAATGCTTGATGGTTGAGGAAGTTAGAGAGACAGACGTGCATTTTTTGTGTGCTGGCAGATCTGATTTTTATTTTTGGGGGATTTATATAGCGCAAGCTGGTCCCGAAGGCCACATCCTCTCCATGTCCCTTTGTGGTACTGCTAGTTGTGCTTGAAATGGAAAAATAGATGTGCAGGTACCCTGTACCGGAGTACCTGCTTGTTTCAGAGAAGTGCCGGTGCTCTCAAATTAAAAGTATTACGTCTTTTTAGGTTTTCCCTGTACACTGTGCTTGAGAAAACTATTGTTTTTAATATAACCGTAAAAGGGGCTTACATCCCGCCTCCCCTCTTTCCTGGCTTCTCATTGGGTCCTGTGCGTGCCACTTACCTTTCCTTCGTTTCTACTGGCTAGCATATTTTTCTGCATTTATCAATGCTTGTTTCTCGTTTGCTTCGCTTATCAGTTTGCCGCTGCCAAAATACTGTTAACATCCGCTTTGGTGGAACTATTTTTTCGTAAAGTTTTGCCTCTTTATGCTTGTGTGATACTTTAAATAAAATTCGCAGATTTATATAGCACAATGGAGAAATTAATTGATCTTCCGAGAATCACCGGATGTTTTGCCGCTGAGACTCGAACTGGAATCCCCAGCTCTAGAGTCAACAGCTCTGGCTGCTGCACCACATCCTCTCCACTCCTGCGACACTTGTTTCTTTTGGTTAAGGCTGCATATTGTGTAATGCCTTAACCCCTACCCCCCTCCCTCCCCAGCAACGCACACTCACCAGTCGCCGCCCCCCACCCAGCCCAACGCGCCCGCGGCAGAAGCAGGCAACCACTCTAGGTCTCCCTTTTGTTGTGGAGGCCGGCGCTTCTTTAATTTAGCAAGGAGCAGAGCACTCCAGTGCAGTGCCCTCTCTCTTCCTTTTTTGTGGGCTTGCAGCTTCTTCCCGGCTCACACCTCGCTGCTTCCCCATCCCGCTCATTTGCTGTCCCGTTCCACCCACCGTGCACTTGTGAAGGTACTTTTATTTTAATAGCATCGCAGTCGAACATTGGGCAAAAATGCGTGCTGTAAATTGCACAGCAGGAGCAAGAGGGTACTTCTCTTGCATTTGAGTTCTTTAGTTGTATTAAAAATCAGCACCATCTTAGCTTTTACTTTAAATATGTTTGCTGAAGAACAGCCTTCTGTATACAGCTAAAATCTCACTACTTGCAAAGTGCAACAGAAACACAGCAGGAACGCTGAAAACATCACAAGTGAACACACTCATTTTGCACAGCACAAAAGGTCATTTGTTTCATCGCCCCACCTGCCCTCCTTTAACCCCCTTCCTGCTCTCCAGTTTTTCTAACCACCCGCACCACCACCTCCTCATTTATGTTTTCTTTAATTTATACTGCTCACCAAGCTAAAACTTAAAACAAAAAAAAATTATTAAACACATAGGCGAAACCTAATGCATTTACCAATGCTTGATTGAGAAGTGCAGGTACTCTTCCTCTTAAAACAAACGAGTGCCGGTACTCAGTACCGGACAGTACCGGCCCATTTAAAGCACTGGTTACTGGGCTGTAAGTGGTTTGAAAAAAGTGAGAGTCTTTAATAAGGGGGTGGCCTGTGTAATTAAGAGCGTGGCTTAAGCATGTAAACTAGAGGTGGGTGAGCCCCTCAGAGTGGCACAGTCACTCCAGTTATGTTCACTTTACGTTAGACGTACTACGGTGACCAGAACTTTAAAGCCAAAAACCGGGATATTTCACAAAAATAGAAGGACTACAATTTTACTTCAACCAAACACACAGAATGACAGCGCTCATCAGCATAGAATTACAGAAGAAGCACTAAGGCATAAATAAAATGCAATTTTTAAAGCCAATATCATGCCTATTAATTAAACTGCTTTCTTATAGCAGATGCTAACTATTCTCCTTTGGAAAACATAAAAAGGCACCTCCCACTGTTTTAAGTCCACCGTTTCCAAAAACCGGGACATGAGAAACGTTTCCCAAAGTCTGTCGGGATAAGTGGTGAAAAACCGTGACTGCCCCGGCAAATCCGGGACGTCTGGTCACCCTAACATGTACGCCCTTTTTCTCTCCACATTTTGTCCACCTGCATATCTTCCACATCATCTCTTTCCTCCTCAGCACCTTCTTTTCACCCTCCTGAATGCATTTACTTGTATCACCTTCATTCCACCACCCCCAAACACAAAACGCACCCACTCACCTATATGAACTGCATTATCTTTCACTTACTCCATGTCGGTATTTTGTCAACTATGCACCTTCTTCACACACATATGCACAGAATCACAATTGCAACTGGAATACGTGGTCATTGTTCTTTGCGGTCTGGTGAGAGGACCAGGATGGATGCCCTTGTATTCTGAATGCCTATTTGACCCACCGACAGTCGCTGTGAAAAACCTGCACTGTCTACAGCCTAGCTCCAGAGCTCTCAATCATGGCCCATTACACCTGAAGTCGTCTCTGGTCAAAGTATGCACTTTACAATAGTAGTATTAAAGGCCTCGAAAAATCATAAAAATGTTACTAGACCTGCAGGTCTTGTGGCTTAAATAATCTACTCAACCTATTTGTAATGCTCTTGACCCATAAACTGGTTTCAAATGATGTGATCATGGGCAAATACTTTAATTCATTGAGCCACATATGAGAGCACCTTCAAATGTGCGAGTTCAGCATGTCTGCTGTACAAAATCTCTTTTGTTTGATTTAAAAAGACAAAACTTTTTTCCCATATATAATACAAATCTAGCCGCATATAGGATACGCATGACCCTGACTTGCCTCTTAGTTCATTAAAACATTTTCATCAGGGCGGGGGCAGGGATGTTTCTCAAATCATGTTTAAAAACTAACACTTTTAATAAATACATAACTAAAGCATGAAGTGGTAGTGCACTGTCATTTGTAATCAGCAGATTTTACATTGAAATTGCCTCAAACTTTCCCACTGACATGCAGCTTTACTGATAAAACTATATAGTGTACAAACAATAATGTTTGGAAATAGAGTTCCTGCAAATATGTGTCATTTGCACATCACCAAGTAAAGTGTTCTGGTTTGTTCTGCTCCAATTTAACTCTTTGTTTGCATCACACTTCTTAATTACAAAAAAAGTGCTTTTGTCATTCCTGATATATTTTGAAATATTTGTAATATTAATTTACCGGCTATTTATTTAAATGTTATGTGTTAGAGAAAAATAACTGACATCTTCAGACAGCTCACATGACAAAAACCTCTAACTCTAGTAAGAGAGAGAAAAATAAACCTCATTTTCCAAGCAGCAATTCGTTAAAAGACAAACTGACCTTTGGCCTCTTTCCTTGAACAGACAGCAAATGTGTCAGGATAAAAACAAGATTTAATGGCATCTTTATTGATTATTCACTTTCTGAATGAACAGAACACCTGTTCCTTTCCAGCCTAAGTTTACTGGCCAGATGGGACTAGTAGGTGCTAAAGATAGCTCAACCTGATAAAATTTTACAAGGTCTGAGTATGGTACATAAAAAAAATACAGACACATAACATCCTGGAAAATAGCTAATGCTCTTAGGGAATGCACGATTAGTTGAAACGTGAAATATAAACAGGAAATAAATAGTTGATGTGGATTAAGTTAATGATTTTTATATTCATTTCCAGAAATCGATCAGTGGTTTTGCCAGTAAAGATAAGGACATGAATATAGGTCCCGAAAGGGACCCATTTCAATATCAGTTTTTAATTACTACCCAGGTGTCAGACCCGGGTGGACCCAGCCCACTTAAAGCCCTGGCTAGCTATCTTTTATGTTCTCAGTCAAATTTCCTATGTTTGTTTTGGTGAGAGGTCGTCTGCTCTAAGACCTTATTGATCAGCAGGATGCAAAAGATGTAGATAGAGAGTGAGCAAGAATCAGAGATCTGCGTGGCAGACTGTGTTGCAGTCCTCCTTTATAGGATTGCCGTTATGAGACTTAAAGTGACAAGGATGCCCATGTTATAATCATTTCGTCATTCTAGAATGTCGGTGCTCGGGTAAGTGATTAGGTGGGTATGTGAGAGTCCTCCAGTGACTAGCTCCACGTGGCAGATTTCTGTGGTCTCCGCAGACCTGTCTGCTTAGTATTGACAGTTTAGTTAAGTTGGTTAATATAGCCTGTATCTATGCCTGTCATTTGCCAGTAGGGTTACATACGTCCTTTTATATATTATAATCCTGCCATGCTGAGGACTGAGGGATCAGGTAGTGAATTTGTATATGATAATATATGGTAACATGGCTTATATGAGTTTGAGATGGGGAAGACTGTTAAAAAGACTCGAGCTACTGACCTTAATCTTGTGATTAGAGGTAGGGCTAGACATACATTGTTTTCTATTCTTATGATATGTGAATTGAGGGCTATTATTAGAGTCCTCCATTTCATTAGACAGGATGTGGGGCGTCAGGTGTTGAGTGGCAGTAGGTACTTCTAAAATGTACTCATGAGGCATATCACACATGTGGAATGATTTAGTTCTAATATACCACCTGTCTGTCAAGGTCATTCTGAGGCTATGTTGGGCACAGCTTCCTTATTTGAGTAGGGCCAGCTTGGCGTGGTGTGCGGTTAGGATAGTTCCATAGCTCAGGTGCATACATAAACTGTTAGGAGGGTTTTTATTCTTCTGGGTTTTTTCACATGGTTAATGGTACTTCTGTGCTCCAGCTAAGACCCACTACATGTACACAAAAAGTACCCCTCCCCCACCCCGGACTCTTTTCTTCATTTGACAATTTGGGCTGCAAGCATACGTACAAGGCTGTGGAAAAGGACTTCAGTCTTGCTGGTGAGGGTTGGGAGGAGGGAAAGGTCCCTTTTGAGAGTGGATGTTGGAACTTAAATGGCACAAACTTGATAGAGGTGCCAGCAGGTCTTTCCTGATTTAGGTGCACAGCATGGGGTGGCCTTGGCACACATGCAGCACACATTGCAGAGTACCTGCTACCCACTTTTACCAGTCCCCAGAAGTAACATATATTTTTAGGTCAAGTTAGGCAGCGTATGCATGCGCTGTCTCTTCGAGACCTGCCTTAATGACCCAGTGGGCTTGCAGCCAGGCCATTTTTTTGCTCTTGGCTTCCAGCATTTTCACTCGTACATTCTTCGTTGTGATTTGTTAAAGGCATGCATTTGTCATGCCTCTTTCACTGTTGCCCCTCCACGAGAGCAGCGACTAAGTACAATCTTATTCCACCAGCTAGTTTTATAGGATGTTTTCCGAACTTCTTTTTTGTTTTAAAAAAGCATGCATTCGATCCTTTGTGTTTGTGGTGGCACTGTGTTTTTATTTGTGTTTGAAATAGTTTTGCGTTCGTGTTTATTTTTTAGCCGTTAAAGTTTGTGTTTATTTGTAGGGCACGTAAAATAAAAAACTTTGGAAAGGTATTTAAACTTTAGTTTGTTTTGTGGTTATGTTTTGTTTCCGGTTGTTTTGCAGTGCACACTCACACCACACAGTAAAACACTAAATCTCCCTATCTGTACCAAAAAAAAAAGATATCATTCAATCAATTCATTTAATTTTCCCTTGCCTAACAGCAAAAAAAGAAACCTTCTTTAATATAACTGCTGCTTGTATAATGCGCCCCAATACTAGCTGCCACGTTTACTTATAGCAAAACCAAAGGGGATGATGGACGGAGTGTTGAACATTGCAAGCACTCACCCCCAGTCAACTGATCTGGGTTTAATCCATCATCATTCTTTAGCTCACTCCGCCACCCCAGTTCAGACATGGCCATATGCAAATCAGTCTGACCCTGTGCCTCATGGGAACAGTCCAGCCCGAACTGCCAAGCCATGTCTTCCCTGGACCGGAAACAAGCATCCTGGGACCGGTTTCTGGCTTACAGCCGTCATCAGCCATGCTATATTGAATCCAGTGGCAAAATGAGCAAGGGACCCACGTCTGGGCATACCCTGCCAACTTAGGGCGAACATAGCAAAACCAAAGGGGATGATGGACGGAGTGTTGGACATTGCAAGCACTCACTCCCAGTCAACTGATCTGGGTTTAATCCATCATCATTCTTTAGCTCACTCCGCCACCCCAGTTCAGACATGGCCATATGCAAATCAGTCTGACCTGTGCCTCATGGGAACAGTCCAGCTCGAACTGCCAAGCCATGTCTTCCCTGGACCGGAAACAAGCATCCTGGGACCGGTTTCTGGCTTACAGCCGTCATCAGCCAGCTATCTTGAATCCAGTGGCAAAGTGAGCAAGGGACCCACGTCTGGGCATACCCTGCCAACTTAGGGCGAACATAGCAAAACCAAAGGGGATGATGGACGGAGTTTTGAACATTGCAAGCACTCACCCCCAGTCAACTGATCTGGGTTTAATCCATCATCATTCTTTAGATCACTTTGCCACTGAATTCAAGCTAGCCTGACTGCTTGTTTCCGGTCCAGGGAAGACATGGCTTGGCAGTTCGGGCTGGACTGTTCCCATGAGGCACAGGGTCAGACTGATTTGCATATGGCCATGTCTGAACTGGGGTGGCGGAGTGAGCTAAAGAATGATGATGGATTAAACCCAGATCAGTTGACAGGGGGTGAGTGCTTGCAATGTTCAACACTCCGGCCATCATCCCCTTTGGTTTTGCTATGTTCGCCCTAAGTTGGCAGGGTATGCCCAGACGTGGGTCCCTTGCTCACTTTGCCACTGGATTCAAGATAGCCTGGCTGATGACGGCTGTAAGCCAGAAACCGGTCCCAGGATGCTTGTTTCCGGTCCAGGGAAGACATGGCTTGGCAGTTCGGGCTGGACTGTTCCCATGAGGCACAGGGTCAGACTGATTTGCATATGGCCATGTCTGAACTGGGGTGGCAGAGTGAGCTAAAGAATGATGATGGATTAAACCCAGATCAGTTGACTGGGGGTGAGTGCTTGCAATGTTCAACACTCCGGCCATCATCCCCTTTGGTTTTGCTACGTTTACTTATAGGGCATGCTTTATATTTTTCACCATTTACAAAATGTAGGCACCTAAAGCACCGGGTGCTAAAAAAACGCACCTCTCTCGCACCATCTGCCCCCATTCACAACGAGGCTGCGCTGCCTTTGTTACACTGTAAATGCTCTGTTCACCTATGTACCTCTTAAAAGCACCCCCCATCTTCCTCCCCAGGGAGGCTTTAAATAGCCACACATACATCATGGGCACCGGAAGGTACAGATAAGGGCATGTTTGCAGTACTTGCTTCCACTACCCCTGCACACAGCGCAGCCCGCTGTACAGCGCAGGGCACATAGACCAGTCCTGCTTTTCACAAAGCCAGGCTGGGAAGATGCCAGTGTACCGTTCTGTACCAGTCTAATACGTCACCAGAATTGAACCTTTATAACCTGCAAAAGACGTTGAAACGTTCGTTCCCGGTCGCTTTTTTTTTCAGGGCTTCAAAAGTTATTATAAAAAGCATTTCTGTATTTCTTTTTAGGGCACCTTTTATATATTTCCTACTTCAAACACCATTCATATGCTGCTTGCCGTTTGTTGTGCAGTTGTGTTTTGTTTCCGTTTGTTTTGCGGTTCTTTTTTTTTTTTTTAGAAACAGATTTTATTGTGGCCAATACCAAATACAATGCAGAGCCCTGTACCCCACGAAAATTCTGCCACAATATATAATGCCGAATAATGACATTGACATTTTAATGACACATTTTCAGAAAAAATAAGAAAACATAAACAATATAACCCCCCTCCCGTTGCACTGTTCCATTGCTACATCGTAAACACCCATCCACCTCCCGCACCAAGAACCAAGGGCCATCAGTATATCCATAGTCCCGAACAATCATCGCAGGATCGGGACATCCACCGGGGTTATGGGTTCTAAGTGGAGGCCTCGATAATCTGCCCAGCGCTTCCAGATCTTTGGATGTTTTTGCGGGCATCCCCTGGCTTTAAATATCGGGATCTCCAGCCCCATGCAGAAGTCAAGGCCATTCTTCCATGCTGACAGAGAGGGTGGAGCCGTTGCTCTCCACTGTCTAGCAATGTCTCTCTTGGCCAACGTGAACCCCAACAGCATTAAATGCCTCTTGTATATATTTCCCCCAATACCCTCCATTATGTGTAAGAGTACCAACCTTGGTGAGGAAGGGAGTTCCCACCCCAATACCTCTGCGAGGCAGGCCATAACCCCTCGCCAAAATCTTGCAAGTGCTGTGCAGTGCCAAATTGTATGTAGGAAAGTCCCATCCTCCCGACCACATCGTAAACATGTCTGGGATAACACCAGGCCCGCCTTCCACAACCTAGCCCTGGTATAATACACCTGGTGTAGGTATTTAAACTAAATGAGGCGTTGACGCATCACAATCGCGACTTCCCGGGGGGAGACCAGCGCCTCTCTCCAATCGTCACCCTCCAGTGGGCCAAGGTCCCCCTCCCATGTCTCTCTAAGTTTATCCAATGTGGGAGAACTATTTGTTACTAGGGACTGGTAAATTTTGGAGATTTTATGGTCATGAAGGTCACCCATAAACACCTTAGCTTCAATGGGGCTAAACTCGGGAAGGGTCGACAGCCCCGCAAGGCTGGGGGAGATGGCATGCCTAAATTGGAGGTATTTGTAAAATTGGGTCTTCGGCATCTGATAGTCCTGTTGGAGGTCTTGGAATGACTTCAAGACTACACCGCGCATCACATCCCCCAGGGTGGAGATACCTATATTGTCCCACCCACGAAATCCGGGACTTTTGCGGTTCTTTTTGAATAAATGTCTACACTTTATTTAAACCACATGTCATGTAGAGGAGATGTCCAGTAGCACACACTCACGAGCACAGGCACACCGACATATTCACTCACACACACACACACATTCATAAAGTAGTGCACAACGTGTAACTCTGCATGTAAGTTTATATAGCGCGCCACACTACCCATGTACATGCATACAAATGGAAAAGCATGCTGCTTTGTTACTTTATTTCTAACATCGCAAACAACTCCCCATCGCAAAAACCTTGGACCGGACTGTTGGCTGTATTTATTTAAACTTCAAAACAACATTGCCGTCTCAGTTGAAAAGTTCCCATCCTGTTGTTTATAGAGCATCCATCAATGTGTACATGGCGTTAAAAGACACTTATACAGCTAATAATGATAACAATCTTAAGAACTAGGCTACATTTCTCTTTATTACACTGCTGCAGTCTCTAATTTAAACACATCAAGAAACTATTGAAAGAATTCACACCACTCCAGACTCCTTGCCCCCCCCAACAAGGTGCAAAAGCTTTTCAAACAGATTGAAGTGTAAAGGTTCCATATGCCACAGCAACACTGATAACGATCTTAACTACAAAGCTCTGCTTCAGTTTATTATAGGATTTCTGTTTCCTTTCACAGCAGATTGTGAATCATTGAAAACTGTTAGGCCACTCCAGACTTTGTGACACACCATTTTCTCTTTTTTATATAAATAAAAAAGTGTGCATTTAATTCAATCTGCTTGCTAGCCCTCGTTCTACTAACACATAGGGGCCGATTCCGATCTGGGCCGGAAAACTCTCCGACCGAGCCGGATCCGGTGAGTTTTCCGACCGAGCCGGACTCCAGCAGTCCGACCGAGCGAGTACGATGCGGCCGCATGCTGCCAGACTCGACTCGGTCGGGCTCCCATTGAAGTCAATGGGAGCCGGTCGTACAACGCGTACACGGGCTCCCATTGACTGAATGGGCACGTCGCGAACAGGGGGGCCCCCTACAGTGGGTACGCGTTGGTGCGACTCGCACCGCACATGCATGTGTAGGGGGGACCCAACCCCCCTGTGTGCGACTCGCGCGGCTACGCGTGCAAGGGGGTCCGACACGGACCCCCCAAGTCCGGCTCCGACAGCTCTTCTGAGCCGGACGCTACGAGTCGGTCGGGCTGTTCGAGGCGCGCATCGTACTGGCTCGGTCGGGTAACGTCTCCATTGCGTAGTGCGAGCCGTGTCCGTACGAGTCGGTCGGAGCGGTTCGGACCCGGGAACGAGTCGGTCGGTGATTTCGCGTGCGCTCGCATCGTACTTGCTCGCGCGGACGCCCGTACGAATCGGTCGGGAACTAGGCCTCCGAATCGGATCCGGTAAAGCCGAATCCGATTCGGTGCCCTACCGGCTGAGATCAGAATCGGCCCCATAGTGTTGTACTGCCATATGAGAAATAGCGTTCCTACCTTTCTTTTCCTTTTCCATGTATGTCTGTAGCAATTAAAACACATTTTAATACCTTCTAAAACGCAGTGTATTTTCAAATTCAAATACCTAATTTGATCTCAAAGGATTTATTTTTATTTACAAAACACCTTCTGTGCAAATAGCTTTACCTGTTTTTTTCTGATGCGCAAAAATATATATGTGCTGTTTTATAAGGTTGCCTCTTGTTAATGCTTTTGATAACAAAAACAAAGGCCTTGCTAGCGTCATCGATATATTTCGGTCTAGAAGGATTTATTTCGATCACAAATAACCAGGGAACTACAAAACATAACTTAAATGATTATGCTTATGCAAGCTTTAACTGCAGCTTATCATATTTCACACATGCACAAGCATTATCATAGCTAAAAGGTCTCACCTTTCGGTCCTTATAATAAATTATTAAACAGATGTTCTTGCCTGTACTTAGAAAGCCATGCTGCTTCTTAAAAAAAAAAAACAGCAATTTAATTAGCCAGGTTACACAGACAAGCTTATTTGACTCGGTAAACGAACACGTCACCTTTAAACTGTCAGACTTAAAAAAATGAGCATCATACGTGAATGAAGACAGTTGCAGAAAAAAAAGGCTGTGACTCTGAGCCAATGTACTCCCATTACACCTACAATCAAATATCACCTGCACGTTGGTCATCTTACTATTGGGTGCTTTTATATACAAAACCACTATCCGCCAAACTGTTTCTCGAACACACTGTAGACGTTGACGGCATTGTAATATTCCAGAGATTAATAGTGTACAGAGCAACTGGTTATATATTAAGCCCATAATAATATGGTCTCGTATTTATAACTGCAACAAAAGATAAAGCAAGCGCTCCAGGAATATATTTAATTCACATGCATTTGCTCACTCCTGTGTAAATCTGTATGAGATTTTATTTTACTTTCCTCATGCTTGGAACGTTTGGTTAGTATTTATTTAATGCTATTATATGTGTTTAAGTTGTCTATGAGGGCTTTGATAATCTAAATAATTTATAGGAACCTTTTGGACTGCATGCCGATATTCCTTGTAAAGGGTGGGGGGATTATATATCAGCATAATGAGGCAAAGGTGTTTTACTAGTATACAGTTGGTACCCCTAACGCAGCACAAAGGAACAAGAAGGCTACCACTGCCCCCAGAGCATGGGTGAAGCGGAAAGTTGTGTTCAGGATGAGGGTGGCTAAAGGCAGAGGGGATAGACTTGGACAGCAGTTACCTGTCCCCATTCTTTCCTTTCTGTTTGTCCCCCATGGTGGCGGCAGCACTGTTAGCATTTCGTACACTCTACCATGCTTGCGCTATTATGGTTTGTGGTCTCTCTGTCTCCAACTCACGGCGTGGCATGGCCACACTGCACATATGCTGCGTATATCTGTTCGGCTCACCTGTGAGGGGCGCCTGCCTAGTAAATTTTAAGAATAACACACACCTCTCTTTGGTAAAAAAAATCTAACTTGCTCTCTTTAAGGGGGAAAACACACCCAAGTTCAGATTCACTTACAAAGTCCATACAAACACAAAGTTCAACACATACACCCACACAAACAGCACCCCCGCGCACACACATATATATATATATATATATATATAACACAAACCTAAGTACATACACGTAACGATATAAACACAAAAACAAATACACACAGTAATACTAATGCACACACATTTTCACACTCAGATGCACATGGAAACTCAAAAACGAAAATCTTTACAGAACATTTTTACTGTACATCTTATGCAAACCTCATGTCATATAAATGAGATGTCCACTAGTACACACACACACAAGCAGAGGCACAACAACCTATTCACACAGACAAACATTCATATACTAGTGCACAACGTGTAACTGTTCACATAAGTGTATATAGCGCACCTCACAACACCCCCGCAGCTCTAGAGGCAAAGCTGCCCAAGGGCCTTCACACCCAGTCCCTTCACTGGAAACGTGTTCACAACTACCCCACACAGTTAAAGTCCTGGTACCCTGCCTAACAACACTCGCACCAACACCTACAGCCACAACTGCGCTTTTCCTATGTGTTCTACAATCTACAAAATGCATAACATATGTACTTGCTAATAAAAACAACTATGCTTAAACAATACTCAATAAAAAATAAATAAAAGCAACTATAAGGTACAAATGAAGTTGTCTACTGTCACTTGCTGTTTTTAGGTATATTATTCATTTGGTTTTGGAAATCCTTTTAATGGTAAATAAACATACATTTACCTTTAATAATTTTATTCCAAATACATTAACATCTACAACGCCATAGCTCTAACTCAAACAATTGCGAGACATATTGCATTTCCAATGCTTGTTTACTTATCTCTCCGATTCTGATGGTCTCGGCTTGCTGCACATCATTGTAGTCCGCTTTCTATGACTTCCAGGGTAAGATAGACTGCATTCACCAGCGTGATTGATGGTGCTGAGCCTGCAGGACACTCCCCTACGCTGTCAACCACACAGTGTGATTGCATACTGAGCATAGCTGCACCCTAGACGCATCACTCAGGAAAAAAAAGACCTAAGACAGGAAGCAACCCATCAGGGACATACCCCACAAGTGTAGGGGAGAAATAGAAGGAAAAAAGAAGCTAGGGGTGCATCCGCCCCCTGGCCTTTATTACCTTTTCACCTTGTGAGAGAGAACCCACACAGTAGCATCATTTGTCAACAGCTGCTAAAAATCACTTCAAAGAATCTGCGTTACTGCAGCATCATTATATATCGAATACTTCATCTTTGACTATGATTTCAAACGCCTCATAGAGGTCAAAAAGCACCAGCAGGCATATCTTCCCTCCATCTACCGTTCTTAGATATTTTTCCTACATACAATCCAAAACGTTCTGTCTGATGCAATGGCATAAAAAATCACAGGAAAGTGTGGAGAAGTTGGTGGTGAACTAGATGTTCCTGTAGATGCTAGTGGTCCAGATGTTCCTGAGTTTCCATACAGCTCGTTAATTAAGATTTTTCCCCAGAGCCACTGGGATTAAGGTAGACCTACATACATAATATGCTCCAGTGGGGGATTTTCGTAGCTGTAGATGAACATTCTCACACATCAGGGGATTGTTACAATTTTCTTATCGAATGAAAAAATAATGCTAGGCCCCTCAAATAGGCCAGAGAGGCTTGAGCCTTCATGGCGTGCAGCTCAAACAAGCCTGAGGAATTTGATCCCTACTTCAAGTAACAGTATAGCATGGGGGAATGCGGCTTCTCCTTCAAGAATGTTTTCCCAGAAAGATACTAAACATTGCTGGACTGGAAAAACCAACAGGTTTCATTTTAAAAAGTGAATTACAAACACTAATATTCTAAAACAGATCAAAATGAAGAGAATTCTCTTACAACAATAAAAGGAATTAATAGAGGGGAAAAATCATTCCAATAAAAGAATTGAAAGGGGAAACACCACCGATTGGTTTCCTGGCTAGACATTTGTAAAAGCTAACCACAGACAGTGTTCCAATGTTGTCTTTGCCTGACATCGAAAACAAGTACGTACCAAGTGATAATGAACAGACCAAATAAATGCACATCAGAGCATTTTTGCTTTGTCGCTGCTACACAATAATGCAGTTGTCCACATATGGGCAAAAGTACCAGGCCAGTACAAATCTGCAGAGTTAAGTTTTGCAAAATGTGAAATCTTATGAAAATTACAAAAAAACAATATTTTGCTTTATCTTGTGAAACCTTTATGCAATGGCATATCTCGCTTTTAAATGTCAAGCAAGATATCGATACTGCAACATTTTCTTCTCCCATGAGTATTCTGCTTGAACCACTCTCCTCTGCAACAAATTTGTGTGAAATTTCACTTTAGCAAAATGCACAGAAGTTCATAAATTTATCATAATGCAAATTCGCAAATTTGAAAGTTTCTCCAGCATAATTGAAATTTTATACAGTTCCAAAAATACCAGCAAAGTTTCAAGAGTATAAACCCTATTGAAAACATTGTAGAGCATCTGTATCAGCGTTTCTTAACCTGTTGACGTCTACTTCTGTGGATTCGTAATGAATCATTATTGGAAGCTGGCGACCCCTTTCTAAGCAAAGTCTATAGTTCGAACCTCAAAACTGTGCACAAAAATACAGAAACAAGTATATATCACACAAATTACGAAATATATTATTTAGTTGGCCAGCAAAAAGTACAAAAATCCCAATTTTAATTTTAATGGGTAGTTTGAAGGTATCCAAAATGTTGCTTTATTTCTAAAAGGCAAAACAATATTCTAGACTGCAGCATATCAAATTGTGTTTTTTTGCTCCTTATGCGTGCTCCCTTTTATATTAGCACATACCACTGCTTCCTCGGAGGCGACCAGTCACCCATACTAGATTCCCTTTGCTGTACCTGCGCTGCTACTGTGAATCAAGCTAAGGATTTAAACTTAATTTTTAGCCTCTAATTTCAAATTCCTTCACATTATTATGATTTTGAAATTTTCAGTTGCCTTCTTATCTATATAAACTTTATTAATCTGCAAATATTATTTAATTTCTAAACCGCCAAGGACCCCATGAGTAGGCGTCATGGTTGCCAGGGTCTGCAGACTCCTGGTTAAGAACCACTGATCATTCTGGGCAATATCAAGCCACTACCCTAGTATCCACAAAAATCCCAGCACATGTGAGGTCAGATTTTCAGTCCCTTGTTGTAAAGGGAACAAATCAGGCGTTTCATTTACATAGCATACTGGCATTCTCAACAAAGGCCATGCTTGTTGTGGGAGTCCAGTTGCTATTCCATTTCCTGTTCCACCAACAGACAAACAGTACAGTCGCAAGCGTCAACGGCATGCTTAAACAAGCCTTGTCAGCAAGTGTGTTGAGTACAGGATTGTCATTACAAAAATTTATACCAGACTCAGAGACTATGGAATTATCTTCCAAGAAGTGTTTTACTGAACTGTCCTCTGTATAAGATGCTAACTTAAGGAAAGACATCTTTTTTGCCTTGATCATCCCTGTTCTTTGACTGATGCTGGTGGTTACTAACTTTGAAAGTGCTCTGGGCTCTGCTAACCAGGCCCAGGGCCAGTGCTCTGTCCTCTAACGGTATATGGTAATTGCTATAATTCTAATTGAACAAGGCAACCTTCCTGTGAGTCCCTAGTATATGGTAGGGCATGTTGGTCTAGAGACCTCAGTGGACTTAATTCACTTAAGCATGCACTGCTGTGGTGTCTGGTGTCATTTTAAAGCCAGGCCTACTCTGCAGGCTGTTTAAAAAAAAAAAAATCTCCAAATTTACCTTTGGAATTTAAAGTACTTCTAAAGTCCAAATCTACATTTTTATTACATATAAGTCACCTCTAAGGTCTGCTCTAGGTGCCTCATGGGTATGGTCCATTGTTATAAAAAGGAGGGACAATATAAAATTTGTTTTGTATGCCCTGGTAGGGAAAAACAGCCAAGGTCGTTTTTCCCTATTGCAGTGCTGCTAGCCCCATAGGCTAACATGGAAAGGCTTTATTAAACCTAATACAGTCTAACTATTGACTGGAGTTAGCTATCACTGTGATCCAAAGTACGAAAAAAATGGTTACAATAAATACAACTTCGAAAGGTCAGATTTATTATAACTATTACAGGAGAGTTGTTTTAGAACATACTATCCTGAAGTTACCTAAAGCAGCCCTGTAACAGTCTCTTCTGATTGACCAGTCTTTGAGAGCCTGTGACAAGCTGCTACCTGAGTAGGCGTGAAGAGGCCTGGGGCTGAAACAATACAGACATTTGGTGGGAGGAGATTTGCTTCATGAAGAAGCCAGTGAGAGGAAGGGGGCTGGGGAG
Organism: Calotriton arnoldi; assembly: GCA_963921515.1. Taxonomy (NCBI): domain Eukaryota; kingdom Metazoa; phylum Chordata; class Amphibia; order Caudata; family Salamandridae; genus Calotriton; species Calotriton arnoldi. Next base: position 80,806 of record CAWUFW010012995.1, on the reverse strand, counting down.
ATAAGCTGGACTTCAAAGGCAGTAGAACAGGTGTCACAGAACCGAGGCCGGCCCACATACTTCCTTGATCCCCAGACAGATGGGAGCCCCCCCTAATTAGATTAGGAGAGGGGCTGGAAGGGGAGTGTGGTCAGATGTTAACCACACCTCTGTGTTAGGGTACACAGACTCAACCGCCAAGGAGAGAATTTCTCCATTTTGATTTTTGGGGAACTGTGCATTCTGGGTCAAAAATATGCCACACTTTGCAGGAGGTGGACATAGCAGAGGCCGGTAACTTTACCGCTATTGATTGGTTTGTCCCCCTCTCTTGCCAGGCAAGAGTTTGAGGATAAATATGCAGGCGCTCCTCAGAATACTGCCTGGAACAAAGGAAGAAGAAAGACTGCTCTGCTGGACCCTCGGACTGCACCACAGAAGGCTTTCACTCAAAGGGACTGCACCTGCTGCACTCTCAAGGCTCCACAAAGAAAGGACTGTGCCAGACTCGAAAAGCAGTGGACTCCCTGATCCTCAACAGGTACAACAGAGCTGGAAGAAGTCACCTGCAAGTCCAAAGAGAGAATCACAGCAGCTGATTGAATCCTAGCCCCCAAGAGGCAATCCAGAGTCTCTGAACCATTGGCTGGTTTCTGAACACCTCTCTCCCCAAAGGAACCAACAAGGAATAAGTTCTGAAAGTTCTGAAAGTTTCTAAAATGTTTTACTAAAAAGCTCCAGGTGAAGACCGGCTCGTCGTCCAGAGTCAAGCCGTCGATGTCAAACCGTGAATTGGTCTGACCGCACTGGTTTGTCCCTCTGAAAGCTCCAGAGCTCCTCACTGTCTACGATGAGGATAAAGACTTCCAGAGGCTCACTGAGGCATTTCGCTGCATCAGGCCGCCATCGTTGAATCGTACTCCGGATCCCAGGACTCGAAGTAAAGGGAAAATCTCCAAGAAAAAGAGTAAGTCTGGGACCTAGCACCCAGCCTATCCGACCCATGCTCCATCGCGGTCAGCCTAAAACTTTGTCTTTGTCCCAGTCCTTCACAACAAGATAGCAGCGAGTGGCGCTTTAATCTTTTTGGCACTAGAATGCACATTTTTAAAATGTTATCTTTATAAATTTATATTTTAAAGATAAAAATATTCTCCATATTTATAAATTGGTTTTGGACTTTTACTGTGTTGCGTCTTTTTCTTATTTACTGTTACTTGTGTTTCAGAGGTAAAGGAATGCTTCCACTGGGCATGCTATGGGGCACCTCCAAGCTGATGGATATCTACTGGCAGTGAGCACAGTTTGCCTACACTCAGCTCGTCCTTGGATGGTGCAGACTCTGTTCCCTGGTCACCATACACACCTCTACCCTGGTCATTCCCGCAGAAGAACTGTCAGACTTGTACCAGCACCCGCTAAGGAAGAAGACAACCTTGCTGCATCAGGCTTGTGAAAAAAGAACTGCAGATTATTTTGGCTGGGCTCAGTACAAGGACATTCCAGAAGAATTCAGACTGTACATGGACAATCAAGTATCAGCGGGAGGGTCCATACCCTTCCTACCTTGCAGACAAAAGCTAATGCCCACTGGCTCCAAGTAAACCAGTGGGAAATGCTTAAAATGATAAACAGCACTGATCTCGGCCTGAATTAAATCAAGGAAGAATCCGCCTCATGGTGATGCAGTATCGGTATGTGTTAGACTTAATGACCACGCTGGAGGGAGGGGTGTGTGCCAAATTCAGTGCGTCCTGCAGCACGTTTATTCCAGGGAATGACATGGATAATGGGACATTGACTTTTGCCATACAAGTACTGCAACATTTACAAAGAGACATGCATGAGGATGGAGGTGCCCCTGAGCAGAAGTGGTTCTCGACTTGTTTCTCCTGGCTCGTCATTGTTGCCGGTTTTCATTGTGTTCTTGTTTTTGTGTGGGACTGTGTAGTTGGTGGATTTCCTACTGTAAAAACGCAGTCCTCAAATTGGGTAGAATGCAAGTAACTAGGAAATTGGTAATTGTCAAAAGCGAACGTAAAGAACAACCCGCCCCCCATAAAGTAACTGTCATGAAGTATGGGTTAGATAGTCTAGTTGAAAATTCAACTAGAGGGGGGAATTTTAATATGGAGAAAGTTGTTGTCAGTATGAATAATGATACATTCATGTATTAAAACAAAATCACATATTTATTAACGAATTCGCCCGTTATGAACTCCACGTCAAACCCGACTCAGAAATGCGTAGTTAGGCAGGCTCTGAGACCGAGGCCTGAGGCTCTGATTGACAGGTCACAGGTGAGGTGGCACATTGCTGGCAGACAAGCGCCCGAACAGGAAATCCCAGATCAATCCCACAGATAGGCGCAGCAACACCACAATGGTTGAGGGAGATTGGCCCCATTAAAGCACACATGGCCTGAGGGGTACACGTGCTCCAAAACACATCATAAAGTCAGATGACACCCAAAGTTAGGAATATATAGTCGATCAGGACAGCGCACACACAGTGATCGAGAGCTCCCCATGCCGGACATCTGGACACATTTCCCACTGGCCGCACTGTGTCCACGCAAGGTCGAGGCTCACCTGGATTTCCTATCAGATACATTAATTTACGACATCACAGACAGAGGTTCACTTTCCTTACCAAAAAAGGATTGACGGAACTGTTTATGACATTCAATGAATTGTATAAAAACCCATTTCAGATCGATTGTAAGATTTCAGAGTCCTCAGACCCTATGCCTGTGACTGTTCTCCTGGCCACTCTGTTTAATTAACTGAACTGTTCCTGTTTTGCCAAACACCTTTAGTCTCTTGTTTTTTCAAGGTATTACATGTTCAAGCGACAGGTGCGTTATGCGTCTTGGTGCTTTTCCCACGTAAATCTTTACAAATTCATATCTCCTGTTCTCCTTATTGGATTTTTGTTGCTTAGGTGTCACTTAGCTTATTCAATTGTGCCCTTTTTTCTTAAATGGGAATGAGATTTTTATTGTGTTGTGTTTTTGACATTTTGTCTGTTTTGGTTCTTCTAAATGCTTTATACATTTTTTCTAAGTTAAACCTGCTTGCTCTGTGTTACAGCTTCCAGGGGTTGAGATCAGGTTTAAATTACTGAAACCTTAGACTAGCCCTAACAACATAGTCAATGTATTACTTGTGGTGGATACCCATCCACTCCACCTATTAAACCACTTTATCACAGGATGCAAACCATAGGCATTTAGTTTTTTGTACACTATCATTGAGAAATACAAGCACTCTGGGTTATAGACGTGAAGCAAATAAAGTTTGTTTTAAAGATACACCTTTATGCTGACTGTGTAAGGTGTATGCAACATTCCCATTGTTTGGAATTGAAAATTCTTTAGAGTGGTTGTATAATGAATGTAGAGTGGACCAAAGTGACAACAGCAGTACCTCTCTTGATGGTTGTCATTATTCTGCATGAAACATAGATACTGAATTCATCTAACAGCTATTGCACTCCATTTCTATCCCATTTACTGGCACAAGAATCAAAATCAACAGTATCATTCAAAGAAATATGAAGAACATGTGGGATTTGTACAGTTACAGTGGGTCGAAAAAGCTTTGATGTTGATTAGATACATCCATACCACATCCAGTGTGGTGAGTGTAGGAAAGTGGATTATTACTAGGTGGGGGTATTCACCTGTAGCAAGTAATAATACCACAATTAGAGGTTGCCCCATTCTTTCTAGCCAAGAGTATCCACCCACCGCAGCATCTCAGATTTCCTGACATGGGGTGGTCATGCTTTTGTTCAACAGTCTCCCGTGTGACTTCTTTCCCTTTGTATCATCGAGCTGAACGGCCCTGCACAGGAACTCCATGTTGGGGGTCCACTTGTAGTTACAGAAGACTGCCCCAGATACGCTAAGGGCCACCCTTGGGCCACAATTGCAGGCAGGAGTAGATATGTTTGTGCATTGAGTTGGAGGTTTCACTACCTCCAAGAATCGCTTCTCTGGAAAGTCTTGGGGCCAAACAGTATCCTCCCCTATGGTGCGCTTGCTGCGCATCCTGTCTAGCTCAGTTTGGATATCGCTAGGCTTCGTGAAAAGGTATAGAGCCATTGGGTTGGTCTCGTATCGGGTCAGATGTACTACACTACTACTGTGTGGGGTTCTACCTTGTTGGGCTGGATTTTGGCCCTGAATCTGCATAGATATAAGTGGAGAAGGCATTTTGCTTTATCAGGGGCTACCTCTTGGGATAAATAAAGTCTGCCTGCGCCTACTGCATGAGCAGTGCTTTAAATGGTAAAAAAATAGTGCAGGCACTCATTTAAATGTGGCGAGTGGGCGGGGCTAGGGGTGTGGCCAAAGACAAGACAGGACATACTTATTGATTTCTATACTAGTTGTAGCACATACCAAAACACATGAGAAATCGTTTTTATGAGCAAAATAGTTTAAATCGTTACACAAAATAAAAGACAAACGCAGTGATATTTTAACATTTCCTTGTTTTGTAATATTTGCAGCTTGAATACTGTTATTTGCTGTTACTTGGCACAATACTATATATTCTTGAGCATGAGACACACACAGAAAGATGTGTACACACAAAGCATTACACACATTTCCTTTAATATTCCCCCAAGAGTGTCTCGATTTCCTCCCTCTTTTCTCTCACACGTAAACACGCACAGGTAAACAGACAAACATAAGCAGACACGCACACAAAAGAATCAGGATGGATTAAAGTCATTTCAACCTCCTTACCTCCCATGGCTTTCTTAATTGCACTGTCACCAGGCTGCCTCGATTCCTTACAACACAGCATGATGGTGAACACCCAGATATCATGCACATGAGTCCACGCTGAATAGTACAGCGGGGGCTCGGCTCAGGGCTACAGAAGTGTTTTGACTGTCATAGACTGGTTACCAGCTTTAGCAACCAATGCGCCTATCTTTTCATGAGTACCGGTACTCTCCTCGGCAGTAGAGAAGTACCGGTACTCAGAGTGAGAAAAATAAGAAGTGCAGGTACTCAGTACCTGGGAATACTAGCCTATTTAAAGCACTGTGCATGAGGTATCAGTGAACAGACGTAACACGACCAGACTGATGTCTGAGTGCCAATGGCGATCATGTGCTTATCCCACGTGTTGTGCAAGAGGGCGCTATGTAGTGCACGTGGGATGCTAGTGTTTGGGTTGGTGCAATTGTAAGTGACATGCGAGAGATCCCTGCACAAGCGCTGTGACAGTTTTTTAACAGAGTCCATTTGGCCAGACGGTTCTTTAGCAGTGAATAGGTACGGAAGCACCGAACATAGACAGAGGGTAAATAGAAGTGCAATAATACATAACTTGTTATTGAACTTTGCAGGTCTTGGTATGGATCCAAGGTAGGGGTCTGTAGTCCTCAGGTGATTGTGGTTTCTCATTTATCAGTTCAAACAAAAAAAGTTCACAGTGAAGTTCGTAATCTTGATTTGCACAGTTTAGATCTGTGTTGGGGTGTTGATATGGCAGCTGAAAGGTGGTGCACTTGGAAGTTCGATTGCAGACCTGTTGGATAAGAACTTGGTTCATTTTGTTAATTCAGGAAATATTGCATGTGCGCTGTCATTAATGATCTTTTCTTCGGGGTTCCTGTACTTCCCTTAGGGGTGTGTTCTCCACACTCCATTTACGCAATTTTTTGTGAGGCACCGGAAGGTGGCCCCGGTTGTGGTATCTTTATGAAAGTTAAAAGCTTAATGGTGGCTTATTGGTAGTCAGACTAATTATTATTTTTTATGAGCCGTTGAGCCCCCCCCCTTTTTTTCTTCGTACCTAACTGGGTGCTTGGATTAGTGCAAAAAATGTTTAAGGAGTGATCTTGTGATCATAGGAATGGATCGCATCAGTTTTTAGCTAGGATTTTATGGGCGTCGTCAGTTTTTCCAAGAACATGACTCTCCTGGTGTGCGCATGGGGGCACCATTGGTGTGGGCCGTGTGTTCAAACCTACATGTGTGTGGGGCAGTGTGTGGAGTGGGCATTACGCTCTTAAATGTTGTTGGTGGTTGCAATGTGCCCCCGAGATCACGTGTGTGTATCTCTCAGTTCACGGCATGCAGTGTGCAACGTGACCCTCATTTGTGGTGCCAGGTATCTTGACTCCACCCTTTCTCTAGAAACTTCTTTTGGGCTAACTTTGGGCTTCTTTGTCTGGATTTTTAGGTGTTTCCATAGGTCTCGTGCAATCTGCTACCATATTTAACCTGAGGCGGAGGGGGTCGGAAAGTTGTTCCGTGGCCCCCATGTAACTCTGATTATGCAGTCTTGTGGTGTCCAATGTCGAGACCTAATGCTTTTTCCAGATGGTGCGTGTGAGGTTTGCTGCGTTGGTTAGCTGCTAGACCTGACACAGGGAGGGGAGCATTCAGCGTTCTACTCTCGCCTGGAGCTGAGATGAGCATTGGGGATTCCCCTCTCCCAGGCACCCCCCCTCTCCTTCGGACCACATCCTGCTTCTTTTCAGCACATTATGGACCTGCTGTTCTTGACCTGTGGCTAGAGATGTCTAACGAGCAGGCATGCTTCTGTCGCTATTTTGGAGGGATCTGGTACAGTGGTCAGATTCTGGAGATTTAGAAGGTTTGAGAGGAAAAAGAAAGGAAACATTGCTGGGAACATGAGAACATGGAGAGTCTGGGACTAAAGCCACAAACTCTCGCCGAGGTCTGCCTAGTGATGATGATGAACTGGGACTGCCGCAGCAGCTCCTGGATGCCTGGCTACTCTGGTGAACCTCCAGACTGACTCAGCGCTATGCGGGCGCCTCGCAACTTATTGGTTCTTGTGCATGTGCCGTGGAGGTTGTGGGGTCTTCTCTCTCCAGGGCGTACGGGAATCCTGGCTCCCGCCATTGGAGGGCAACTTTGTTTTAGAACTGTAAGGGAGGCCTCCATTGGGTGGAGACATCTAGTTATTTGGAGGTGCTGTTGTGGCAACACGCCATGAAGGAAACATCGGTCTTGGGCCAGATGCCTGGTCATTGAAACCCATCCCCATTGACTTTGGACACGGGAACCTGGGTGCCTGATTTTTTTAAGTACTTGATTTGGGAGCCACACTGCCCTCTTGTCGGACTGCCTTCCACCTGGGTTGTACCCAGCCAACCCCGTCCTGGGAGATCAACAGTAGAGTGGGGCCTTGGCTCCCACTGGCGCACTTGATGGCGAACTTTAGGGAAGATACCCGGTCGACAGAACACCTCCAGCAGCCCTGAATTCCTAGATGCAAGTAAAAGTTTGTATTCCCAACGTTGTCTCATTGGTCCTTCTTTTGGTTCAGTACAATTTTTGAGGATGTGGGTGAATGGGTGCTACTTATTCTGGAGGTTTATCTTACTGCATATTTGGACTCTGTATTTGTGTGAAGGCATGGTCTCTCCAGACAGTTACCCCTCTCTGCCGAGGTTGTGGCCCCGATCCCTGTTGGGCTGAGTTCCTTGTCTGTGGTTGCTGCTGCCATGTGTTAGTCCAACTATCTGATCCCTGCTGCGGGGGTGCGGCGACTAACTGACCTCCCTGAGTCCGAATGTAAGGTGCATTCAGGGTTTCCCTGTGCTTGGCTTTGTGGAGGAACGTTCTTGGGGTTTTGTGGTGGTTGGCCTTGGCCCATCGATCTCTGTTCGTGGTATGCTTTTAACCGGCATCTGTCTGCCAGGTGGCCCATCCTGTGGCAATAGTAACATTCCCTAGGGTCTCGTTGCTGCCAACCTCCTGGCCCTCTGCCGTCGTAACTAGGTTGAAACCCTTTGGGGTTTTGCGGTGGAGCTCCCTTTAAGACTGGTGCCATTTACATGCTCGCGGCCAACACGGCTCCCTCGAGGGCTGTCTTTTTCAAGATGTGATGGATCAATTAAGCAGTGTCTCTGGGCTTGCTCCTGTTTTTCTTTATCCTTTTCTTGTTTCTTCTTGTGGTAATGTAATATATGGATGTGTATCTCCCACCAGGGTTTGGTGTCTAACCCAACCACGCTGTCCAATTCACTCTGTACCTCGGTGAGCAGCCCCTTTTTGAGTATATTGTAAAAGAATGCAACTTGTGGGCCTGCATCAATCCACAGCTGTCCTGTCTCCTGTCCCCATCGTTCTATCCAGAAAATCAATTATACTCTCCCCTGGCTTCATGGTCTCTTCCATTAATCCTCCTACATCTGAGCGGTCAGGGAACATTTTCCTCTGGGCTGTCCAGATCTGGTGCCTGTACGAGTTGAATGCAGCCCGGTCATGCTTGGTGTCTATCAGCGTAATTGCTGGGATATGAGCTTGGGCGAACACCGCATTAGTCTACTCTCCGATAAGACTACTTAGCAGACTTTTGATATCTCCTATCGCTAAGTTCTTCTCAATGCATGAAATCCATTTCCCTGCTCCATCCAGCAATGGTGGTACCTTTGTACTTAACCCTTTTTTATCCATCTGAGCCCATGGCATATAGGTTGTCCCGGGCGTGCCCTTCTGAAACACCGGGTACATTCTTACTAACATGGTGTTCCCATCTTTTTAGACATTCCTGCTTGTAGGAGAAGTTTCACTTGCAATCTTCCGCTATAGCCATGTCCTCTGGTTCGAAGGATCCCTCCTTTGGCCAAGGTCTATCGTACAGGTCTTTTACCTTGGCCCAGTGGGCTAGTAGGTGGCTGAATGGTCGCACAAAGATCTCTCCTTCTTCTCTGGCCACATTTCTCCCTTGAGGTCAGTCTATCCTTCCCATGCGTTTGGGTGGAGCAGCATATATCCTTGTCGCTGCTCCCCTCCTGCGCGCACAAAGGTGCCATCTTGTTTTTCCTGTGTCTTGATTGGGTCAGCACCAGGCTACCTTGGTCTCTTATTTCCCGGTCAGCCCTTCTCCTAGGTTGAAGAATTGGTGAGGCTTGGATTCCTGCCAGAATCCTGTCATCAAATTCTACCTCCAATTCTTCCCTGATCAGTGCCCTGTACCTATTCCCACTTTTCTTATGTGGGGGGCGCACTGCTCTGTTTTCTCGCTGGGTTTCTTGGGTGCAAGCTCTTTTCTCTCTCTCTCCTTAGCTCATGCCTTTCTTCCTCATCCCGTCTAGGTTGCCTCCTTTGCTCTGAGCTATGCGCTGTTCTATTTGGTCGGGCTTCCGCCTCAAATTCACTTTCTGTTGTTTCCTCGGCTACCAGAGCAAATCCTATAGCCTCACCCTTGTCATCGGTCCCCGGGGAACTGGGGCTCTGGTCCTCACCCCATTAGCTGTATCACTGCCTAGAACCCCCACAAATCTCCCTGTCACTCCTGTATGTTCACCTGAACCAGTGGGAGCGCATATTCTCCATGCTGCTGGGGTTCTATGTGTTGTACACGACGGACTGGGGGGGTCGAACTTCTGGGAGGCTTTCCACTGGACTTGGGTGGTGCTGGAATTGTCTGGGCATGCTAGTCGGTTAGCTTCTCATGCTTGGACCTAACCATTCGTCATTCGGTGGAGGTCCCTCCGACTTCTGCTATTTGCGGAGTGGAGTATCCTTATGCAGGGGGAACTGGCGTGAGCACTTCCATACCTGCATATGTTGGGGGAGGTGCTGACGCTTTGCTTGCTAACTCTGATGTAGGATTATTGATATGGGCCTCTTCGAAGATGGCCCATAGTTCAAATAATGCCTCTCTCCTATCTTTCTTTTGACCTGTGTATTTGGTCTGTATGTGTCTTCTCATATGTTCGATTGCGTTAGTGTCAAAAGGTTCTCTCTTTTGGCCAGGGAAATGCATGTGCCTTTGTGTTTGCTTGCCATTTTTGGCAAAACTTATTATATTTTTTAGCCTGTGTGGGGAACCTGCTTTGCATGTGCTTTAATTGAAGTTTTAGTGGACAATTACACCTTAGCTTCATTTTGAGGAATCTTTGGTTTTGATCGAATCGTAGGCAAAATGTACGTGGTGTACTTCTTGTAATTACGTTACTATGAGCTCAGCGCTATCTACAGATGCATTCAAAATTCAATATGAACATTTCATCAACACAAATAACAATGCATGTTAAGGGTTGCACCGTAGGTAAAAAGTGCAGTTGTCAATAAAAACAGTATCTGGACGATGTTGCCTTTTGGTGTCAAATACAGTTTGTGAGAAATAGTAGCATCCTCATATGAAACATTGAGTCATTGACAAAAAACACAATACTTAGGATAAAATACAGTTTGCAATAATTAACAGCATGACAACATCACATATACATTACATACATGACAGAGAAAAAAATATGACTTTGCAAAACATTTCTTAGCCCGCTCCTAGCGCATGCTATCCTGTGACCAGGGGAATCTACGCGGTGCACAGAACTAAGTAAGCCTAATAGTCTGCTAATATCGGCTCCATAACAAAGGTAATAACAATAGTTAGTGGGAAAAGGAAATAACTCGAGAACCACAGGCCCCTCTTGGCCATACACATGTTCTACTTAGTTTCCCAGGTCTGAATATTTTTCCCTAAATGTCCTAAGCGCACCCTGTATCACACCCAGGGGCTAAGCGTACCATCTGTGTCATGCCCAGCGGTACAAGCGACCCACACCTCTCACTCCTTTCAGATACCAATGGTGTTAAGAAACAGGTGGCACTGAGAAAATCCTTTTAGACTAAAAAGTAAGATTGAGGTGCCAACTCCACCCAATCAGGATAGCTTTGTCACAAAAATAGCGTCGTGGGAGCCATAAAGGGCTATGCAATAAATATCCACCTTTCCTAGTGTGCTGACTATCGAAAAAAGGTGACTTCTGCGGGATGGCCCGCCGAGGCCGCCTTAAGACTACTCAGTTAGAACATATAAAATAGGTAATATGCGAGATTTATGTCAGTGGCAGGGCACTCAGGTTATCTTTTCATGATTCTCCCTAGTTTGCTATACATCAAATGATTTACTAAGGTTCTGATGTAGTCTCTTACCCTCTGTGACGGTTGCCTCAGGACGGACCTCCCCCCCTCGGATTCAGCAGAACTTCCAATCATTTGTGGAGTCTATTCACCTTCCTTGATGTGCAGATGTGAATCCGACCGGGCGGGGTACCCTTCCTTTGGCTGCAATCGGGTTTGAGATACCAATCAGCTCCGATGGTGGCTCACCACAATGTTGCTTGAACATGAAATACCTTGAAAAAACAAGAGACAAGAGGCATTTGGGAAAACAGGAACAGTTTGTTTAATTGAACAGTGCGGAGAACAGTTACCAGCATAGGGTCTGAGAACTGTTTCAACTTCCAATCGATATGGAATGGGTCTTTATACAATTCATTGAATGTCATAAACAGTTCAGTTGATCCTTTTTGGGTAAGGAATGTGAACCGCTGTCTGTGGAATCGTAAATGAATGTATCTGTTAGGAAATCCAGGTGGGCCTCGACCTCGCATGGACACAATGCAGCCAGTGGGAAATGTGTTCAGATGTCCGCCATGGGGAGCGCGTGATCACTGTGTGTACTGTGTCCTGATTGACTATGTGTTCCTAACTGTGTGGCATCTGACTTTATGGTGTTTTTGAAAGCACGTGTACCCCTCCCCGGCCATGTGCTCTTTATTGTGACCAATCTCCCAGGACCATTGTGATGTCGCTGCGCATATCTGTGGGATTGATCTGAGATTTCCTGTTCGTGCGTTTGTCTGCTGGATACATGCCATCCCACCTGTGACCTGTTAATCAGTGACCTCAGGCTGGGGTCTCAGAGCCTGCCTAACTCCGTATTTCTGAGTCGGGGTTGACGTGGAGTTCATAATGGGCGAATTTGTTAATAAAGATGCAATTTCGTTTTCATACAGAAATGTATCATTATTCATATTGACATCGACTTTCTCCATATTAACACATCAATGGTGGTCAATGGTTGTAGTAGACAGGGACCTACGTGTAAGTTGAGGCTGGCCATGATGGAGCACGGATTAGGTACACCATGAAGATTGGCCCCGCTCGACCTTGTAATTAGGAAAGTTCAAAAACGTTTTCAAGTCCCAATCTGAAAAGGGTCTTTGTCATTTTGTTTTGAGGAAAAAGTCTTCTACGCACAGGTCAAACTTGAAATTCAATCCGATGTTGTGGAACTGCCAGCTGGATACTTGTCGAGTTCGGTCCCCTTGAACTCTGGATCAAAGGATTTGAAAAAGTTCTCAAATTTCTTTTGGTACTGAGCTAATGGCAGGAGTACACCCAAAGACCCCCTGGATCGTATGAGGAGCACTTAGAGACTCTCAGGGTCTCAGGCTATGGGCAACTGCAAAGTCCATCCAGCTCCAGTTGCCACCGGTCAGCTGGGATTCTTCACAGCAGTGTCCTCTTCAGCTTTTTTCATGTTCCTGTATCCTTCCAGGGGAGCAGCCTTATGATCCTTGGAGATCTTTCTGTCTTTGAATTTCAAGTGAGAGGGGTCCAACCTCCTCAGGTCCTTCTCATGAGTCAGAGATCTCAAGTGTAGGAGGCTCAGTCCACCTGGCATCCTTTTGCAAGTTCATCAGAGTTTTGATGGAATGCCTTATTTATGCCTGGCCTTAGGTAGTGGGTGGGGATGACTGCTGGGCACTTAGGGCCTGATTTAAATCTTGCCAGACGAGTTACTCCATCACAACAGTGGTGGATATACTGCCCGACGAAATATGAATCCTATAGGATATAATGGGATTTATATTTCGGCAGACGGGATATCCGTCACCATTGTGATAGCGTAACACGTCTGCCAAGATCTAAATCAGGCCCCTCAATCTGTACTCTGGTTTTCTACATAGGACAGCTATTCCTGCCACAGTCAAAATAGCTTTTAGGGTCCTGTCACTGTAGGGACATGGTAACATTAATGTTCTACATGTCTCACTTTTAAATACCATCCACCCTACCTTGTGGGGTAAAAGGTTTACATGGGTCTGAATTACTAATATTTAAAATGGGAGGTTTATCCCTGTTAATAAGGGTTATTTTAACAGGTCACACTGCAGGTCTAACATTGCAGCAGTCAGGCTCATCGAAAGACCTGAAGCCATGTTTTCCTTTGTCACACTATTGGATGGCACAAAGTGCTGCATTCCACAGATAACATTTAACTTTTCATGCCCTTGGTGTATTTCTGCACCATATTCTATGCCCTCAAAGAAAAGTTAGGCAAACCAAAAAGGGATTAGCTAATTTCTACATATTTTGGGGGTCAGAGCAAATACTATGCACTGGACAGCAGTATAAAAAACAGCAATACAATTCAGGAAAATTATAATCACGAGAAAATAGGGATTTTCTCACACTATCTTAACTATTTGCTGACTTCATTGCCATCACAAATGAATTATTTTGATTTTTCTGATTAGGGTTGGAGTAGATCTCTCTTCTGATAAAGTAACTGAACTTGATGAAAGTGGAACATTTTTGTTACTTCTAAATATGCTACTAAAGGTGTGGACCTACGGCCAATCAATGTAACAGATGTGTATTTAATTTAAGACTCCCTGTGTGTTACTTAATAGAACTGATCTGAGATACAACACAGTATCTCTACTGATAGTGCCATTAAGCTATTTTAACAGTGAATCACCACCTTGACACTTGCTTCTTTTTGCTTTCACATGGTATGAATACATCTGCTTTTCATCAAAGTCTGTTTCACTTAAAACAAATGGTGAGTGGGAATGGATGAATTAATCTCAGGTCATTACTCAGCTGTGCCATATCTCATTCCATTTTGCTGTCTACTACGCCACTCTGAACAGAGACCAGCCATACCCAAATCATTCTTGGTTCCATCCAGTAGAACAGCCAAGCCTAAACTGCCTACCAGATACCCTCCAGATGGGAAAACAAGCAACCTCAGACAGGTATCAGCCTCATTAAGCTCATGACTGAGGTGCAACTTGAGTCCAATGGCACAGAGTTACACTTTTCTTTTGATAACCAATTTTATTGATTTCACAAAACTTACATAAACAAGTGAACCATGCCATCGCCACCCACCCACATCCATCCCGGCATCCGACATAGCCACACAGGCGATAACAATTATAAATTGGTCCTCAGACCATAGAGGTCCAACCATAACCCCCATATCCATTCATGTTTGTATGTTCAGCCTTGTGCCTCATATACGGGTCCTTCTAGTGTTACACAGCAGTCCATCCCCTTCCTCCACCCGGTCATTGTCAGGGAAATAGCCCCACCTGCCATAGTTTAAAGGGAGTAATATATGTACAGTGCAAGTACTTCAGTTGAATGAGTCATAGGCAAGATGACACAGCTGTCTCACAGGGGGTCATGCAGACTAATCGGCAATCTACGTCCTCTATAGGAGCAACCTAGTCTTCCCACTTCCTCCTTTAAGGAGTGAAGACGTGGGGGCATTATTGAACAAGGTGCAATAGATTTGTGACACCCCTCCCTTCTCCATCTTGCCCATCAATATCTGGGGCTTCCAATGGTTTATACTCCGGGAGTGCTTAAAGGCCATCTTTATATACGGTCAGAACATGTCTGATTTGCAGATATTTATGGAATTGGATTTTGGAGAGGGCGTATTGAGCCTGAAGTCTTGGAAGGACTTAATATGCATCCCTTCCCTGGTGTCGCTTAGTGTCATTATTCCGATGCCTCCATTTTGAAAGCTTTGGAGACTAGAGGTATGTCGAAGACAGCGACCCTGCCACAGTGGGTCTGTTGGGTAGGTGTAGTGTGCCACGCATTGACAGTAGCGCCATCCGTCAGGACTGAAAGACTACCCTAGTCACCTTGTGAGGTGCTTAGGGATTGGATCTCCGTAGAGCAGTCCCATGACTTTGTCATGGTTCAATAGAGGCAGTTCAGTCTAGTAGGCTGGGTCGTCCCATACCCAGGCCAGCAAATCCTTGATCACCAGGATGTCCATAGCTCGATAGTACATCTGCCATCGCAATTCCTCCGTCATATATCGATAATGGGCTTTGGCCCAGGCAATTTGGGGAGGGCATTTGGCCCATAGGAATGCATGGACCATGGAAGTGAACTCTATAAACCACCTGTCAGGGATTAACAACTGGAAGTTTTGAAAAAGATATAGGCAACTTGAAAGGACCATCATCTTAAACAGAGCAACTCGACCCAGTATATTTAGTGGAAGTCTCACCCACTGCTGCAAGTTCACTCTCGTCTGGGCTAAGAGAGGTGCCAGTTCAGCTCAGGAACCAGGGAGATGTAGATTCCCCAAAACTTGAAACTCACAGGTATGGAAATTTGTCAGTGCGTTACCGCATTATCTCCGTGGACCGGCACTAGCAGGAATTTGGTCAGGTTCACTTTGAGACCAGAGGGCTCTCTGTATAACAGAGACGGAGGGATAGTTGTCCCGTTCGCTCAGGGTCAGCCAGATAAAGGAGCATGTCATCGACATAAAGTGCGATTCTGTCTTCTGTGGGGGCCTTCCAGTTCCATCCCCGCAATTGGGCATCACATCTCATTAGGCAGGCAAGGGGTTCGATGGCTAGGGCGAACAGAAGGGGTCATAGGGGGCACCTTGTCAGGTCCCTCTGCCAATAAGGAAGGGATCTGAGAGTACTTCATTAATTAACACTCGAGCCGTGGGTTGGTAGTAAAGGAGGTCAATATAGCTGCGGATTCGAGGACCAAAACCAATTTTAACTAGTACTGCTCTTATAAAGCCCCAGTCCTCCGAGCCGAAGGCCTTCTCAAAGTCAAGGAACAGAAGTGCACAGGATTCTGGTATCTCATGGACCCACGCTAGTGCTACCTGCAGCCGGTGTATATAGTAACAAGTACTCCAGTTGGACATAAACCTGCATTGGTCTGGGTGAACCAAGGTAGAGATAACTCATGTGAGTCGTGTGCAGATAATGTTTGCGCAGATCATCTCAGTGTTGAGGGAGATAGGCCGATGTGAGCTGCAGTGGGGCGATGGCTCTCCGGGCTTTGGGATCACCACAATGGTGGCTTCATCGAGCTCTGGTAAAACTGGCCTGTCTGGGCTGCCTCTGTGTATAGATTAAGGAGGTGCAGCTCTAGGATATCGCAGTATTCTATAAGGTAGCCATCTGGCCTGGGGGTTTTCCCTGAGTGGGGCCCGGAAATGGCTTCCTGAATCTTTTCCATTGCAATGGGCTCTTCAAGATCTGTTCGCTCTCGCCTTGAGAGTTGTGGAAGTGGTATGTCAGCCAAGAAAGGCTGACTCTGTTCAAGTGAGGGGTGGGGGCAGTGCGCGTACAAAGCCCGATAATACTCTGTGAAAGTCTCTGCTATTTCTGTTGAATTGAACTGAAGGGTCCTAGCCGAATCTAGAATTTTGGGTGTTATTCTAGTAATCACATCTTTATAGGTTAGCCGGTAAGGGAGATTCCCATACTTGTCCCCGATTTCTTATACCCACTAGGTAGAGGCCTTCCAGCATTGTCGGGCCTTCTCAATGGCTGTCTGTCTAAGGGTGGTCCGAACTAGCTCCAGTTTGTGTCTCGTGGCTTCTGAAGGGTTTGTGGCATGATGACGTTCCAGGGTGGCCGCCTGGGTCTCCAGTGTAGTCAGGGTCTGTTGTTTGGCTTTATCTGCCTTTCGCATATAACCCTTGGCAATCCCTCGCATTGTTTTTTCCAGCCACCCAGAACATATTTGTAGATTCTACGGATCCAGCATTCATCTTGAAGTGTGCCTAGTAACTCGGCAGCGAGAAAGTTCACACAGCTTTCATCTTGTAGCAACCAATCCTTTAGTCACCATGTGGGGCGCGATGTGTGACTTCTTCCTCTCACCCGAATGGGGGAGAGGATATCCACCTGGGTGACAGATTGCACATTGGTCTTGGCGATTAGGGAGGGTCTATGCATGAGAATGTCTTGTGTGCTGCTGACATGTTGATGTATGCTCTGTCTCGGGGTGCCAATTTCTCCATAGATCACATAGGTTGAAAGAATCATCCCCGAAGTTGCCTTGCCTGCGCTAGGCGCTGTGAAGTGGGTGCTCCTATGATGTCTATGTCAGGGTTTGGGGTGGTGCTAAAATCTCCCCCTATGACAGTGGTGCCTACGAGGAATGCTGATAATATGTCCGTAAGGGCTGTGTACGTGTGGGCAGATGGGTTTGACCGGACGTAGATGCTCAGAATGTTATATGGGCGGCCCTCCAGTAGCCCTTCAACTCCCACATATCTGTCCAGGGGGTCAGTAATCGTGCATGTGACCAAAAGTGGAAAGGATTTGTGCAAGAGTATTGCTACTCCCCTGGGGCCCCTAGTAAACCCAGCATGGTAGACCCAGTCATATCCAAAGCACGTCAGAAAAGGGCAGTTTGAGCCCAGGAAATGAGTTTCCTGCAGGAGCAGGCTAGAGGGGCGGAGGTGCTTGGCATGGCAAAGAACTGCTGTCCTCTTAATATGGTCTAGAAGTCCGTTAACATTCCAGGTTATGCCCGTATAGGCCTTCATGGGTGGAGTGTGAATGGTGTATGCAGTGACCATCTGTAAGGGGGCGGCCAGTGATCCCGCCGGCGGTAGCTGAGAGGCCCCACGTGAGCACGACAACAGGTCGCCGTCACGCAGGTGTCGAGTGACCGGTCGGTGAGGCATGTAAAGCAAATCATTAAAAACCAAAACAATCATATTCCCATCCCCCAACTACGCCCCCACCCCATACTTGCATCAAACCCCAAATACAGCATTCAACTCAAATGAAGAAATGTCAAGTCGTCGGGGTATCGTTAACTGTAGCGTCCCCGTAATTGACTGATTTGTGGATTCTGCTGGCGCTGCTCTTCTACTTATGTCTGGAGGGTAGTCATTCGGTGCCATCGGTTCATCCATTCTCAATGTCGTCCATGGGATTGTGTCCTTGTCCGACTCGTTCAGACGATTCTTCGGTGAGTGTGTGATTTCCACGTCACCGTGTTCTCGGCCTTCCGTTCCTAGACGAGTCCGGGGAGCCGACGGAACTGCTGGTGCCCTGCTGGACCTAGTGCGTCTATGCTGCTTGGGCCTTGGGAGCTGGTGCCACATAGAAGATGTCATCTTTGGGGAACCCCCAGGGTCTGCTCCGGGCAACGCAGGGGCACTCGCTCCTCTGCCTACTCCCATGCCGCCTCCAGGAGTCAAAGAAATGGGAGCAACCCCGTGTAGCATGTAGCACTTTAAGTTTCACTGGGAAGATGAGCATATATTTAAGGTTAAAGACTCTCAGTTTTTGTTTCACCTCTTTAAGGGATCTACACTGCTTCTGTGTCTCTCAGGTATAGTCAGGGAAAATCATAATGCGAGATGCCTGAAATGTCAATGCCCCAGCTTTCGGGCCTTACAAAGGATGTAGTCTCTGTTTCAGTAATTGAGGATCCTGGCAATCAGTGGACACGGGGGCTCCCCTGCCAGGGGTGTTGAGCCAAAGATCTGTGGGCCCTATCAATCACAAACCACTGCGAGTGGGTGGTGTCTTTTGGCGGCCATGACGAGCCAGTCCCGCGAGAAGTCCACAGGGTCTGGGGATTCTAACCCCTCCGGAAAGCCAACGGATCGCAGATTATTTCATCACAATCTGTTCTCCACTTATTCTGCGCACTTTTCCAGAATGGTGGTGAGGGATAGCAGTTTAGCTACTATGGCGATAGCAGTTTAGCTACTATGGCCTTAAGAGAGGTTACTTGTCCTCCTCTATGGAGAGTCTTTCCTCCGCTTCAGTCACTCTGTGGGCCATGTTCCTGAGTTCTTGCCAGATGAGTAAGACGCCTACTTTAATCTCTCCTATCTGTTTCAACTGCCTCTCCGGATACCTGTATGGCCTGCAATATAACTGCGAGGTCAGTGGGCTCCCTCAAACATTGGTCCAGTGAGAGGGTTCTCCGCCTTCCCGCACTCTCATCTCTAGCTGTAGGGAACCTGTCAATCTTGGTCTGTGCGTATATCATCTGCCCCATGTCTTTCTCCATATTGTGGGATATGGAGTGCCAAGTGCAAGGTCTGGAGTTTAGAGCCCAGGGAGGTAGGCCGGTCCAAGCCCACTCAGCCCGCTTGCCCTCAGAATGTACAGGAAGCACAAGAATCTGAGGATGTCCAGAGAGGCTACAGTGCGGAAGTGGGGGCCTCCGAATCCCTTGGGCAGTTCTAGCCCAACGGGGCAGGCAGTGGTGGAGGTTTCCAATCCGCCGTCCCCTGATACTCCACATCCCACCTCTGGAGGGCCAGGCAGCAGCAGGTGAAAGTGGCTTGACGCCCAGCGCTGTCTGTATAGTGCCTGGGCTAATCCACAGCCGCTCGTCTATGCAGGCTACGCACATAGCACCGGGGGGGGAGGGGTGATGAGCAGGCCCCCCACCTCTCTACAGCTGCTTCAGGGACCAGTGCCATTGGTCTTCACGGGACCCCAGTCCTGCTGTCGCAAGAGCCGGGCTCTAACAACAGAGTTCTCAAAGGCAGTCCATTGCCAGGTGAAGTCGCTGAAATGATCTGGTCCTCTCTCGGTCCCACGGTCTCTCGGTCCCACTCCCGCGAGGCTGTCTTGGCTGTATCCCCCCTTCTCTTCAATGGAGGGCCGGTGGTCTCGGCCATGGTAGGCCCCCGGCGCCAGGTAGCCAGGGGACCACGTACCAGGGCAGCAACTGTCCAGAATACACGCCTCGCTGAGCCCTCGTCGGCACCTATTTCCGTTGCTTACATGTGTCTACAGGGTGCAGGACCAAGGCAAAGCTCTGACCGCCTCGAGTCTTTCCGTCTGGTGCACATCAGCGGGTGCATTTTTGGCTCGAGTCCCAGCCCCCTGCCGCTGTGACCAACGAGGGGCAGAGAGGGAGAGTAAAAGAGAGACATCCCCACCTTCAGGTGTCGGCGTCTCGTCCCTTCGATCCCAGTCACTGAGCCCCTCTGCTGCTCTGGGCAAGCAGGCCTCAGAGCCCCGATGCAGTGTGCAGGGTTGGATTGGGATTAAAAATCGGCCCAGGCACGCTAAAAAAAAAGTGGCCCACATTTGCATATTGTCTTTCCGCAAAACAGTGCATCGGCGAAATGTTATAAAAAAAGTGTGTGGAGGGAGGGGGGGGGGAAATGCTGCACGGATTAGTTTACAGTGGTGAAACACACCTGAAAACAAGTGAGGCCACTTCTGCTCAGGCCCCCTGCCCCCGCTCAATATGCATATATTAATGGGCCGGCCCAGCGAGAGAAAGGGAGTGTTACCTCCGCTGTTGAAAAAAGGGAGGTAATGGACGCCCATCTACCTCCAGAATGGCCGCTCAGGCACCCACTCAGCTGCTGGCGGTATCCGAACAATGCAGAAACCACCCAAATCGGCCCCCCAGACTGCTCAAAAAGCAGCCCACAGCTGGAACTGGACACCGGCCCCTCGGGCATTACCCGAATGTCTGCATTACCAATCCGACGCTGGCAGTGTGCTGGGAGCCCGACCTCGACTCCGGCGCTGCCCTGAAACAGTGGAACTGTCAGTGCTCGGTCTCATAGAGCCCCACTAGGAGTCGTTCATGGTGCAGCTGCACACGGCAGTCCGGATTACACAGGATGGTTTGGGATAGCCAGGAGCACACTCAAAGTGAGACCCCCATCTTGCTCGGGCAAGCCCCGCCCCCGGCACAGTGTTACACTTAGTGTGTCTTAGAAAAGCATTAGAGCAGTGAGTGCAATGCTTAAATTAATCTCAGGCACTAGGAATGACTTGGACCAAAGAAGTGGATTGTGGTCCGAGTAATTAGAACAGAGGTTAATTCAAGCATTAGACCCATCATAGTTTTTTTTCCTTCCAGATCCTGCACCTTGAGAGGAAAAGCGCAACCCAATTTATACTATAGTCTGTGTATAAATACAACACCATTCTGGTTACATTAAAAAAGTGGCTGTGAAGCATCTTAGGGAACAAAATGCTAAAAATGTTTAGGACATAATATTATTTCTTTCAATGATCTGTCATCGAAGATCTATTCTGTGTCTACTTCTGATTTAGAAAATAATAGATGATTACTGGACAGGAAGAAAATTCAAACAAGAGCGTTTATTCAACTTCAGTGGTCACTACAGACCCTGAAAACACAGCGTTCCAAGGATGGTCCTCATTAAGAAGCCTTCTTCAATCCTGGTTATCCCAAAGCATATGAGAAAATGTTTGCATGCAAAAATGCCTTCTATTCACTCTTCTCAATTCAACATTTTAGGACACGTTTACAAAAGTATTGCCCTGGTGAGGCAACACAAAAGATAGGGGAATTTTATTTACCATTTTAAAGCCTGAGTGCATAGCTGTAAACCGCTGCGCATCAGGGCCGTAGCCATTGAGGTGCATTGAGGGCCGGGCATCCCATCAGAGCAGGACTGGGAACCTAAAGCAGTCCTGGCAAATTTTGTCAGGCCAGCCACTGAGCGGTGCATAGTGCGTGCAGCGAGCAAGCCTGACCGCTACAAGGAGGGTATGAGGGGCTTCTCCCCCCAAGAAAATCTGGGCAAAAAAGGTGCATTCAACAGCACATTTTTCATTATATATTCGATTGTATTCGCTTTTAAAACATAGTAAATGATAACCTTAGAGTGCACCAGGATTCAACATTATTTGTTGGGGCTCTACAATGATTCCCTCACTATCGTACTCCAACAGTGCCCCTCATCTCTCCAAAGCCAGTCTCTCACATGTATTTCATTTGTTTTATAGCACCTCTCATACAAGTGTAGTGTGTTGGAGCACTTTACATCATACACAAATACAGAGACAAGAAATCATATGTGTGCAAATCAGTGTATAGACAATATTACTTAAGACAAAGGAGACTACAAGGTGTAGGATTATTGTCATCCATACAGGTATGGTATTTTGTTAAGAGTGCGTGGTCTGGAGAAGTATACACTCAGGATTCAGAACGTAACACAGTGGTTGGGGTTGGCTTTACTAATGATGATTGGTTTCTACCCAAACAAACCCTTTTTAGCAATATTAGGCTAATGTAAGACTTGGAAAAAACATAGCTTTCTAACCTGTACCATGTAGTTTGCATGTAGCTCTTTGATGACACTTCATAGCTCACTGTGCTAGATTATGATTGTAAATTATGAACTGCACAGTAAGCTATGCACATAAAATACTGTCTGTGATCTGCATGGTACTCATCCTTTGCAGCAGGCATATTATGGGGGCAAAACTGCCACTAGACAAAACTCCAATCTCTCTCCAGCAGGCACATTAATCACCAGACTTATCTTAACACTTTTATTGTTGCCTGAAAACCTCTGAATATACAAAGAACTCTTCAGCGGGTGCTTTCAAAACTGCTTCACTGCTACAAAAACATCTCCTAGTAACAAAACCGGCCTCAACCCTTCCAGCCTCCTGGGAAAACACTTGATGCCCGGTACGGCCGGCCTTGCAGCCCATATTAACCTTGGGCTTTGCAAATGACCCAGGCAGCTGGCACAGTGTCTACCCAAAACTCGGTTTATATAAACAAACTCCATTCACATTTGAATTCATACAATGTAAAACGCAAACATTTAGCCTGGAAATCTAAACTTACTGAATGAAAAACATTGCTATAGGGCACCTTTGAAAAAAAGACAGTTTACCTTTGACATGCAGCCTGCTGAGGAAGGGGGGTGGCTTGTCCTGGGAATGGCCTCTCCAGGGCAAACTCAATCAGAGACCTTTTTTGTTTTAAATTTGTTTTTATTGTTGCAGCGTAAAAGATATTGCAGTTCACACATAGACCGACTTAGCATCAACATTCCACCTTGTCAGCCGTCTATGCAACATTGTGAGATAAAGAAAGAAAACAAGAAGAAAAACATACCCCCACCCCTTCCCATCCCAACCTCCCCCACGGGTGCCCTTACGCTATTACACAGCTAACTGTAGATATCTGAGTTGGCTACATGATCAACGAAACTATTCTATTCTCCAGTCAATCGCAATATTTTTAAGTATTTAGGGCAGGTGAGTTCTTTTTTTGTGTTGTATTTCTTTATTGCGTATTCAAACAATTTAACATAGAAAATAAAGTAGGGTTGTACATACACTGTTCTGGGTTACATATACATAATCGGTACAAATGTGTGATATGCCACCACAAATTTTTGACACATTGATCCTATGGATAACAATCATCCACTGCAATCTATAAATGAGGGTGATAGCGGGGAAAGGGAAGAGAAGGGGGGAATCAATGGGGGGGGGGTGTATGTATGTGCCTGGACAGTTCCGCTTTCTTGCCTCCTCCCCTACCGGGCTGTATGAAAAATACCACCCTACCTCAGCTCGCGCTCCGCCTCCCCTTGACCCCCCAGAGTGTTTGTAGAAGAATATGTGGTGCCTTGTTAGTACCTCGTTCCCTCTTGAGGGACGAACCGAAAGGTCAGTACAGGGAGGGGCGTGGGGGGGGAGGGAGGGGAAGGCGCCAATGCATCCTGGAGAAGGAACCATGACAAAATACAAGGCCTTTGGAGGTTTGACAGTATGTCGATCGAGCCCTGTGGTTATGTGGCAGCGTAGTAATGTTTGTGCAGGGATGAGTATGAGTGTGGGTGTGCCAGAGGAGGGAGAGGTATGGGAGCGGTGGAGGGGGGGAAACGGAAAAAAGGAAACAGCGCCCGATAATGGCAATAATCATAATGACAATGAACATGACAGTGGTAATAATAATAATAATAATAGTAACAGTGAGAACGGTAGTAGTGCTGAGGAGGAGGCTGAGAGTACCGAAGCAGAGCTAAGTAGGGGGAATTATTTGAATAGGTGGATATTGCGAGTATAAGAGGAGAAAAGGAGAAAAGAGCGAGGAGAGAGTGTGTCAAAGGGTGGAAATGAAAGTGAGGGGTATATGATGGCTTCTAGAGCAGCTGTGGCGCGCTATGCATTCAATCACCAGAGCTTGCTGCAGACACGTCTCCATCCACGTCCGGCTCCTCTATGCACAGAAAGGGTGTCCATACCTCTAGGAAAATCTCTGATTGGTCCTGTAGGTTATATATGATCCTCTCGTGGGAGGCCACTTGAATCATAGCTGTCAGCCAGGACGCTTGCGTTGGGGGGGTCACAGCCCTCCATTGGCGCAGTATGCAGAGTTTGGCCGTGGCCAAAGCTGTATGAGAGAGGCGGCGTTGTGGTCTGGACAGGTACGGGAACCGCTGCAAGTTGTGCAGGAGAAACTCAGGGGGCATAAGCGGTAGGCAAAGTGGCATGGTGGCGCTCAGGGTCCGTCCCACATACTCCCAAAAAGCCTGCACTGAGGGGCATTCTTAGATGATATGTGCTATGTCGCATCGGGAGTTGGGACATCTCCAGCAGTTGGCATGGGGTAGGAGACCCGCTCTGTGCAATTTCGTGGGCGTCCTGGACCAGTCCTGCAAAACTTTAAAGAGGCAGAATTTCATCCGCGCCTCCCTTGCGCCTTTGTTCAGGGCTTCTAGTATATCCGCCCATTCGTCATCTTCGTATGTGATCGCTAACCGTTCCTGCCATCTGGCACGTAGCTAAATAACAGCAGGCCTGTGCACACGTAACAGTATCTAGAACTCAATTCTCTATGTCGTATCTAGTCGCAAAGAAAATGTAAAACAACACGTAAATACAGTAACAACAAAGACGGGTAATCATAAGTTGTATATTTCTTTCTTTATTCCAGAACGGTTGCCCAGCCAACATGTGTTTTATCTACCCCACGACTTCTTCAGGGCTTAAAAGATGTACTATAGAGCATCATATAACCTGAACATACCAAAATGGTCATTGGTTATATGAACATCATACCAACATTTGGTGAGAAACCTGAGTGAAAAACAACATCATCTGCTAAAACACCTGGTGGTACAGATCATACAGTGCAATGGTGTGTGCTAAACACCATGTAGTTGAGTCATAAGCAGTGGTGACCACAGTAGGTTTGACTTTAATAAAACCCTTATACCGATGGTGGGTGGGAAAGGTGAACACACCGACAAACCGGTGAGAATAAGAGAAGAAAAAGGAAAAAGGAAAAAAAGGAGAAGGAAAGAAAAAAAAAAACGAGAAGGAAAGAAAGAGGAGGGAGATGGAGGGAGACCCACGACAGGGTGAAAAAAAGAAGCCTTCTTTCCCATAGTCCCAGTGTGTATTCAGATCCCTTGGGTCATGCTGGTGACGCAAAAGAGAAAACATGCTAGCCGATATAGGGGAGATTAGTCCCTGTGGTGATTGGTAGAGATGTGCGAGTTAAGGCAAACATTGATCATAAATGTGCACAGGGCATACTGAGGGACCATGACCCCTGGTGGACTAAATAGCCGACAGAGACAGAAATCTGGAAAGGGTATGGGAAGCATGCAAGAAATTATGTATAAGTGCAATAAACGGTCCTACCTTCTGGCAAAGCAAGATGAATTGGAAATCTGAATGAAATTCTATATCAAAAAGGGGGGTAAGGAATGTGTCAGTGCAGCTGAAAAAGGCACGTACATGGTAATAGAGGGTCGTGAGAAAGTGAGACGAGAATCTCACCTCTCTGCCGGTTGTACTTCCGTCCTGGCTGGCGTGAAGAAAAAGGATATTCTTAAAGTTGCAGTCCTGGTAAGAGACATTGACTGGAGCTAGGAGTGGTAGCTTCTGATGAGAGCGTTTTAAGTCCTAGTATAAGCAATTGGAAAACGGACTTGGTATCCGGGATAGTGCTGGAAATAAATGACACTAAATGAGCCAACTCATGACATAGTTTCTTATAGTGTAGGTAGTGAAATCGAGATAGGTGACGGTATAGTGGGTGGGTACAAATGTAAGAAAATAAAGTACCCGTTGTTACAGCTTAATGTGTCAAGAGTGTATGATTAAGACGATAACGAAATCCCAGTCTGGATTCCGTGTCGGAATAATTTACCCAGTGTCCATGCCCGTCTAAGGACAGACAGTGACCAAAGCGGGGGCACAACGAGTTACAATGAAGCCCGGCCCCGTGTGCGTATGTACGAAGCTTTTAGAGAAAGCCTCCATGACATAAATTGCATAAAACAGATACCTGTATATAATCGACGCGCTGTACAAATTATGGCGCCAGTAGATTGTCCGGAGAGTCAGATATCAAATACGGATATCTGAAAGAAGAGTGCGAAAATGGGTTCAGAATCCCCCAAATGGTGACTTTGAGAAGTAAACGCTGATCCCATGGGGCTGCCCTTACCCGTAACAGCGAGTATGCTGTAAACACCATTCCGCAGTTCTCTGGTAACCGGAAGTGGTGTCCTGACGCTGCTTGGTCTCTAAGTAGGTGAGACCCAATAAACTACACCGTCAACTTCACGAAAAATATGAAAAAAAATGGAAGAGTATCTAGATCCAAGTAACTATGAATCCTAACGTAAAAGGGGACATGAGGCAAGTTGCAGTCATTCCGATATATGAGCTGCACACAATATCGTGTCACCAAAAAAAGACACACTCTTTATCTAATCCCTACAAGAAAGAACGACACATTGGTGGTAATATCTCCTACACAGTAATCCTAAGTAAAGACTCCAGTATCATAAGAAATACTTCCAAAGTTCCAGAAGTCTGTGAGTCGTTAACGTAACGTGCAAGCAAAGCAAAATCCCGGAGGGTTCTGGAATAATGCCAGACCGCCTTCGTGCGTCAGGGTAGAGTATCAGGATAGAAGCAAACAGCCTCAAAGTTGAGCAATGGCAGCCCATGTAAGTATAGACTGAGCTGATTCTCGATGCAAGGTATTTGAGGAAATCATGACAAGTGAAAGCTGTGCACCATGAAGAGAAACATGTTAGACTGTAAAGCGAATGAAGAATAGTAGACAAGACCACCCAACTCGCGGTCTCTAAGTGTATCGTATAGAAATTCACAGTTTGTGGGCATGGTTGAATTTTAAATACAAACATCATAATTCTGACCGAAGGTTTAGTACGTATTTGGGCCATCACAGCACTGGCAGAATACCGGGAGAGATTCATAATAGAGGAGACTAAAAAGCATGATACATGTAATACGTCTGGATGATCGCTATAGACAATGTAAAACATAACCACAATAATTAGAGAAAGTTGTCATGGAAGTCAACCATAAATGCATCATACATGTTGTACGTGTAAATAATTGCTATACATAGTTGACGGCATATTTCTTGCTGTGCTCACAAAGGGGCTACCCTAATGGCTATAGATGAATCCCCACATGAGAATCATAGTGCAGACAACAATGCGAAGTTATGATATTCGTTCATGACCTCCTTAGCGGGACTACACATGAGACGAGTTAATCTCCCAAGAAATATTGCATCTCGTGGTCAGTGTTTAAACCACATTCTACTGCCTTAAGTCGCATGATCCAAGTAGCCTCAGTTCGGCGAAGTGACAACTCCTCTGATTAGGTGGGACCAATTCGATCCCAAAAAACGAGAATTGCTTGTAGGGTCCTTTTGTCTTGCACTCCATGGCATGTACTGCCACTGGATACAGTTCATCACATTGTTTTAGTGCCCTGGCATGTTCACTGATTCGTTCTTTAAGCATTCTGATGGTGCTACCCACATATTGTTTCTCACATTTACACACAATGATATACACCACATATTTGGAGATGCAGTTGATGTTGTGTCTAATCACAAACTCTCGTCCGTCCGGTCCAGTAAACACTTCTTTGTTGTGTGACGCCCACCTACATACTCCACAGGTGCCACATTTGTGGAGACCTCGTGAGTGTTGTGTAAGCCAATTGCTGTCATTCCTGGCTGTAGGTACGGTGGGGCTGAGAATGGATCTTAGTGTCCTCCCTCTTCTATATGTGATTTGTGGTCTCTGAGTAGTGAAACCCTCCAGTGATTTGTCTGCTCTGAGGATACTCCACTGCTTCTTCATGCTCTTCACTAAGCTGCTCGTTAATTCATTATGGTTAGTGATCAATCTGACTGGTTGGTTAGATGATGTCTTCCTGTTTCTCTCTTTGTTTTTTTTGTTTTTTTTTTGTTTTTTTTTCCAAAGCAGTAAATACAGAGATATAACAGTTCAACTCCCACCCCTCCACCCCCCACCCCAAACAACCACGAGATGACTATGTTTTCAAGGACACAAATAATAACAAAAAATATATATATATATATATATATATATATATGAACCAAGAAATTGGGTTGTAAATCAGAGAAAAAGAAAAAAAAGAATAGAAATAAGAAATAAGACTGAACAGACAAGCGGTAAGTAAGAAGAAAAGACGAGGAAAGTACCACAAAAAAAAAAAAAAAAAAAAGAAAGTACGTAAACATAGAAGGAAGAAAGAAGAGAGAGCACAGTCAGGACTACAGCCAGCCATGAGCTGCCCTCCTCAGAACTAAGTATTTAGCCATTTGGGCCAGGCTGTGCCAACCAGGAGGTGAGAAACCCCAAATCTCCAACCCCTTCTTTCACCCTTTACGACCTTTTTAGCATATACAGCCTTTTCAAGGTGGTAGGTCGCCATTAGCCTAGCCAACCATTGGGAAAAGGAGGGGGGTCAGTCTCTATCCATGCTGAAGCAACACAGATCCTCCACACTGTCATAGCGACAAAGATAAACACTCCACCCCTTACCCTGTTGGCCTCCTCTTGTGTCCCCAACAGGATGGTTATGGGGGTCAGCACTAGAGCCTGAGAAATAACCCTCCCCAGAAAATCCTGTACTTTAAGAAGGACTGGAGTAAGTTTCGGGCAGGTGGCGAACATGTGTATTGCGTCAGCTCCAAACTCCGAACATCGAGGGCACAGCGTTCCCTTGCCTACTCCCCATTTGGCAATTTTACTAGGAGTAATATATAAGAAAAAGATGGTTTTAAAGTGTTGCACCTGCAGTTTAGCTGACAGCAAGTCGCTTTGAGAAAGTTCCAGTGATTTATAAAACGTACTATGTGGGGCCTCCAGTTTTACAAGCCATTTATCTGCTATTCTAGGTAGGTCGTCAGGGGTTTGACTATTTAGTGCGGAGTATATATGACCTATCCGGGGAGTCACTGGGGCCCGTAACCTTTGATGAATTCGATTTCTGAAAACCCTGCTGGTCCCCCAGCCTTTCGAGAAAGAAAGTCATGTATAGTAAAATATTTAAAGGCGTCTTGGTTTTTCAATCCATATTTGTTTTGTAAATCTGCAAAGGATTTAACTCCTTCGCTAGAAATTAGGTCTCCTAACTTTATAATACCAGCTTTATACCAGTCTAGTAGATAAGACCTGCCAAAGATAGCAGGCAGGTTGCCGTTTGCATTGATAGGGGAGTTATAATTAAGTCTGCCCAGCCCGTATATTCTGCGGATATTGCGGAAAACCTTAAACGAATTCATCAGTGTCTTAAATCTGACATGCTTGTAGTATCTGAAAGATACCTGTCTAAGAAGACAGCCGCGGGTCTCCTCTCCCAGTAGGAGCTGAAATGGTGAAGGAAGCCCGGTTGAAAGAGAGAAAGAGTATTCCTTCACCAGTTCAGTACTA
The DNA here is from genome assembly GCA_963921515.1 of Calotriton arnoldi. Classification (NCBI taxonomy): domain Eukaryota; kingdom Metazoa; phylum Chordata; class Amphibia; order Caudata; family Salamandridae; genus Calotriton; species Calotriton arnoldi. The sequence goes on along the minus strand of CAWUFW010012995.1, from coordinate 51,434 downwards.
TATTGCAGAACTGAAGCCCAGTAATAAAGCACTATATTAGGAAGAGCCCAGCCACCCCGCTCCCTGGGGAGGGACAGTTGCTTTAGAGCCCGCCTAGGCTGTGAGTAAGCCCAAATAAATTGCGAGAAGATTTGCTGAAATTTCTGCAACTTAGTTTTGCTGAATTCCAGTGGAATAGCCCGGAAAAAGTATAGCAATTTCGGAAAGTAAGTCATTTTAATTACATTGCTTCTACCCACGATAGTCGGGTGTAAATTGTCAATTTGTTTAAGGGCTCGCTTTGTTTCAGTGGCCAGAGGGGATAGGTTCTCAGTTACAATTTGGTCTATATTAGCAGTTAATGTTACCCCTAAGTATTTGGCCTTCGGGACAATCCGACTATCAATCCAGTTAATTTCTTTATTGACTATTATTTGGGTTTTCTTTTGATTCAGTGCGTACCCCGAGATTTTCCCAAATTTCTGTGCCTCCAATTCCAATGCCAAAATAGCACTCTCAGGTTCAGGGGTGGTTATGGCCAGGTCGTCAGCGTAGGCCATAATTTTGGTGTCGCTTCCCTGCATGCTTACTGCCAGGATTGCTGGATTCTTTTCAATTTTCTTGATTAGGGGATCTATATAAAGGGCAAAGAGCAAAGGGGAGCAGGGGCAACCCTGCCTAGTGCCCCGAGAGATGTTAAATAGCTCAGTTAACCCCCCGTTAATCAACACACAGGCCGTCGGGCTCTGATACAGAGCTTGTACAGCCTGCGTAAGTTTTGGCCCGAAGCCCATCCTCCTCATGACACACCACAGGAACCGCCAGGAGACCCGATCAAAGGCTTTTTCAGCGTCTAATAATATCAGTGACATCGGGTCTCCCGCAACCTGTGCTGCGTCAAACAGTGTGATAGCCCGTCTAATGTGTTCGGTAGTACTTTTCTTTGGAATGAATCCATGTTGCCATTCTGATACCAGGGACTCAACTACTGAAGACATTCTTATTGCGAGGATCTTGGAAAAGACTTTGGAGTCACAATTTATAAGTGTGATAGGCCTGTATGAGCCCATCTCTAAGGGTGGTTTGTCTTTTTTAAGAAATATAGATATTTTAGCATTGGACCAAGAGGCAGGAGGGGAGGCCCCATTAAATATAGCGGTAACTACAGCCAGAAAGATAGATTTTATTTGAGGAGCGAAAATTTTATAAAATTCCACAGGAATGCCATCCATTCCTGCAGCTTTCCCATCAGGCAGACTGACTAAGGCTGTTTCTCTCTTTGAGTGTCTCTCTTCTGGGTAGTTTCAGGACTCATTGTTCTGCTTTATTCAGGTGTAACAGGTTATAGCATCTTGCTCTGAATCTGGATTTCATGGAGTTTAAGCAGGAGAGGAACTCCGTCTCTTCACTGCAGTTCCTCCTTGCTCTGGTAAACTCTCCATAGGGGATGGCCCTGATCTGATGGGGTGGATGCGAGCTAGTTGCGTGCAAGACAGCATTGCATGCCGTAGGCTTGCGATGCAGTTTACTGTCTAATCTCCCATTGTTAATGTTAAGTTCCACGTCTAGAAAGATTATGTGTGTTCTACTGTGATGATGTGTAAACTTAACTACCCATGTGTTGGAATTCATATATTCATAAAACTCCTGCAATCTTTCTTCAGTCCCTGACCATAGCAGGAGGCAGTCATCAATATACCGCCCCCAATACACGATGTGTTGATTGAATGTGCTGCCACTCCGCTTCCATATCCAATGTGTCTCTAAAAAACCCATAAAGAGGTTGGCAAAGGATGGGGAAAATTTGGAACCCATTGCCACCCCTTGCTTTTGTTTGTACCAATGACCTTCAAACATGAAGCAATTGTTATTGAGAATGAGCTCCATCATAGACAGCAGCATCCTTGTGTGTTGCCATTGGGTTGCCGGTCTTTTGCCTAGGTGCCATTCAATGGCCTGCATGCCAAATGCGGGTTTGATATTGGTGTAGAGGGCTACAACGTCTAATGTCGCTAAAATGATATCCTCCTCCCATGTGAGGTCCGACAAAAGGCTTAGGATGTGTTTTGTGTCCCTAATATAGGAGGGCAGATTCTGTACTATGGGTTAGAGGAACATGTCTGCATATTCCGCCAGTCTTTCTGTGCGACCTCCTATGCATGACACAATGGATCTGCCAGGAGGGAAGGGAAGATGTTTATGCACTTTGTGTAGGGTGTACAGGACAGGAAAAGTAGGTCTGTATACCTTAAGGTATAGGTGTTCATCTTCGCTCAATAAACCTTCAGAGTACCAGTCTCTCAAGTGTCTGTTGATCCGAATAGTGAGAGGGCCTATGGGGTTCATAGCCAATTTCTCATAGTAGCTCATGTCAGCGAGTTGTGTGAGTATTTCGCAGTTGTAATCATCCCTATTCATTACCACAATGTTGCCCCCTTTATCTGCTTCTCTTATGATGACCTGATTGTACGTGGTGAGAAGTTCCATAGCCTGTCATTCCCCCACCACTAGGTTGTCTGAAACTTTCAACCTCCTCTGTCGTCTTTTTTGTTCGTATTTGTCAAGATCCCCCAATACCAATTTCTGGAAGACGTCTATTGTGTTGCCCCCTGGTAGTATAGCCGTCCACTTAGACCTGGTCTTGAGACCACTCGCTAGTGAATAGTCTGTGTCTACATTCAATTCTCGTTAGAGATTGCCCATATCACTAGGTGATTGTTCCAAATCTGTGATAGATAAAAGTAAATGAGTATTATAAACGTCCTGAATGCTTAGAACATCTGACATACCACACACAGGAATTTTTTGATGCTTTTATTTACAGTAGGATTGTTCATAAAGAATTTTTTCAATTTCAGGTTTCTGATGTATTTGAAAAAATCTATTTTGATCTTACACAGATCCCCTCTCTCTACTGGACAGAAACCGAGGCCTTTCTTCAAAAGTGAAACCATATCATTAGTCGATGTCTTGGATGATATGTTGATTACATCCACCCCAGTGTCCTGAGTGTTAGCTAGTTCCTCTTGTCCCCTGATCTTAGATTCATTCTGGAGTCGTTTTGTCCCTGCTCTTTTCCCTCTGCGAGTTTTCTTGTTTGATCCGCACGATTGGGTTGTGACTTGTTGCCCTTTTTGATCCTTTGCACCTCCCTTAAAAAAGAGCTACCTGGTCTATCCATTACAGAGGTGCTGGGTGCATTCTCAATCTCACTATCACTTGATGGGGGAGCACTGATGGATGTCGAGCTGGATGAGATGGAAATGGTATCTGCTCTCCCTGGTCTTCCCTTCTCCTGATCAGTCATTAACATTTGATCGTATTTTTTAGCAAACGTGAAGACCCTACCCTCTCTGTAGTCAATATCATCCCTCTTTAACTTCCTCGCCTTCCTTTGTTTTATGTCCTCCTGATGTTTAAGTAGGACCTCCTTGAGAATGGTGTAGTTTTTCTCTGTGGCTTCTTGTAAGCGAAGATCTCAGATTTCCCCTTCTAGTTTGTTAATTTCTATCTGTATTTTCGCCACTTTACGGTCAGCATTTTCAATTAAGATGCCCATCAGGGTGTTAGGATTTGATGTCAGTGCTTCTTCCCAAAGTTTGAGCAGATCATCATCAAGATCGTCGTATGTTGGGAAAATTTGAGCCCTTAGGCCCCTGGGAATTCTGTTGAGTCTGAGGTATTGCTTAAGTGTTACCCCATCCCACCATTTGCTGTTCTCATTTTTCTTTAGCTTCTCAAGTTTTATGAATTTATCCTTGAGTCCCTCACTTCGTGACGGGTTCCCACTTTTCATAGATGCGGCCACTGTGTCGCCTTTAGCTAAACTTTGGAAGAGTTCCTCCACAATTTTATCTCTATCCATTGTGGATCAAAAGGTTGGAACTATTGAGTGAAGACAAATTATTGTTAAATATGTATACACTGGATCCTGAACTACAGGTATAGGGACTGTATCCTTAGGGCAGCACGACGAGAGGGGGATCCGGCGTTCGAGAATCAGAAGATACGCATCTTTCCAGATTACACCCGCATGGTTCAACAGCTGAGGGCATCCTTTCTCGGAGTCAAGCAAAAATTGCGGGCCATGAATCTTCAGTACATGGTTCTCTATCCAGCAAAATTGAAAGTCCTGCATAATGAACGTGCACACTTTTTTACAAAACCGGAGGAGGTGTGGGACTGGTTGGAGGTACATGGAGAGAGAAGGGTGCTAAGGGGAGTGGGGGGCGAGTGGTGACAAGATCCTCGGTGCGCCCTGAAGGTGGAACTGGTAGAGGTCGTACGGGAAGGCGCAGAAAAAGCTCCAGATCAACGCAGAGAGTGGTGGTGCCGCAGGACGGGTCCCTGGGGCTGAATCGGGGGGCGAGGGCAAGAGATCCCCCTGGATAGATTTGGAGACTCAGCGGGCTGAACAGGACGCGGCTAGAGCATTGGTAGAGGTGGTGACGGCTACGGGTTGGGACACAAGTATGGGCGAGATTGTTGATGATACCCCGCAACAAACAGATCCTGCATGAACGTTCTACAATGGACACCGTGATGAGCAAAGTAACCCAGATACGGGTATCGTTGGGACATAAATTTGTGTCTTCACTTTCTTGAGAGCGTGTGGAGTTGAATTTCAGTGGGGCCCCTTTTTTCTTTTTCCCTTCCCCCCCTCTCTCTCAGGTTTTTAATCTCCTTATCCTAGCGTGGGGTAGCTGGATGGTACAAATATATGGTGCGGGTGGGCATCGTCTTTTGCCCTCCCCTTCTCTACCTTCTTCCTCTCTATTTTCCTTCTTTTCCTATCTCTGCTGTTTCACTGTTCTTTTGATCTCCTTTCTCTCGTTCTCACCTTTCTATATCTGAGGGGGAGCTCTTGTGCGACTGGGGAAGGGAGTGTCGAGATGTTTGGTTATGAGTGACTGTGGTATGCGTGGGAGTGATTGTTGATTGGGCTCGCGTGGCTCAGCTGACGGACCCCCAGTGGTCCAGGCGGGGCACAGTCCTCTTGTCCCGATAGTAGAGATAACAGAAATGTTCATGGGTAGTGGGTGTGACGGTGTGCGTGGTTTGGTGGCTGAGTGGAGTGTGTGTGGTTTTATGCTATTGTTGTTGTTCGATTTTGTATTAAGGGGACTGTACTATGGGTACAGTGCTGTATAATTGGGGTGGTGGGTGCTATGTTTGGGGTTCACATGGGGATGCACGTTAGTTTAAAACAGTGTCTACCCGGGGGGGTGGGAGTTTTTTGTTGTTTTAGGGGAGGGTGTTTGGCAGTGACAGCGGTGGCAGGCAGGTTGCTTACACAAAGACTGAGACGGGTATTAGCTATCGCTATGGGACACTATAGAATTGTAACGTGGAATGTGAGAGGGCTGAACTCGTACATAAAGCGTTATAGGGTACAAACGTATCTACGCCGGCAGGGTACACAGGTGGCTATGTTACAGGAGACCCACCTACTGGACACGGAAATACAGAAACTTCATTAGAAATGGAGGGGACAGCTGTTCGCATCTACGTTCTCTTCCTATGCGAGGGGGGTAGCTATCTGGATGGCGCCACAGGTCCCGTTTAAGCTTCGTAGTCATGAAGCGGATGTAGTGGGATGGTATGTAATAGTGCATGGGGATATGGACAGTGTGGAGATGTGCTTGGTGAATGTTTATGCTTCAAACCTAGATGACGCAGACTTCTTTGGTGAGCTGGAGGATCGGCTACTGCCATTCATGGGGATCCCCGTGGTATGGGCGGGTGACTTTAACTGCGTGCTGGACGGGACACTGGACAGAAACCCCCCCAGACATCATACTAAGCCGAATATGACAGAAGCCCTGAAAGGGGTGATGGACAGGCTTCAGTGTGTGGATATATGGCGTGAAACACACCCTGAAGAGCGACAGTATACGTGTTATACCCCGGCCCATGAGGTATATAGTAGACTTGATAGGTTTCTGATATCACATGGGCTTTGCGATAATGTGGGTGGGGTCACGGTGTTGGGCCGTTTTCTATCGGATCACGCCCCTGTGCTGCTGGAATGAGGGCCTGAGAGAGTTAGACCGAGAGTCCCAGTGTGGAGACTGCAGGCGAGGGTGTTAAAAGACCAGGTATTCAGAGATGAACTTGGGAAAACCGTAGCAGATTACTTCAGTGAGAACTGGTCTACTACCACCACTAGGAGTAATGAGTGGGACACGTTCAAAGTGGTCACTAGGGGGGACTGTCTGTCTAGAGTGGGGGGCACAAGAAAACGATTAGAGGTGGAGCTGAGTGGGGCGGAAGACACACTGGCTAGATTACAACGTGAGGGGTGCACGATGGAGCAGCCTTCAGATGCCCTCCTGCAGGCGCAGCGTGCAGTGGGGGAGACTTGGGATAGACTGGATTGCTTGACCCGCAGGGAATACCGGCAGCTTCTGCATAAGGAAGGGGATAGATCGGGTAGATTGCTTGCGTGGTTGTTAAAGCGTGAACGCCCACCCCCACTGATTCTTACATTACGCCGCCCTGGGGGAGGTTCAGTGAATACACAGGTCGGTGTTAATGAAGTTTTCTCTGACCATCTGGTGGACACATACCGCGGGAGTGCAGGCGATGATGGCGCGGACGGGTGTGACTTCCTTCGGGGGGTTCCACTACCGCAGCTCTCAGATGACCAGCAGGAGGAGTTGGAGGTGGAGCTACAACTGGAGGACCTTCAGGTAGCCCTGCGAGGAATGGCCAGGTGTAAAGCGCCTGGCCCCGATGGTCTTCCAGTTGAATTTTATCAGGCGTATGCCGATGTAATTCTTCCACGACTATTGGAGACGTTGCTGGAGGTTAAACAGACTGGAGTCCTTCCCCGCTCAATGCATGAGGCACAAATTGTTATGCTCCCCAAACCCGACAGGGACCCCAAAGACCCCCACCGCATATAGGCCCCTGTCTATGTTGGGAGTGGACGCTAAGTTACTGGCCAAGGTTCTGGCTCTCAGACTGCGAAGGGTGGTGAACTCTTTGGTGCATGAGGACCAATGCGGGTTCATGCCTGGGAGGGGAACGCACATGAACTTACGCAGACTGTCACATGTTCTCCACTCGTTCGCAGATACTAATATCAGGGCGGCAGTAGTCGCCCTGGATATTGAAAAAGCCTTTGATACCCTTCGGTCGGATTACCTCTGGGAAGTACTGCGGAGAATGGGGTTTGGAAGTGAGTACATAGTGTGGGTTAAGCTGCTGTACCATGGGCCGATGGCCAGAGTGCGGACCGGGAGACACGTGTCGGAAATTATTGAAATTGGAAGGGGCACACAGCAGGGGTGCCCATTGTCCCCGTTGCTATTCGCCCTGGCCATGGAGCCTTTGGCGATAAGATTGCGCAGGGATATGGCGCCATGGGGTATAGAGGTGGAAGGTCGTACCCACGTGGTCTCTCTGTATGCTGATGATGCTCTCCTCTATCTGCGAGAGCTGGAGGGGGCGATCCCTGCGGCCCGGGAGATGTTGGACTCCTTTGGGATCTCTTCTGGCCTCAGTATTAACTGCCAGAAAACCATCTTGTTTCCGCTTGCTGCATTGGCGTGTGGCGCAGTTTAAGATCTTCCGATGGTCGGCATGGATTGGAAGTGTGATCGCTTCCGGTATCTCGGAATGCAGATTGCCCATCGTCCGGAGGCCCAGTATGATTTGAACATGGGGAGGGCCCTTGATGGTCTGCGGGCGTCGATAGCGTTCTGGAACAAGTTACCATTGTCGGTTATGGGGAGGGTAGCTGTATCGAAAATGGTACTGTTGCCTCGCTGCCTCTACGTGCTCCAGAACTCCTTTTGCAAAATTCCGAAGTCAACGTTCGACACATTAAACAGTCTCCTGACCTCCCTGGTCTGAGCTGGAAAACGGAGCAAAGCCAAATTGTATATACTAAAATTGGATATGGATGAGGGCGGCCTAGGGCTGCCAGACCTACGGCTATACTATATGGCTGGCCTGCTGCAATACGCCGCTCAGTGGTGCATGGGGGAGCGTACGGTTGAGACGGACTTACTGGGGAGCTGGAACGAGGGGATACAATTGCAGCAGCTCCTAATGATGGGCTCTAGAGTCCCCAAAGCGTGCCCACATATAATCCGCAGGGTTACAGAGGTCTGGGAGCAAGCAGTGACTTTGGTGGTTAGAAAGGCCCATATGCGAGCGCATTACCCTTGCGCTGGTTAAAGGGCTTTCAGAATATCCAGAGGGTTATGGATCTCTCGAAGTGGTACGAAGGGGTTTGTGAGACGGCGGGGGATTTATATCAAAATGGCACATTTATGACTTTTCAGGAAGCACAGGAATGGTTCCAGGTGCCTCCGGGGCAATTCCTACAGTACGCCAAAATATCACGTACCGTGCGTCAGATGTGGACAACATTTCCCGATGAACCAGGTGAGACCAGCACGCTGTTTACATTGCTGGACCCGGGTTATTGTCGGGGGCTCATCTCCCGAATCTACACAACACTAAAGGTGGACAGGGGGTCGAACTTAGACAGGATCAGGGCGAGATGGGACGATGACCTGCCCATCCCGTTGACAGATGGTGAGTGGAGGTATCAGATAAGCAAGTACCACGCACCTGAAACTTGAGTTCCACTGGAGCAGAAGAGCAAGACCCAAATCCCAGACTTCACTGCCAACGAATAAAATTCACTCGCAGTAAAGGGGGGGAAAGGGGAATGGGAATAACAAGAGAGACTGCCACTGCTGTGTTCACCTCACCGGAAACTCCAGCTAGGAATGTCACGAACACCTGTAAATACAAGAACAGAGTTACTTCTTCTACTCTACGCCCTTTCTAATACCAACCAACCCCTCCTCCCACAACACTAAATTACCTTAAATACACAGTGGCTTAGCTGCTCTCCTAGCCTAGTTAGTAGTTATAAGGCCTTTATCGTAATGTCTTTCTTTTACATATTCTCTGCCTCTATTGCGCTGTTGTAGAATAGTTTGCTGAAGTATTAGTTTCTTGTTAAATGTCTTTATAAACTCTTGTCTCTTCCTTTTTCTCTCACAGGAAAGAAGAATTCTGATTGAGGTGGTAAGTACAAATATATATATATATTTCTATTTACTGAAGCGATGATGAGGAGATATGGTGGCTGAATCTCCCTGCGCTGCTAGCTCTACTCTGGAAAATAATATAAATATATATTTTTTCTGCTCCAGAATATACTAGAGATAGCTTATACTAAACAGCGCAGTAATAGCTTCCTGAATGTGACTGCCTTGTAGTTGAAGAGTTTGAATGGACTAAACGAAATGCTCTGACAACTCTCAGTCCAAATGTATACTGTTGTCTCACAATTTCCTTTCAGTCTCTATGCAAGTCCAGATTTTAAAGTTCACTCGAGGCAGTGTGAAGAGAGAATTTGCTATCTCCTCACAGAAAAATAAACTGGGACTTACTTGTAGTTCGTGGGAGGAGTCTTCAGGTGGAAAGGTATCAGGAACTCTCCTTCCCTTCGGAAAACTCACCCGAGTCTGGGAAAATACTGGCTCACAGGAATACCTGGCTCGGAACTCAAGAATCACCAAAAGAACCAGGAAATGTCACCAACACACGGACAAATAGTCAAGGCAGAGCAGCGATAAGGAGAAACGCTACTCCCTAGAGAAATTTATCAAAGACTCATGCGCGAAGCCTGAAACGCTCCTCACGCCATGAATCCGACGGTTGAAGTGCGCAGCGCGCATAGAGCGCGCAAGCGAAGTTCACTACTCTACAGAATCGGGGCAAACACTAGAGCGCTGACTTGAGGTTGAACAGATGGCAGCCGCCATCTTGGAATTACGCCATAATCTAACATGAGAATTCCTGGACAACGATTGAAAGGACCTCCCAGATGCAAAGCGGGTTCTCCAGCTAAGTAAGCTTCCAAACAATCTCTTCCTCCTTTTACCAGAGAGTGGCTGTTTTACCACTAATGGAGAATCAAATTGGCCAGTCCTGACAGGAGGAGAGCACTGGCACAAGTAGCAGAAGCTACAAGTAACGCACGGTTCAAGTTAATTCAGTTCTATTACCTACACCGCACATACCTGACCCCCCAACGGCGAGCACGGATCACACCTGGGTGGTCTTCCGCATGCCCACGATGTGGCACAGATCCCGCCACATTTCTGCATATGCTCTGGAATTGTCTGCGTCTGCTGCAGTACTGGTACCGGGTGGTGTAATCTTTTAGCACGGCTACAGCGGTGCGTATTGACACATCTATAAAACACTGTCTTCTGGGAGTGCTTCCGACACCCAAGAAAGGGACTAGGATGCGCTATAAGTTTGCGCTCCTAGGACTGGTGCTGGCGAAACGAAGGATAGCAATCCACTGGATACACTCCGGACCACCTGTGTGGAAGAAATGGAGAGATGACCTGCGGGAGTGGGGGGTAGCTGAGGAATGTCGCCTCAAAACAGTACAGACAGATGAGAATGCAGAGGGCGATCTCCTAGAATGGGGGCAAATGTTGACTGAAGTGTCCACAACAGAATATGAGGGTGAGACTGTGAGTACACATAGCTCCCGAGCGCTGGGTCCACTTTAACACCTCCCGACGCAACACTGTCACATGCATCCTCTCACACCACGAATACCTGACTTTTAAACAAGTTATGAGTGTACTGCTAGTTTCCTACCTAGGTCAGAGGTATTGTGCCACCTGTCTGTCGCTGCCACGGAGGAGGAGGAGGGGGGGAGGGTAGGGATTGGATTCAAGAGTGGAATCCAGATTCCCTGTTGTGATTATTGTTGATATTATGTCATTTGGGATGTTGGTCCTATTGTTTGGGGAAAAAAAGGAATTGTACTGCTGATATAAGCGAGAGTAACTCGACTCACGAGTAATTAGGCTGTATATAATCATGGGATATCTTGTTAACAATACTGGATGTATATTGACCGTAGATCCTGGAAATGTACATGTAAGTCCTTATTCTGGATACATTGCAAGCAGTGATTAATAAAAATGTAAAAAAAAAAAAAATGTATACACTGAGGCTGCCCCTACCACTGTCAGACTTTCAGGAAACACAAGAAAAAGGGTTTAAACAGGTGTGGTAGGGAGTGGCGCCAACATAAAGTGTGCATATTGTTTTTCTCATGCCACGTAGAATGGTGCCACAGGTGAGGGATAAGCCCTGAACCCCCTAGGAGATAGACCAAAGGTCTTACAAAAATAACAGCAGGCCTGTGCACAAGTAAACAGTATCTAGAACTCAATTCTCTATGTCGTATCTAGTCGCAAAGAAAATAAATGTAAAAGAAAACGTAAATACAGTAACAACAAAGACGGGTAATCATAAGTTGTATTTTTCTTTCTTTATTCCAGAACGGTTGCCCAGCCAACACGTGTTTCATCTGGGGAGGTACCCCACGACTTCTTCAGGGCTGAAAAGATGTACAATAGAGCATCATATAACCTGAACATACCAAAATGGTCATTGGTTATATGAACATCATACCAACATTTGGTGAGAACCCTGAGTGAAAAACATCATCTGCTAAAACACCTGGTGGTACAGATCATACAGTGCAATGGTGTGTGCTAAACACCATTTAGTTGAGTCATAAGCAGTGGTGTTCACAGTAGGTTTGACATGTAATAAAACCGTTATACCGATGGTGGGTGGGAAAAGGAGAACACACCGACAAACTGGTGAGAATAAGAGAAGAAAAAGGAAAACTGGAAAAAACGAGAAGGAAAGAAAAAAAAAACGAGAAAGAAAGAAAGAGGAGGGAGATGGAGGGAGACCCATGCCAGGGCGAAAAAAAGAAGCCTGCTTTCCCATAGTCCCAGTGTGTATTCAGATCCCTTGGGTCATGCTGGTGATGCAAAAGAGAAAACATGCTTGCCGATATAGGGGAGATTAGTCCCTGTGGTGATTGGTAGAGATGTGCGAGTTAAGGCAAACATTGATCATGAATGTGAACAGGGCATACTGAGGGACCATGGCCCCTGGCGGACTAAATAGCCGACAGAGACAGAAATCTGGAAAGGGTATGGGAAGCATGCAAGAAATGATGTATAAGTGCAATAAACGGTCGTACCTTCTGGCAAAGCAAGATGAATTGGAAATCTGAATCAAATTCTATTTAAAAAAGGGGAGTAAGGAATGTGTCAGTGCAGCCAAAAAAGGCATGTACATGGTAATAGAGGGTCGTGAGAAAGTGAGAAGAGAATCTCACCTCTCTGCCGGTTGTACTTTCGTCCCGGCTAGCGTGAAGAAAAAGGATATTCTTAAAGTTGCAGTCCTGGTAAGGGACATTGACTGGAGCTAGGAGTGGTAGCTTCTGATGAGAGCGTTTTAAGTCCTAGTATAAGCAATTGGAAAACGGACTTGGTATCCGGGATAGTGCTGGAAATAAATGACACTAAATGAGCCAACATATGACATAGTTTTTTATAGTGTAGGTAGTGATATCGAGATAGGTGACGGTATGGTGGGTGGGTACAAATGTAAGAAAATAAAGTACCGGTTGTTACAGCTTAATGTGTCAAGAGTGTATGATTAAGACGATAACGAAATCCCATTCTGGATTCCGTGTCGGAATAATTTACCCAGTGTCCATGCCCGTCTAAGGACAGACAGTGACCAAAGCGGGGGCACAACGGGTTACAATGAAGCCCGGCAACGTGTGCGTATGTACGAAGCTTTTAGAGAAAGCCTCCATGACATAGATTGCATAAAACAGATACCTGTATATAATCGACGCGCTGTACAAATTATGGCGCCAGTAGATTGTCCGGAGAGTCAGATATCAAATATGGATATCTGAAAGAAGAGTGCGTAAATCAATCAATCAATCAATCATGTCACTTATAAAGCGCACTACATACCCGCGAGGGTCTCAAGGCGCTGGGAGAAGAGGGGGGTGGTGCTGCTACTGATCGAAGAGCCAGGTCTTGAGGAGTCTTCTGAAGGCCAGTAGGTCTTGGTTCTGTCGGAGGTTGGTGGGGAGGGTGTTCCAGGTCTTGGCGGCGAGGTGGGAGAAGGATCTGCCGCCGGCGGTCGTTTTCCGGATGCGGGGGACTGTGGCGAGGGCGAGGCTGGTCGAGCGGAGCTGGCGGGTGGGGGTGTAGAAGCTGAGTCGTCTGTTGAGGTAGGCTGGTCCGGAGTTGTGGAGTGCTTTGTGTGCGTGGGTGAGGAGCTTGGAAGGTTATCCTCTTGTTGACAGGGAGCCAGTGCAGGTCTCTCAGGTGGGGTGTGATGTGGCTGAGTCAGGGGATGTCGAGGATAAGACGTGCAGAGGCGTTCTGGATGCGTTGCAGCCGTCTCAGGAGCTTAGCCGTCGTTCCTGCGTAGAGGGCGTTTCCGTAGTCCAGCCTGCTGGTGACGAGGAGCCTGGGTGACTGTTTTTCTTGTTTCGGTGGGGATCCACTTGAAGATCCTGCGGAGCATTCGGAGGATGTTGAAGCAGGATGAGGAAACGGCGTTGACCTGCTTAGTCATGGAGAGGGTGGGGTCGAGGATGACCCCTAGGTTGCGTACGTGGTCGGTGGGTGGCGGGGCTGTTCCCAGTGATGTTGGCCACCAGGAGTCGTCCCAGGCTGAAGGGTTGGAACCAAGGATGAGGACCTCCGTCTTGTCCGAGTTCAGCTTCAGACGGCTGGTCCTCATCCATTCGGCGACGGCCTTCATTCCTTCGTGGAGGTGGGCTTTGGCGGTGTGAGGGTCTTTGGTGAGGGAGAGGATCAGCTGGGTGTCGTCGGCGTAAGAGATGATGTTGAGGTTGTGCTGTCGGGCGACGTGGGCGAGGGTGCCATGTAGATGTTGAACAGCGTTGGGCTGAGGGAGGAGCGCTTGGGGTACGCCGCAGATGATCTTGGTGGCCTTGGATCGGAAGGGGGCGAGGCGGACGCTTTGTGTTCTGCCGGAAAGGAAGGATGTGGTCCAGTCCAGGGCCTTCTCTTGGATCCCGGCGTCGTGAAGGCGTGTTCGTAGTGTGTGGTGGCAGACCGTGTCGAAGGCGGCTGATAGGTCCAGGAGGATGAGGGCTGCTGTTTCTCCGTTGTCTAGCAGAGGTCCTGATGTCATCGGTGGCGGCGATGAGGGCGGTTTCGGTGCTGTGGTTGCTGCGGAAGCCGGACTGGGAAGGGTCCAGGATGTTGTTCTCCTCGAGGTAGCGGGTCAGTTGTTTGTTGACGATTTTCTCGGTGACCTTCGCGGGGAACGGGAGCAGAGAGATGGGTAGGAAGTTCTTGAGGTCCTTGGGGTCTGCCTTAGGTTTCTTGAGTAAGCGGTGATCTCGGCGTGCTTCCAGCTTTCCGGGAAGGTTGCTGTCTCGAAGGAGATGTTGATTATTTTCCGGAGATGGGGCCCAATGGCTGTACTGGCTTTGTTGAAGATGTGGTGAGGGCACGGGTCTAGCGGTGAACCGGAGTGGATGGTATTCATGATCTCGCTGGTGTCCTCGTCGTTGATGTTGGTCCAGGAGAGCAGGCGGTTGGTGGTTGTGGGGGCAGTGGTCTCGGTGGTTGCCGGGGCGGTCGTGGTGTTGAAGCTGTCGTGGATGTCGGCGATTTTGCGACTTTGAGAAGTAAACGCTGATCCCATGGGGCTGCATTTACCCGTAACAGCGAATACGCTGTAAACGCCATTCTGCGGTTCTCTGGTAACCGGAAGTGGTGTCCTGACGCTGCTTGGTCTCTAAGTAGGTGAGACCCAATAAACTAGACCGTCAACTTCACGAAAAATATGAAAAAAACAGAAGAGTATCTAGATCCGAGTAACTATGAATCCTAACGTAAAAGGGGACATGAGGCAAGTTGCAGTCATTCCAATATATGAGCTGCAGGCAATATCGTGTCACCGAAAAAAGACACCCTCTTTATCTAATCCCTACAAGAAAGAACGACACATTGGTGGTAATATCTCCTACACAGTAATCCTAAGTAAAGACTCCAGTATCATAAGAAATACTTCCAAAGTTCCAGAAGTCTGTGAGTTGTTAACGTAACGTCCAAGCAAAGCGAAATCCCGGAGGGTCCTGGATTAATGCCAGACCGCCTTCGTGCGTCAGGGTAGAGTATCAGGATAGAAGCAAAAAGCCTCAAAGTTGAGCAATGGCATCCCATGTAAGTATAGACCGAGCTGATTCTCGATGCAAGGTATTTGAGGAAATCGTGACAAGTGAAAGCTGTGCACCATGAAGAGAAACATGTTAGAGTGTAAAGCGAATGAAGAATAGTAGACAAGACCACCCAACTCGCGGTCTCCAAGTGTATCGTATAGAAATTCACAGTATGTGGGCATCGTTGAATTTTAAATACAAACATCATAATTCTGACCGAAGGTTTAGTACGTATTTGGGCTTCACAGCACTGGCAGAATACCAGGAGAGATTCATAATAGAGGAGACTGAAAAGCATGATACATGTAATACGTCTGGATGATCGCTATAGACAATGTAAGACATAACCACAATAATTAGAGAAAGTTGTCATGGAAGTCAACCATAAATGCATCATACATGTTGTAACGTGTAAATAATTGCTATACATAGTTGACGGCATATTTCTTGCTGTGCTCACAAAGGAGCTACCCTAATGGCTATAGGTGAATCCCCACATGAGAATCATAGTGCAGACGACAATGCGAAGTTATGATATTCGTTCATGACCTCCTTAGCGGGACTACACATGAGACGAGTTAATCTCCCAAGAAATATTGCATCTCGTGGTCGGTGTTTAAACCACATTCTACCGCTTTAAGTCGCATCATCCAAGTAGCCTCAGTGCGGCGAAGTGACAACTCCCTTTTGCCCCCTCTCTGATTAGGTGGGACCGATTCAATCCCAAAAAACAAGAATTGTTTGTAGGGTCCTTGTGCCTTGCACTCCATGGCATGTACTGCCACTGGATACCGTTCATCACATTGTTTTAGTGCCCTGGCATGTTCACTGATTCGTTCTTTAAGCATTCTGATGGTGCTGCCACATATTGTTTCTCACATTTACACACAATGATATACACCACATATTTGGAGATGCAGTTGATGTTGTGTCTAATCACAAACTCTCGTCTGTCCGGTGCAGTAAACACTTTTTTGTTGTGTGACGCCCACCTACATACTCCACAGGAGCCACATTTGTGGAGACCCCGTTAGTGTTGTGTAAGCCAATTGCTATCATTCCTGGCTGTAGGTACGGTGGGGCTGAGAATGGATCTTAGTGTCCTCCCTCTTCTATATGTGATTTGTGGTCTCTGAGTAGTGAAACCCTCCAGTGATTTGTCTGCTCTGAGGATACTCCAATGCTTCTTCATGCTCTTCACTAAGCTGCTCGTTAATTCATTATGGTTAGTGATCAATCTGACTGGTTGGTTAGATGATGTCTTACTCTTGAGTGTCTCTCTTCTGGGTAGTTTCAGGACTCGTTGTTCTGCTTTATTCAGGTGTAACGGTGATCCAGCGGTATACTAACAACAGATACTCCGCTACCATATACTCACCTGGGCCCATAAACACAACACACTTCTGTATCGAGTAGACCGCTGGGGTTTAGTTTATAATTTTCATATTTCAGGATTAGTTATTTCTTATTCCTAACTAACCTTTCACTGATCAAAAAGTTCTTTCCTCTGGTCGATGGACCATTAGTTGAACAAATTGATGGTGATAATGAACATAACTCTTAACTGTTCTTTAATTAAAGTAAATAACCACAGACTCGGGAAGTTTTAAAATCTTTATCTAAGTTAAATGAATGTGAACCATCTCAAAGTTTCAGCACAAACACCCTCATTCATAAGAGTGTAAATTCAATCGAATAATCATTAAACAAAAATACTTCAGACTCATGCAATAACTATGCTCAGAAAAGAGAGGATAGAGAGAAAAGAACATCTACAAACGGACAAGAAATAATAATTACCAAGGATGGTGTGAAGACCAACCCCCTGGCCAAAGGGCTGGTGAGGGTCCCCCGAGATAGATCAGGAGACAAAGACTTCAGGACAGGAATCAGGACAGAATACTTGACCTCTCTAAATACCGACGACTGCGTCGCACCCCTCTCTGACACTCTCTTCATCCTCGAGTTTCTTCCGCGATCTTCTTTTCTAACCCAATTAAATTAGGATAGAAGGTTCTGCATTCGGCTTCTTCATCAGCATCTCACAGCATCCCTCCCTGCGTCAGCATCTCAGCAACACGAACTCTCTAACTAACTAAAGCTACCTCAATTATATCTTTCGTTCATCATGTACCACCCACTAAAGTTTCAATATCGTAAAAATACGAAATCTAATTGGTCAGGCAAGGGGGATGATCATCACACCATGCTTACATATTACTTTTATTCTATCAATCCATTGTTTGTAAAACCATCCCCTTAAACTTTATTCATTTCTTTCGTTCCCATACATATCCAAACTTTATTAGCAACATTTATTTCAAAGTCATGAATAAGAGTCTTCTTGGCTGAACTCTTCACCCTTCGTTCTCAGGGCACATCATTCTCGTCCTTGGACGACTGTCAAATCCTCGGTCATCCTTCCGGGTTAACTTTCTTGTGGGCCTGCGCACAAATCATGTGACTCAGCTTACTTTGGTCATTCACGAGAGGCCCAAATGCGCAATAATAATAGAGTCAAAAAGACAAATGTTACTTTCACAAATAAATGGTCTCACTGTATACCACCCATCTCTACTCTAACCCTCTTTACTTATTAATACTTTCCCCGCATTAGCATTAGTAAAATAGCTTGTTTTCATTTCAGCTAAGCAGATGCCATGCACGTGAGTCTTCAAGACTCCATTTTAATGCCTTCTGCACATGCGCTAGAATTTCCCTCCAAGCGTTACCTCGTCATATTGCGTAGATGCAGTTGACACATGCGCGGTAAAGATTTCCCCGTTTAAAGCTGCATTAGTCCGTTTTCATTGTTATTTACATTAGTATACACATAAGCAAGCTTCGCTAACCCGCGTGTTTCTGTGGTGCGTGTTATTATTTACAAGACACGGTTATTAATTCGTTAGCAAGTTAATCGAGAGGATTACTTTCGAGCAAGTCTCTTTCTTTACGAGTCCTTGCTCCATCAATCCCCTCTCTGATGGCATTTTAAGCCATCACAAAATTACCCATCCCATCCCAGATGCCAACTTTAGCACATCTCAATTTTCTATTTCTTTTCTCATTTTTCCATTTGTTACTTCTTTTCCTTCTAAATCTTTCATCTTTTTATATATTTTTCCTTTCATTTCTTCTAGTTGTATCTCCTCATATTCTCTTTTTCGTTCCTTTCCTTTTCCCTCTCTTTCTAAATGTATTCTTCCTTTCCCTCTGTTTCTACAACATTTATATGTAGTCATTAATATCATTACTATTGTCATTATCACAGCTAATGGTAATATTATTTGACCTAGAAAACTTTTCCCAAAATCAGTAAACCAATTCCCTATTGATGTTATACTCTTTGTTAGTTTTCCCCATACACTGTCAACCTCCAGTTAGGTCAAGTCATTATGCATTCTTGTAATATTTCCAATATACCCTTTAATTTCTTTGCTCTTGTCCGGAATATAAGTGCAGCAATGTTGAATTTTCAACATACCACAGACTCCACCCTCTTTTGCTAATAAAATATCAAGAGCAAGACGGTTTTGTAAAACCATAGACCTAATTGCAACCATTTCTGTGTTAATCATTAAGAATCCTCCTGCAGTGTCTGTAGAAAGACGATCAACTATGGTTGATAATTTACAAATTTTCTGCGAATTTAGAATGACTCCAACTGAGGGTATCAATGCACTAAATATATCTCCTACTATTTCAGAAAAACTAGCTCTTCTTCAACGTGTTAGTTCATTAGATTTTCCATTGATTCCATTGATTCTGTCCACATGGTATATTTTCGGGAAAACTATTCCAAAATAACAGCTCCTGTACCATCTTGCAGGTAACCTATAACAGGCATTGTTCCTGCAGACATAATAAACTCCTGGAAATACTGGATCAGTGCCCCCTTTTTGTCCCCGCCCTCCTAAAATTAGGAAGTTGTGTTCACCCTCACTGGAACCAATGTAGTTATTATTGTAATCTGTCTTTAATCTATGGAGGCAGAATTTTCCCTTTTTCACAAAATCCAGGGACATCGCAGCATGAGCTTCGCCCTTTGCATAAATTCCCTCTTTCTCAGCCCATGGAGGTACATGGGTTTTCTGTTCAGCAGCTTTCTTTTTCAAATCCTGTCTCCTTTCTTCTACTAAATTCAAAAACTCTTTTTCTTCTTCGCGTAA
The DNA here is from genome assembly GCA_963921515.1 of Calotriton arnoldi. NCBI lineage: Eukaryota > Metazoa > Chordata > Amphibia > Caudata > Salamandridae > Calotriton > Calotriton arnoldi. Next base: position 32,204 of record CAWUFW010012995.1, on the reverse strand, counting down.
TGTACAAGTCAAGTTATTTTTGTGTGCCTGAGCTATATCTATTGAACTCATTGTTAAAAGAATTCACCCATAAACTGTGCATTCCTACTACTAGCTACTGGATTCATATTCTTTCTAATAGGCAATTCTGAAAATACTACATCTAGATTTGAATAAAAATACTGAAGTCTCCCTGTTGCATAAAATAAACTTGATAAAATACTACATGACACACCATATGTTAAAGATATATGGTGATACGTCACCCCCTCTGACACTGATGAAGGTAACGTCATACAAACATAACAATTACTAATCTCCATTGTATTAACGTACTGAAATAACAATTTAGTAAACACATTTGAAGACGTATTATAGTCTGATTCATTATGATAATTTGCCTCATCTTCTACCCCTATTTCTATTTTAGTTCCCTTTATTCTATCTACCTTTTCATTAGTAATTGTATTATTCTTGTCACTTGTTTCCATTAGCAAAGGTACTCCTACTGTTAGGAATAACCATAATAATACTACCAATAAAATACTACAAAAACAAAATCTAAAACATTTTCTTTTTAAACCTCGTTTTGGTCTTTCTGTGACTTCAACTTCTGCCATTTCAATTTGAGAAAATGTCTTCTCTCTTTTTCTTTCTTTGTCTGTTTAATTTTTATTTTTATTTTAAGGAGGTCTCAATTTGCTTTCATCAATCTGTGCAGCATGAACCCTTTCTGTTTCTTCACTTAAATCTAAGTTTTCAAATTCTTCGAGTATAACGTAGGTCCACTCAGGGGCCTTGTATTTTCTATTTAAATTTCTCAATCTTGGGCTTCTTCGTGTAAGTTTTACTAAGGTTTGTTTAGATTGCGTTTGACTCGTAACTTTGTTTACTTGTTCTGGTTTCTTTTCTGATTTTCTCAAATAATACCTTAATTTCTTCACTCCTTCTGGCCAATTGTCTCCTTTTCTAACTCTTTTGACCTGAACTGCACTTTCACCTTCCCTATCTCCTTCTAGAGTTCTTTTATTTTCACTTAATCTAGGCACAATCTGTCCTTGTTCTCTATTTTCTGTGTTTGGACCTTCCTCTACTTGCACCTGTTCAGGTCTTATTATAATTTGTTCTTCTTCTTCTGCCTGAACTTGTTCTTCTAGATCTACCTGATCCTGTTCAGGTCTTATTTCAGATTGTTCTTCTTCTTCTGCCTGAACTTGTTCTTCTAATTCTGCCTCTCCCTCCTCAGGTTTCTGAATGTCTTTATTTATTTCTACCTGAGTGTGTTCTTCTTCCCCTGTCCTTTCCTGTCTACCTTCCTGCCTTTTCAGTTTTGTTATTCTTCTTGTTTCGACAGCATCATCAGGTATTTCAATTACTGGTATCCAATCTTCCTGACTTGTACTTGGCTGTTCGTCATATAGTTGTCTTTCAGAATCTATCACTCTAGATTCTTCAATTTCACAGCTTTCAACTTCTGACGTTTCAGCCTGTTCAGTCAGTGGTTGCTCTTGTTGTTCTGATGGGCTCGGAACTCTTCTGGTATGACTAGCATGAATCCAGTTGGGCAAACCTGCACACTTCACTGCTGTGGTAGTGACTAGTATGACTTGACGCGGTTTATCCCACCTTGGTGCTAGACACGACTTCCTTGCGTGTTTCTTCACTAGCACCCAATCTCCAGGATTCAAATCATGTGCTTGGTCTGGCTGTCTTTCAACTGCGTCTTCTCCAACCTGGTGAGAGACAGAACGCACCATTTCAGCCAATCCTTTGCAATAGTCCAATACCAGATCATCAGTTATAGTCATTAATTTATTTCCAGGAATAAATGCTTGTCTCATTGCCCTTCCCATGAGAACCTCATGTGGACTCATTCCTGTCTTTCTGTCAGGAATACTTCTGAGACCCATCAGTACAAGAGGTAATGCATCTGGCCATTTCAGCATTGTGGATGCACACACTTTCCCTAATCTTGACTTGATTGTGCCATTTAGCTGTTCAACTATTCCAGAAGCCTCTGGACGATAAGCACAGTGCAGTTTTTGTTCAATGTTAAATGCAGCACAGATTAATCGAATTATCTCATTATTAAAATGAGGTCCTCTATCTGATTCCAAAGTGACTGGAAAACCAAAACGAGGAATCAACTCCCTCAACAATAGTTTAGCAACTGTAAGACTGTCATTTCTTCTGGTGGGGTATGCCTCCACCCATCTTGAGAACAGGCACACTATGACAAGTACATACTTTAGTCCATTACAAGGAGGCAACTCAATGAAATCTAACTGCAACCTGGTGAAGGGTCCTTCTGCCTTTCCAATCTTTCCCCAGCTAACCACTGTCTTCCTACCTGGATTTTGCTGCTGACAGGTTAAGCATCTTTGGCAAAGGCTCTCTGCGACTACCCTGAACTTCGGATTGTACCAACTCTGTCTGAATAATCTGATCATTGAATCTCTCCCTATGTGTGTTGCTCCATGATAAACTCTTGCCATTTTAGAGAGCAAACAATCTGGCATGACTGGTCTTCCATCTAAGTACACCCATACTTCATCTTCCGACCTTTTTGTACAAGCTGATTTTATCCAAATTTCTTTTTCCTTTTCCTCAACTTCTTCCTGCAACTGTCTAATCTCATCCCATGTTTCTGGAATTGAGAAAAACATAAGTTGGCAGCTGGTCTCACCCGTTTCAATTTTTCTGTTTATTGCCATTGTATTTCTTGCACAGTATCGAGCAATTTGGTCAGCATATCTATTGCCAGCTGCCACATAGTCATTTCCTGACTGATGTGCAGCGCATTTAACAACTGCTACTTCTTTTGGCAATTGTAATGCTTCCAGCAGATCTTTCACATTTTTACTGTTTCTAATAGGAGATCCTGAAGAAGTCAGAAATCCCCTCTGCATCCAGAGTTGGCCAAAATCATGCACAACCCCGAAACCATATTGACTGTCCGTAAATATGGTTATTCTCCAATTTTTCCCATTTTTGCATGCCTTTGTTAAGGCCACCAATTCGGCTACTTGTGCAGATTTGACTCCCGGTAAACAGGATGCTTTAATTACCCCCGATATTTTACACACAGCATAAGCAGCACTTAATCCTCCTTCTTCATTTCTTAGAGAAAGACCCATCCACAAACAACTCATGATCAGCTTCCTTTAATGGTGTTTCTTTAATGTCAGGACGGGGCTAGGTACACAATTCAGTCACATCCAAACAATCATGATCAATTTCATCTCTTACTTCCTCATTGCATGGATCTGGCAATAATGTGGCAGGGTTCATGACCGTACATCTTATCACTGTCACATTTTCTGCTCCCAAAATCACTCTTTCATACTTAGTCAGCCGACTAGGTGTAAGATGTTGCGTTCTTGTTCTTGTCAGAAGAATTTCAACTGAGTGTGGAACGTAAACTTTTACAGAATGTCCCATCACTATTGACTCACTTTGCTCCAGACTCATACAAGTAGCAGCTACTGCTTTTAAGCAGCCAGGTAAGGCTGAAGCCACTGGATCCAATGTGGCAGAAAAATACGCCACTGGACGTCGGCTCAGTCCATGTCTCTGTGTTAAGACTGAAAGTGCACAATTTTCTCTCTCACAGCAAAACAACGCAAATTCTTTTGAATAATCAGGCATGCCCAAGGCAGGAGCTTCACACAAACAATTCCGCAATTTCACAAAGGCCTCCAAACATTCATCATTCCAATCAATTGGATCTTTTGCTCTTTTTCGGGTCAATTGTATCAATGGTTTTGCTAGCATGGAAAAACTGTTAATCCACTGCCTACAGTACCCAACCACTCCCAGGAACATTCTCATCTCTCTTTGTGTCTGAGGTAGTTGCATCTCTTTGATTATTTTTATTCTTTCCGGTGTCACTTTTCTTACTCCTCTTTCTATTTTATGCCCTAAATATTTAACTTCTTGTCGACAGAACTGTAATTTTTCTGGAGACACCTTGTGTCCTCCTTCAGCCAAATGGTTCAGTAATGCAATTGTGTCAGTGACACAATCTTCTCGTGTTTTTGATGCCACCAGTAGGTCATCAATGTACTGAACCAGAACCGAATTTCCAGGCATAACTAATGACTCTAAACACTTTTTCAGGATTTGGTTAAAAATTGAGGGACTCTCTGTGTACCCTTGAGGAACTCGGCACCATGCGAAAATACGATCCTCAAACTTAAAGGCGAAAAGATACTGGCTGTCTGGGTGCAAAGGAATAGAAAAGAATGCTTGGCATAAATCAATTACTGTAAACCAGCCTGCATTCCAAGGTATCTGATAAAGGATCACTGCTGGATTTGGCACTATTGGGCAACATGGCACTACAATTTTGTTAATCTTTCTCAAATCCTGCACGATCCTATATTTTCCACTAGGCTTTTTCAGTCCTATTATTGGCGAATTACAAGGACTACCCATTATTTCCTTTAAAATGCCTTGTTTAACCATTCGATCGATTTCTGGAATAATTCCTGCTTTCACTTCTGGACTCATCTTGTACTGTCGTGTGTTTGGATAAACTGCACCTTCCTTCACTGTCACTTTCACTGGGTCTACATTTGACATCAGCCCAATATCTTTTCCTGTAAAATCCCACACTTCTGGGTTGACTGTGGCTCTCAACTCTTCCGGCAATTCATTTTCAGTCATTAATGAAAACATCTCATCTACTTCTGTTCCTTGCTTCACTAGCATCATTTTGTATATAACATCCTCATCAGGGGTCTGGAAAGCGACACCATCTGGTGTACAATAGATCGTGCAATTCATCTTGCACAATAGATCTCTTCCCAACAGATTTACGGGACTGGAATCGCAAACTACAAATCGATGCATTTCTTTAAAGTTTCCGATATGCACCTCCATCGGTTTTGTGATTGGGGTTCTAATCTGTTGATTTGACACTCCTACAACTTGGATGGACTCTCCCGAGAGGGGTAGGTTTGGGATGTCTGCTGTTCTCACAGTAGACCGGGTAGCACCAGTATCCAATAGAAAAGTGATGTCTTTACCTTCCACTTTCCCATCAACAAATGGACCTGACTGATCTACCGGCAAGGATGCGCCAAGCACGCACTCCTCTTCCTCCCCCTCAGGCACCGTCATTGCACGAAGTCCGAATTTTCCTCATCATTCTGCAAAAAATATTGTGTAACTGTTCTATTATTCTTACCACTTTCTCCTTGAAATCCGGTGTTCGTACTGAACTTTTGGTGGTTCACAAAGTTTGGCATAGGAGCTGGTGGCACCTGATATTGTGGAGTAACTACCTGCTGCTGCTGATTCATAAGTACTTCATTCTGCATCTGTGGAATTAAATTTTGATTTGGCCCATTATTATTCTGAATACTCTTACACTCGTTCTTCCAATGTCCAAGCTTTCCGCACGCATGACAAGGAAACTTCTTCTTCGCTTCTTCTCTGTTCATTCGTCCTCTAAATTTACTACCATTCGCCACTTGATCATTCTGACTCTGCTCTTTCACTTGATTATCAGTCTGAGTATTTGTTTTATTCTCCTGCTGCTCTGCCAATTTTACTTGTGCCCACATCATTTTCTCCTTTAACTTTCTACGCCTCGCCTCAATGTCGTCTCCGCAATATTTTGCATACTTTAAAATTTCATCCACTGTCTTACTCTGCCAACACAACATGTGCTGCTGAATCATCTGACTAATCTCCGGTTTCAAACCATATACAAACCGATACACAAAATGTCCCATATCTTTATCACCAATATTCTCAAAACCACTATACTGCTTAAACACCTGCAGTAACCTTTCATAATATGCATGTACAGACTCATTTGGTTCTTGAGTTGTCCTATCTATCTTTACCCAATCTGTTTCTTTAGGAGGAATTTTCCCTTTCAAGAATGTAATCACTTGGTGATATTTCTTCATCACCTCCTCTGAGGGTGCTCCTGTCTTCGAGTCTCTAGCATACTCCTCACTTGGCCAATCAATTGTAATCTTACACTCTGTCCATAAATCAGCAGGTACCACAATGTCAAATAAACCATCCAAATCTTTCAATAAAACCTTTGAAACTTTCACAAATCTTTCCACCTGTTTATACCATTCCACTGGTTTTTCTCTCAATCTTGGAAAGTCATTTGTAAATGACAAAATATCTTGTCTACTCCAAGGAACATGAACATATCCACCTCCAGGAACCTCTCTCATTGGACACAATTTCTCAACCTTTTCTGTTTCCCTTACTGGAAATGCAGATGATGCTTCTCTCGCTTGAACTTCCTCTTTCTTTCTTATCCATCTAATTCTCCATTTATCAATGTCTCCCCATTTTCGCAAAATATTCATTAATTCCTTTATCTGTAGTCTCTTACCAGAAGCATTTACACTTTCTAAATCCTTGTCAGTAAAATCCACTCGATATGGTTTCTGCAACAATTTCGATTTCCCTATATCTATTCCAATCTCTGAAGCGACTTCTGTTAGTTTCTCATGAAATACTCTTGCTCTCCTGGTTATACTCTTACATAAAAATAATAACTCTTCATCATTATAAACGTTCAATCTTTCTATGCTCACACTTCCCACTATCATTTCTTCCAATTCCACTTTCAATCTGCTGATATCTAGCATCTTTGGTGGTGGGTTTCGATTATCTATTTCCTGTGCCCATCTTTCTATATCTTCAGGGGTAACTACTGTTGCACCTCCAGTTCCTATAGGAACCAAAGATCTCTTCTCTCTCAAATTTGTAGGCGTAACTCTTTTCGGAGTTTCAGTTGAAGGTTCTACATTTGGGAGATCCATTAATGAAATAACTGATTCACTTTCACTGACCTGATCATCTGTAATTATTACTTCTTTTCTGGGACTATTCAACGGAATTGTTACAGTTTGTGGTTTCTGGCAAGTCTTTTTATCTCCATACAATGGGATTACTGGACCAATGGTCACGGGTACTGTCAAAGCTTCAGCATTTAAATTTAATTGGCTTATTTTCTGAACTAATTCTTCTCTTGTTTTATTCAAAACATCTCTCTCATTATCCTGCAGCACCCTATTAAATGACGTATCATGTAAAATTTGTGGGGTTAAAGGCATTCCTATCACTGGTGCACTTGGGGTAACCTTACTAGTTGCTTCTTGATACGGTGGTGGATTTTTAATTAAAATATCCTCTAATAACTCATCATCTGATTCACCATATCCTGTTGTATTCAAGTGTTTCGTTTTCTCTTTACACTTTCCTCCAGACTGTTCCTCAGCCATTAACACTGGATATAAACCTTCTGATACCATAGCTCTCCTCCATTGTTTCATCTGCCCTTCGCGTGACTCATGCAAGTATCTGGGGAAAAATCCTCTATATCTCCCACTTCTGCATTTCTCGCGTTCATATGACTCAGTCTCCCATTCTTCTAAAGCCTCGTATTGAGTTAACCTAGGTCTTGGTTCTAAATCATTCATTCTCATTCTCAAATTCTGAAGAATTCTCCCGTTAAACGTACCATTTTCAGGAAACGCTAGCACTCCATCACCTTTCGTATATTCTATCCAATTTTCCAACCACACGCAAGTATGATATCCTCTTTCCATCATCATAAAAGAAGCTGGTGTCTTCGGTGGCGGAATAGGAATTCCCTCCCTAGTCAACACAGGCTTATCTTTCTTAAAGAAATTCTTAATTTTCTTTATAAATGACATTTTTCTCTTTTCTCCATACATCCTAGATGAACGATATATAAAATTGTATTCTGCAAACCCTTGAAATCTTCTATCTGCGCGTCTCACACTGGCAGTCAAATCAGAATCCTGCATACAATTTCTCTTTCTACCAATCCTAGCGCGGCTTCTAACTGATTATCCAATCAAACTCAGGCTCACGCTCGTGGTCTGACCAATGCCTGCGCGACCTTTTGTGACGTCAGTTCTGCTCCTTACTACTGACCCCTCCTTTACAAGGCTGCTTTTGTCACACGCCCGCTGTTTCTACCAATCCCAGCGCGGCTCACTGTGACGTCAGTACAACTCCGGCGACTGACCCTCCCTTCACAAGGTAATACAGAAAACTTATTTCTTAATACTTTTCATTAAATTCTTTGTTATTAACAACATAAAAACATTCGCTACTCTGTCTGTTCCACTAAACAAAAGGATAGAATTTTTCGACTTATTCTGGAGTCTCAGAATTGCTCCTCTTCTACTGCGAGTAAAAACCTCTGTTTACCCTTCACTCAAGCTCCAGAGAACCTGCTACTCCTCCAGTGTCACCCGTATTGGGAAATGAGACCAAAGTTTCACCAGCGAACCCCTTTTGCTATCATTCGCACTCCACTTTTATACGAAATAGTCCCTAGTTTAACACTGCCAGCCCTACCTAGCTTCTCAGTGTTATTCCAACAGACGAGTAACCTCACTGCAGTATGGCTTCTGTCACCACCCGCTATTCATTTCCCGGGAATTCTGGACAACATAAAACAAAGACGCTAACTCTTTTGTTAAAACATAAATCAATAATCAATAATCTATACTTATCACCAAACTAGTCAATAATAACCATAACTCTGCTACCAGAAAACTGATCCAGCGGTATACTAACAACAGATACTCCGCTACCATATACTCACCTGGGCCCATAAATCACAACACACTCCGTATCGAGTAGACCGCTGGAGTCTTATAGTTTATAATTTTCATATTTCTCAAGATTAGTTATTTAACATTCCTAACTAACCTTTCACTGATCAAAAAGTTCTTTCCTCTGGTCGATGGACCATTAGTTGAACTAATTGATGGTGATAATGAACATAATTCTTAACTGTTCTTTAATTAAAGATAAATAACCACAGACTCGGGAAGTTTTAAAATCTTTATCTAAATTAAATGAATGTGAACCATCTCAAAATTTCAGCACAAACACCCTCATTCATAAGAGTGTAAATTCAATCGAAATAATCATTTAAACAAAAATACTTCAGACTCATGCAATAACTATGCTCAGAAAAGAGAGGATAGAGAGAAAAGAACATCTACAAACAGACAAGAAATAATAATTATCATGGATGGTGTGAAGACCAAACCCCTGGCCAAAGGGCTGGTGAGGGACCCCCCGAGATAGATCAGGAGACAAAGACTTCAGGACAGGATTCAGGACAGGATACTTGACCTCTCTAAATACCGACGGCTGCGTCGCACCCCTCTCTGACACTCTCTTCCTCCTCGAGTTTCTTCCGCGATCTTCTTATCTAACCCAATTAAATTAGGATAGAAGGTTCTGCATTCGGTTTCTTCATCAGCATCTCACAGCATCCCTCCCAGCATCAGCATCTCAGCCACAGCTCCAGACAGCATCCCGAGCTCTGCATACTAACTAACTAAAGCTACCTCAATTATACCTTTCGTTCATCATGTACCACCCACTAAAGTTTCAATATCGTAAAAATACGAAATCTAATTGGTCAGGCAAGGGGATGATCATCACACCATGCTTACATATTACTTTTATTCTATCATTCCATTGTTTGCAAAACCCATCCCCTTAAACTTTATTCATTTCTTTCGTTCCCATACATATCCAAACTTTATTAGCAACAATTATTTCAAAATCATGAATATGAGTCTTCTTGGCTGAACTCTTCACCCTCTGTTCTCAGGGCACATCATTCTCGTCCTTGGACGGCTGACAAAACCTCGGTCATCCTTCCGGGTTAACTTTCTTGTGGGCCTGCGCACAAATCACGTGACTCAGCTTACTTTGGTCATTCGCGAAAGGCCCAAATGCGCACTAATAATAAAGTCAAAAAGACAAAAGTTACTTTCACAAATAAATGGTCTCACTGTATACCACCCATCTCTACTCTAACCCTCTTTACTTATTAATACTTTCCCCGCATTAGCATTAGTAAAATAGCTGGTTTTCATTTCGGCTAAGCAGATGCCATGCACGTGAGTCTTCAAGACTCCATTTTAATGCCTTCTGCACATGCGCTAGAATTTCCCTCCAAGCGTTATCTCGTCATATTGCGTAGATGCAGTTGACGCATGCGCGGTAAAGATTTCCCTGTTTAAAGCTGTATTAGTCCGTTTTCATTGTTATTTTCATTAGTACACACATAAGCAAGCTTCGCTAACCCGCGTGTTTCTGTGGTGCGTGTTATTATTTACAAGACACGGTTAGTAATTCGTTAATAAGTTAAACGAGAGGATTACTTTCGACCAAGTATCTTTCTTTACGAGTCCTTGCTCCATCAACGGGTTATAGCCTCTTGCTCTGAATCTGGATTTCATGGAGTTTAAGCAGGAGAGGAACTCCGTCTCTTCACTGCAGTTCCTCCTTGCTCTGGTAAACTCTCCATAGGGGATGGCCCTGATTTGATGGGATGGATGCGAGCTAGTTGCGTGCAAGACAGCATTGCATGCCGTAGGCTTGGGATGCAGTTTACTGTCTAATCTCCCATTGTTAATGTAAAGTTCCACGTCTAGAAAGATTGTGTGTTCTACTGTGATGATGTGTAAACTTAACTCCCCATGTGTTGGAATTCATATATTCATAAAACTCTTGCAATCTTTCTTCAGTCCCTGACCATAGCAGGAGGCAGTCATCAATATACCGCCCTCAATACACAATGTGTTGATTGAATGTACTGTCACTCCGATTCCATATCCAATGTGTCTCTAAAAAAACCATAAAGAGGTTGGCAAAGGATGGGGAAAATTTGGAGCCCATTGCCACCCCTTGCTTTTGTTTGTACAAATGACCTTCAAACATGAAGCAATTGTTATTGAGAATGAGCTCCACATAGACAGCAGCATCCTCGTGTGTTGCCATTGGGTTGCCGGTCTTTTGCCTAGATGCCATTCCATGGCCTTCATGCCAAATGCGGGTTTGATATTGGTGTAGAGGGCTACAACACCTAATGTCGCTAAAATGATATCCTCCTCCCATGTGAGGTCCGACAAAAGTCTTAGGATGTGTTTTGTGTCCCTAATATAGGAGGGCAGATTCTGTACTATGGGTTAGAGGAACATGTCTGCATATTCCGCCAGTCTTTCTGTGGGACCTCCTATGCATGACACAATGGGTCTGCCAGGAGAAAAGGGGAGATGTTTATGCACTTTGGGTAGGGTGTACAGGACAGGAAAAGTTGGCCTGTATACCTTAAGGTATAGGTGTTCATCTTCGTTCAATAAACCTTCAGAGTACCAGTCTCTCAAGTGTTTGTTGATCTGAATAGTGAGAGGGCCTATGGGGTTCATAGCCAATTTCTCATAGTAGCTCGTGTCAGCGAGTTGTGTGAGTATTTCGCAGTTGTAATCATCCCTATTCATTACCACAATGTTGCCCCCTTTATCTGCTTCTCTTATGATGACCTGATTGTACGTGGTGAGAAGTTCCGTAGCCTGTCATTCCCCCACCACTAGGTTGTCTGAAACTTTCAACCTCCTCTGTCGTCTTTTTTGTTCGTACTTGTCAAGATCCCCCAATACCAATTTCTGGAAGACGTCTATTGTGTTGCCCCCTGGTAGTGTAGCTGTCCACTTAGACCTGGTCTTGAGACCACTCGCTAGTGAATAGTCTGTGTCTACATTCAATTCTCGTTAGAGATTGCCCATATCACTAGGTGATTGTTCCAAATCTGTGATAGATAAAAGTAAATGAGTATCATAAACGTCCTGAATGCTTAGAACATCTGACATCCCACACACAGGAATTGTTTTGATGCTTTTATTTACAGTAGGATTGTTCATAAAGAATTTTTTGAATTGCAGGTTTCTGATGTGTTTGCAAAAATCTATTTTGATCTTACACAGATCCCCTCTCTCTACTGGACAGAAACCCAGGCCTTTCTTCAAAAGTGAAACCATATCATTAGTCAATGATCTTAGATTCATTCTGGAGTCGTTTTGTCCCTGCTCTTTTCCCTCTGCAAGTTTTCTTGTTTAATCCCCACGATTGGGTTGTGTTTTGTTGCCCTTTTTGATCCTTTGCACCTCCCTTAAAAAAGAGCTACCTGGTCTATCCATTACAGAGGTGCTGGGTGCATTCTCAATCTCACTATCACTTGATGGGGGAGCACTGATGGATGTTGAGATGGATGAGATGGAAATGGTATCTGATCTCCCTGGTCTTCCCTTCTCCTGATCAGTCATTAACATTTGATCGTATTTTTTTGCAAACGTGAAGACCCTACCCTCTCTGTAGTCAATCTCATCCCTCTTTAACTTTCTCGCCTTCCTTTGTTTTATGTCCTCTTGATGTTTGGATAGGACTTCTGTGAGAATAGTATTGTTTTTTTCTGTGGGTTCTTGTACAGCAGCCAGATCTCTGATTTCTCCTTACTAATTTGTTGATTTCTATACAGCAATGCCGCGATTTTGCTGGTCATTTTCTATTAGAATGACCATCAGAGTGTTAGAATTTTACGTCAGTGCTTCCTTCCAAAGTTTGTGAGCAGATCGTCATCAAGATCGTCATGTATGGGGAAAAATTGAGCTCTTAGACCCCCCTGGGAATTCTGTTGAGTCTGAGGTACTGCTTCCAATGTAACCCCATCCCACCATTTGCTGTTCTCATTTTTCTTTACTTTCTCAAGCCTTATAAATTTCTCCCTGAGTCAAAGAAACAGAGGAGTAAGCTACTAGCTAAAAGGTCACCTGTTCAGAACCTTTATTGTTGTGTGGATAAGACAATGTGTATGTAAATAGGGGTTGCCCATGACGGGACTAGCCTAAAGGACATGATTCAGCAGGGGTCATACTCACTGAGGCTCTAACACTGGTTAGAAGACCAAACTGCTTTAGTGTCCCCTACAAGCAAGGCTTCGGTCAAGCACCTCTATGATAGACTCAACTATGTAGAGCTCCAGTTGGATCTACTGGAAGGCTCTCATCATCGATAAGGGTAGACTGTATGCAGCATTCATAGATCTGAAAGCAGCGTTTGACATGGTCCCAAAGATGGGTGTTCCAGAATACCTGCACACAATATAGAGAGGTTACTTGTAAACAACTTCACCCAGGTGCGCATGTGGGAAGCTGGAGAGCTGATACACCCATTTCCGGAGCCAAGGGTGTAAGGCGGGGCTGTGTGTTTGACTGTAGGAGAGTAGGATCTGCCTCACATGGGTGCCCCCACTTTTTGCTGATGCTTCACTGGTTTTCTAGACGCAGTGAGTCTGGCTGGGGCACCCTGCTATTCAGAACCCCCAGCCTAGCTGTTTCCTCTTTAAAAGGGTCTCCATGTGCCTTAGGCGCATCACTGATTGGGATCTGGAGTGCCCTTGCAGTCCTGAGTATGTGGCATGCACTATGTACCAAGGGGCATGAGGTGCCTCAGAGATGCTCACTTAGGGCACTGCCAGCCTCGTATTATGCCACCCCTGGTGAAGCCATCCAAGCACTGACTACCACAGGTCTGCATGCTGCAGCCTGGGTAAGGATGGTGCATGCACCCCTTGCTGTGGTATAGGTTACCTATATCTGCTAAATGCATACACACATATAAAGCCTATGAGATCACTCCTAAGGACGGGCCTTATCAGCCGTCCTACAAGGCAGAGTGCACTGGATTCCATGTGAGCGAGGTGCCCTGCATGAGCCGGGGCCCCTCTGCAGCGTTCCGGAGACCACCATCTCTGATGCTGTTTGTAGTGCAGCCTGACCATATACTCTTAAACGCATTATATCCTCGCGGTAAAATGCTAACTATGGAATGGCTGCACCTAAACATGTCGTGTTTGGTGTCAAACATCTTGGAATACTACCCCCGCCAATCCTGGCGGCGGGGGTAGCATTCCACCCTTCTAGAGGAAAGGCATGTTAACTCCTGACGAGTCCGAGTAACTTCTTTCCAGAGCCCTGGCATCACAGAATGGATGCTGCACCACAGGCACGACGAGCTCCGGGGCACTCCTGCACTGCTGGACTTGAAACTCCGGCAGGGGAGAGCGCGGGACGACGGGCTCCCTGTCCCAGGGAGGTGTGACTCACCTCCCAGACATGTGACAATGTGTATTGGGAGGGCTGGGCGTGGAGCACTCGGGGTGCTTTGGGGGTCCTGCACTGGGGGGCACATTTGGCGTCCCTGTGCAGGCCCACCCCTAGTTCAGACCGGATCAGTGGGCTTGCAGCCCCCGGCTTCTGAGTTCGAACTGGACAAAGGGGAAAGGGGGTGCGGCCACCCCTCTGTCCTCTGACCCACCCATGAGGTGGGGCCCACAGGAGGTCCATCCCCCCTATTTTTAGAATAAAGGAAGGTAGGAACCCAGTCCCCTAGGACTTTAGATTATACCTGGACGAAACTCTGAAAACGGAATCCTGGACCTCCGACGCCTCTACTCACGATTAGGGGACAGAAGAATCTCCCTGGGGCCGCGGAGGTGACTCCCCTGCTATGTGCAGGCACCAAAGAAGCATCTGTCCGGTTCGCATGCACATAGCTCCCTGCTGGACGCCGAAGTCATCGCATCACCAGAGGTGGATTCTCAGGACTCTCCTGAGGCTACTCCTGAGTCCCCAGCAAAGCTGGGGCTCGTGGCCATCGTGCAGGTGACGGAGAGACCGTGACCCCTGGCCACCTGAGCACATTCTGCACAAGTGCACCATCTTCTGGGTCTCCTAAGAGTCGTGCTTTGGGCTCCCGAGGGTAGCCCTAGCCTCCCAGCACCACTCTGCCGTATCGAAGATCGACTGGCCCCACTCCACGAGTGTCCTGTAAGCCAGCTCCACGTGCAGCGTCATGCGAGGCTCCTTTCGAGGTCGCTAGCCCTGCTGGCTAGTGCTCCTAACGAAGGTCAATCTTTCTTTACTTGGCAGTCTGGTTGCTCCAGGCCTGCCCTCGCTTACCTCGCTGGTGGAGTTCCCCAGACCCTGCTGGTCTGCATCATCGACGATCTACATCTTACTCGAGACTTGTTGCTGCTAGGCTTGTTGGGTCCAATCTGTCGCTCACACCTCTGCACTCGACAGACATCGGAGCAGCAGCCCGAATCCTGCTCCTGGTCGCCGACAACGCCTCCCGGACCTCGTGGCTGAAGAGTCAAGACGACCACTAACGAACCTGAAGCACTCGACATCGGTGGGCATCTGTCCATCGCCTTCCTGGTCACTGGCTAGTGACCCAGACCTCTGTCCCTCTGCTTTCAGGTTCTTCAGAACTCCGATCCACCTTGGATCCACCGGACACTTTTCTCCCCTGGTCGCCAGCAGCACTTTGCAGCAGATCGCCATAAGAAACGACTGACGAAACCCGACCCCGAAGGCACTCGGTGCATCTGCTTCCTGGGGAGGTAACACGAGTACTCCGGTGCTCCCGTGGGTAGAACTCTTCAAAGTCCTAGATCTCAAGGGTTTGGTCCTAGTCCCTCTTTAAGTGTCCCTTTCCTCTATTTTCCCGATCCCGACTTTCTCCATAGAAGTTAACGGCGCATCGCGGTTTGTGTATTTACACTGCACGCTGCCTCCTGTGGGTCCCCTGTGTCACTACCTTGGGTGGTTCCTTGTAGGGTCCAAGCATTGCTAGAGGCCTCTAGGCCTAGTGTCTAGTTCAGTCGTGGTTCGCATACCACTTTATTGGTATATGGTTTGGTACGCCCCTAGGGCCCAAACGTGTATTTGTGCTATTACTGTGATTTAAGATCTTATAACCTATGTATCTGAACTCTAGCCCCATAAAGAGACTAGAGGGGGTGTGTTTAGTAATAAATACATATATTTTGAATATATACCTGTGTGGTGCTCTTTCATTTGGTCACTCAAGAGATTATAGGACTGCAAAACATGTTGCTTTGATTCCTTCAAGACTTAGCCTGAAGGGCTGCTCACAGCTACCACTAGGGATAGCTTTTAAGGCTGTCTTTAACCTACCTACTATAAGAGTCGATTTGGACTGCGTGCACGGTGCCCATTGCTATAGTTAGTGGACAGCATATGCCAGGCCAACTCACATTGACCCCCACCCTTTTCAAATTTTATTTGAATGACCTTGTAGAATCTCAATGTAGGTGATTAATTGTGCTCCCAAGCTGGCAAGCATGAGGGTGCTGGCCTTATGTTTCACTGATCGTGCACTCTGCTTATAGCGCAATCTCCGATGGGGATCCCAAAAAGATTGGATGGGTTTAGCAGGTTTTGCATTCTTTAGGAGGGCTGGAAGTAGATACTAACAAAACCAAATACATGGTGTTTAACCCCTGCACATTCCACGTGCACGGAAATCCTAGTTTGGATGGCATTACACTGCAAAGGGGTACACCTGTTTGATTATCTAGGGAGGATGATCCTAGATGAAAATCTGGACTGCAGCCACCATGTTGCACAACATAAACTAAAATTAGCTCACTATGTAGGAGGTTTCTTGAAAGCTACACAAGGGGTCCTCTGCTGTCAGCTCGTTTCTCCGGTGTTACAGATGTGCTCTAGATCAAGCTTTGGGTGCAGCCCTTTATGGGGCAGAGAGATTTGGAGATTTAAAAAGACAAAAAATCATGCAGGTGAGGAAAAGTCGGCTACTGAGGTTGTTATTGAGTGTTCCTCCTAAGTACCCCCTTGATGCCTTGGAGATTAGACACTGGGGTTAGATCAATTGCAGACCAATTAAAAGTATGACCCCCCAATGTTTTGGGAAGGCTCTGGGTCACCCCTGAGATTTCTTCATACCGCAGAGGAGCTAGAGGAAATACTCAGCCATCCTTGTTCTGTTTATCTATGGATTAAGCATATAAGGGGACTGCTTTGAGGGAATAGGACTTGTTGATATGTGGCTGGATCCTGGGGGTTCTTGTCCCAACATAATTGTGAAGGACTTGAAAATAGGTCAGTGGTCATTTAAGTTTGTTCGAATCTTTTAACCTCCCCATGCACATGGCACTTTAACCATTTTATACAGTATTAAGGCTCTTTTTGTAATTTAAATCATTCCTTGGAAGACATTAGAGCCTATTCTGGCTAAAAAATGTTATGTGCAATTTAGAGTGGATACGGTGCCCTCTCACGGATTTACATCCAGGGTTGAAAAGAGATGTGGCTCTTAAAGGACCAGAGGTGCGTCTAGTTGTTGGGAGCGCCAAAGAAACAGTGTCTCATTTATTTGTTTTTTACCCGGCTTATACTAGGCCCTAGTTTGAAGTGGCTGGATTTCCTATATGCGGAGACACTGGGCAAGGAGAAATCATAGTAGCGAGTGTTCAGTATTCTTCAAAAAACAGTTCTGCACCACCTTTGAGTATTTGCAGTATCAAGATTTCAAATGATTTCATGGATATTACACAGAAAGCTGTGCCACCTATGTACACAAAAAAAGGGAGAGCTAGCTATATCAACCAAATGATTGCTTTGATTAGACATAATACCAGATGAGAAAATACCTTAGTTCAGCAATGTAGTGACTAACTAGTTTGCTGACACCTTTGTTAGTCTCATCATCTTGATTAGTAAATGCACTTTCAAACCTCTACTTGTGAGAAGATGTTGGGTACATTGATTAAGATGGTTGAGTTTATCCTTATGAACTGTATTTTTATTGTTTATTCTTTTATCACATGAGTCACTATCTTGTATGGTGGTACAAAAATTAAAGAAAAAATAAATAGTCATTCAGTCTGAGTTGATTTCTCTTTGAATACATGTTTCGACAGTGGTGATTGGACTATCATTAGTAGCCCAGGATGAGTCAATCTTACAACCCCAGTATATTTACATATCATATATAATAAATAAAATTAGATTAAAAAATAGAGAGTGTATGTGAAAGCTGAAAGAAAATGAATAGCTTCTAGACACTATACTAGAAGAAAATAGAAGGGTGCTTAAATAAGAGACATCAACTAAAAATACGGGGGACGTATTTATTTAACGCCTGCTATCGCTGGATATTATCGCGGAGATA
The DNA here is from genome assembly GCA_963921515.1 of Calotriton arnoldi. NCBI lineage: Eukaryota > Metazoa > Chordata > Amphibia > Caudata > Salamandridae > Calotriton > Calotriton arnoldi. Next base: position 14,348 of record CAWUFW010012995.1, on the reverse strand, counting down.
ACATGCTATTAGCAAGGTTCATCTCCAATGCGATCAAATATCCAGTGATAGCGGCAAAATGCGTGAATATAGCTGGAAGTCCAGCGTGTATTCACGATAGCCATCATGGTGGACTTAGGCTGACAAGCCACCTCCTATTCTACAAACAGGTAAGTCATGTTTTTAGCAGGTGTTAAATTCTAGCGATATTCGCGCTTAAGCGCAAATTTTTATCGCTTCGCCTGCGTTGCTAATAGGGGGAAGTTGTGTAGCGACTGTTTTCAGACACTTTTAGTTAGGACGCCTACCTTGCATGTCATTAGCGATAATTATCGCTGGCATGCAGGGCGATGAGAAAATGAACACTATCGCCAGAAAGGTGTCGCTACGCCTGTTAGCGACAAGCTTGCTGATAGGGCGATAAAAAATCGCCGCTTTGGCGGCAAATAGTGCCGCTAAAGCGGCGATAACGCCACTTGCTAATATGCCCCACGGTGAGCAGGAAAGGAGAAAGATGAGTTGGTATACTGAATGATTATTAATTTTATTATGCCAGTATAAATGATTGTGTTTGAAATTAGATGTGGGTGCTTGCTTTTAGTATATAATTTGCAAATACTCATACGGTCAGGAAGGCACTTAAAGACCCAGTTACACTCCTACAAACAAACGTATATACCCATCACACATATGCCAGACAGTGACTGCCACACTCACTCACTACACCCTAAGACAATTCCCATGCCCATTTACTCACTGTATGTCAAGAGTTTTAATATTAGTTTGCCCTTACAGTCTGGGAGGACATCTGCAGAGTTCAATCTACACCACAGGAAGAGTTTTAGAGGACTTCTTCAGCACTCTGAGAAGGGAGAACCCTGATTGTAGTTGGCACAGAATCAAGGCCCTAAGGGTACTGGCTCTGAGAAGGATGGAAAGGGTAGAGAAATGATTGGTCAAAGTTTCAAGAGGAGAGAGGAAATCTCCACATAGAGAGAGTTCCTACTGGATTTGATTCAGAAAGTAGTGTCTCCTCTCAAAACCAGTCCCTAAGGAGGTCAAGAACAGACAGCCTGAAGTGGAACCTGAGACTGCAGCTGGCCCAGGTGACTGCTGAGGAGAGAAAAGCTGAAGCTGAAGCTGAGAGAGCCTTGGAGGAGAAAAGGGTCCTGTTGGCTCATGAAGTGACTGTCAAGGAGGTGGGCTTGAAGGCCAATTAGCTGTTAGAGCTGTTAGAGCATAGCAAAAGTGGTGGGAGAAAAACTACTGTGCCCAGTGCAGATAAAAGAGTCCATATACCCAGAGACTTGGTGCCTGACTGTAAGGAGGGGGTGATATAGAGAGGTTGTTTGATGCATGTGAAGTAGCTCTAAAAGGTAAAGAGGATCTGAGGAGGATTGTGAAGCTGGCCTTTAGAGTCATATTGCACGTGATGGTTGGGATACCCTAGTGGCTAGAGAAGGGAATAGGTTGAGGTATCCCATTATGAAGTAGACCCTTGTCAGTAAGTGTGAATTCACCCCAGAATAGTACACATTGAAATATAAGGGCAGTCAGAAAGTGTGTCACCAGTCCTGGAAGGATTGTGTGGGAGTACTTCTGAAATGTTTTCCAACAGTTTTATACTTTTTTATTTTTTTCAAAGGAACTGGGAAAAAAAGAACTGGCTTCAGGCTGTGAAAAACATGAAGGTTCAACGGAGAGTTAAGGAAAACAATTAAATATTTCTGCTGACAGTACTTCGCACATTAATGTGAATGAAACACAATACTTCTTGCTTTAGTATTTTCCTCAGTGTCTTTTGGAATGGTACATGTAATATAATGTTCTATGAAAGAAAGTACAAAGTCATCTATGTCTATTCTGAATTTAGGTGCATCTTTTACCCACAACAGCATATGAATATGAGAAGCACCTCCTGCTTGGTATTCTTTTTACATAAAGAAATCAGTAATTTCTCACAGTAGTGGATTTTGTTTGTTGCAGACTTAGGACAGCATCCTTTCAAATCTGTGCTTAAAGAACCTGTGCTTCCTGAAGTACTTGTGCACACAACTTTAGTTGTAAATAGGTAAATAAGTTAACTGGTTGGCTTAAATTGTTTTGTAATGTGTTTATAAAATGTATTTGTAAACTTATACAAAAGTATATTAGTAATTTTAGTTATAGGTCTTAAATACACCCATCAAGTACCCAAGATCTACATGCACCTGTGGAGTCATTTAAACAGATCCTGTAACACCCACACATACACTCATGCAGCCACTCCAAATCATACAGTCAGTCACACACCCATTTACACATGGAAACTGCTTCTTAGAAAGACTCATATACCCATACAGCCATTCACACACCAACTCACACACTCATATAGTAACTCGCACACACTGATATAGTGACTCAAACACCCATTTATACACTAATACACCCACTTTCACACCCAAAACATACACCAATACAGCTATTCTCATAATGTTTGTCCGTTTGCAGATTATTTTCAAGCAGCAGGAAGAAGCTGATCTGTGAAAGGCTACTTTGGTGTGTAAAGGAGTGCTGCGCCCGGGTTTTGGATTTTATTGCGCTCGTATGCGCCTTCTTTGGATTTGAGATCGGCTGATCATTGTGTGCTAGTTGATTTGTTCCCTATTTCTAACTGTTCAAGGGTGCCGCCACATCATTTTGGATTGTATGCGCCTTGTGTCACGGATTCTGAGGCGGCTGATCTCGCTTTATTGAATTTTTTCCCTGCAGTTATGTGGTCAGGTTGAAATTGGATTCAAGTCTCGGCTGAGACTCAACTGTGGAAGAAGATTATTCAGTTTGTGCAGAAAAACTTTGGTGTTTTTAATGACCACTATAGGAAGGTCCACTGGGGTGTGTATAACCCCTCTATTCTCATTTGTTTTTTGATTCTGTCTGATTGCTGGCAAACAAATTGGTACTAATTTGGATTCAAAGAAACAAGAAAAGATATTCAGAATGATGTAATTTCAATTATACTCTGAACAATGTAAAAGGATACAAAGAAGGCTCAATGTGTTGTAGAGTAACTCTCTGTCCTTCTCATGTTGTCATTGAACAGGGGGCCAGGTACAAGAGGAATTCTTCTCTTCCCCTGTGACGTTGGGCAGATCTAATTGGTTGGTAGGTATGAATGGAAACGATTAGGCAAAGGAGTAGAATAGTATGACTTGCCCTGATACTGAGAAGCATTGGTGACTATCATCTGGTTCCTATTCATTTATATTTCCACAGGAGACAAGCGATTTCAACTGTGTATAATAGGGCAAGGGTTTATGTCACTGTGAGTCATCAGAGGAATCCTTGGATTTTAGTCATTTTTATGTTATTTTACATGTACTGATGAGAATATATATATATATATATATATATATATATATATATATATATATATATATGATATTACAAATGTGGTGTTGTGTATGACATTGGAATAATATTTGTCTAAGGTTTTCTCTTTAGGTCTCCTTCCCAGCTGATCCCTTCCTTTCCTTCTCGCTTTGTCCTATCAACATTCTGTGCTATTGCTGTCTGAATCGAGACGATCAAGAGGTGGACCTATGTTTGAGCATCAAATCAACCCTGAGGTGTCTCCAGGCTAACATGCTGTTGTACTGCAACACCTATTGCTTTTTGACATTGGCCCCTATTTACAAGTGTGGAGTAGATATGGGGCAGTGGCAAAAATGAGACAGAAGCAACCTGGGGCCTCATTTATGAGCACTTTTGCACTTCAGGAACGTCATTTTTCACATTCCAGTGGCGCAATGTGTCCCAGCATATTTAAAAGGCCACACAAAGCCACTTTATGTTGCTTTTCATTGCCTTGTACAAAATGTGCCTCTTTCACCCAGAACACTGTGTGAAGGGGGCGTTCCATGAGTGTTTGCTGTGGAGGTACTCTCACGCAACACCCATGGAATCTAAGCATTCGCAGATTTACTAGAAATTATAAACCTGGGAATGCATCAGTATCTAATGCCCACTGTGGAAATTGGCATTAGGGATGTACGAGGAGAAATATTTTCATTTCTCCTCGTTTTCTCACTTTTTCTATGTGTACTGCTTTGTGCATCACACATGGAAACAGAACATTGCCTGAATTGGTTGATTTTGTGCAGGAAGGTGTCCTTTCCTGCAAAATCAATCAGCCCTCAACGCAGGCACTCTTGCTCTATGGTGGAAGGATGCCTGTGTTGCGCATGGCAGCCCATTGTGCACCAGTGCAGAGAAAACAACAGGAATGCACCGTATCTCATAGATATAGTGTATTCCTGCTCTTTGTTTTGACGTAGGGCAGCATAGCAAGATTCCTTGTGGTGCTGCCTTTATTATATTCTCATAAATTCAACGTTTGGTGTTAAATAGATGCAATAAGGAGGAATTGATTAATTTCTTCTTGTTTTTGCTGTTTCTATGTGTTTTGCATTTTGCAGTATACAGAGAAACAGCAAATTCTCATTAGTGATCGTTCATGTGCAGGATGGTAATCTTTCCTGGACATGAACAATCATTCCCTGCAACGCATGCACCCTTGTACTATGTTGCAAGGTGCCTGTATTCTTGCTAGGCAGCTAAATTTAGTACCAGCGCTATGGCAAATGCAGAGATAAGATGGCGCAAGTAAAGTAGCCTCTAGGTAGTAGACTACGTCTGTTTCAGACCGTATGCTCTCTAGACCGTATGCTCTCTAAATGTGTGTAAAAGAAGCTGCATTGATCAATTTCTGGTTACTATACAGGGCAGCAGGGTCTGAAGCTGTGTCTTCAAGTGCTTCCATGAGGCCTGCATAGCAAACAGATCTGTGTTTCTGTGACTAAAAGGTGAAATAGCTCTCACAATATTTGTCCAAGGATATGATGGACTGTATAGTTTTTAAGTTAGGGTCATCAGCTGCACCACACATGGCAGACTACATGTAGAACTACAGATACACCTGAAATATGGTAGCAGTCAGATATTCAAACTTGACAGCATGCAGCTTTCAGTTTCAAGCAACACATCACTATCTGGCCTATTTGCAGTGCACCTTTGCAGAGACTCATATGGACTAGGATAAAGGTTAATACACTTGGCACCATGTTTCAAATCTCACATTCCTCTACCACTTTCATTAAAGAGAGATGACGCAGTGCCGGGCCTAATGTAAAGTGAAGGGGAACGATCATGTCACTCATATTACTGTCAGCATCTTCCTAGAGGCGTCAATGAGAATGTCTGTGCCTGTTATGGGTAAGATGACACATGTAATGTAGGTATAGGTACTAGACTACTTTTGTTTCACACCACATGCTCTGTAAATTTGTGTAGAAGAAGCTGCATGGGTCAGTTTCTGCTTATTATACAGGGCAGCGGGGTATGAGGCTCTGTGTTCAAGTGCTTCCATGAGGCCATGCCTAACAAGCAGATCTGTGCTTGTGGGAATGAAAGGTGAAGTAGCTCTGACGATATTTTTCAGGGGAATGATAGACCATATAGTTTTCAGTTGCGCCGCATATGTCACACTACATGTAGAAGTACAGACATACTGGAAATATGATAAAGTTCAGATATTCAAATTTGACAGAACACGCTTTCAGTTTCAAGCACGCACATCACTATCTCCTGGCCTATTTGAAGTGTACCTTTACAAGACCTATATGGACTAGGATAGAGGTTAATACCGTTGGCACCATATTTTAAATCTCACGTTTCTCTACCACTTTTTTTAAAGAGAGTATCGCTGTGCCAGGCCTAATGCAAAATAAAAAGTAAATTCCTGTCATTTCACTCTTATTAGTGTAAGCATCTTTCTAGAGATGTCAATGAGAGTGTCTGTGCCTTTTATGGGTAAGATGACACATGTAAAGTAGAGGTACAGGTACTGAGACTACCTCTGTTTCACTTCATGCTCTGTAAATGTGTGTAGAAGAAGCTCCATAGATCACATAGATGCTTCCATGAGTCCTGCCTAGCAAACAGATCTGTGCTTCTAGGACTGAAAAGGTGAAGAAGCTCTGACAATATTTCATCAGGGGTATGATAGTCTGTATAGTTTTTAGGTTAGGGTCATTAGCTGCAGCACATGTGTCAGACTACACATGCAAGTAGAGACATATCTGAGACATGGTAGCAGTCAACATTCAAACTTTACAGAGTACTCTTTCAATTTAAAGCCGCAACTCACTATCTACAGTCTTCTTGCAGTGTACCTCTGCAGAGACTTATATGGACTCTGTTAGACTTGGCACCATTGGCGTGGGTCTCCCTTCCATTTTTTGCTGTTGCCTCTTATGTTTTTGCTGGTTTTAGATGCTTTTGGGCACTGTGCCACTGCTGTTCAGTGCCACAGTGCAAGTGCTCCGTACTGTAAATTATTGTATGGATTAGTGATTCTATGATTGGCTTGTTTGATTTACTTGTCAGACCCTAGTACAGTGCACCACGTGTGCCCAGGGCCTGTAAATCAAATGCTGCTGGTGGGCTTGCAGCACTGATTGTGCCACCCACAGAAGCAGCCTGTAACGTGTGACTCAGGCCTGCCATTGCAGAGCCTGTGGGCAGTCTGTGACTGTCATGTCGACTTCGCAAGTGACCCACTTGCCAGTCCTAAACCTTCCCTTATCTTCATATCAGACACCCTAAAGGTAGGCCCAAGGGCAGGGGTGCATTGTAAGTATAAGGTAGGACATGTCCTGGTGTGTGTGGCATGTCCTAATAGTGAATTACAGCCATTTTCGTTTTCACTATTGCAAGGCTACCTGTTCCCCATAGGCCAGAATGGGCAGTTTTGATTATAATATCCTTATAATCCTAACTGACCCAGGGAACATGGTAGAAAAAGCGAATTTTGTATGCCTGAACTCAAAATGATAAAATACATCTTTTAGTAAAAGTTGGTTTAACATTCTGTGTTTGAAAATACCACTTTTAGAGAAGTAGGTATTTTCTTGCCTAACTGTCCAAGCCTGCCTCTGCTAGGTTGTGTATTGTGTGTCTGGCTTTGTGAGTGACAGGGGCTGGGGGATTCAGGAGACAGGGTAAGTCAGCACAGAGCTGAATAGACCTTCCTGCATATAGAGTGGTGGGAGGAGTTGCACCTGGGTCTGAATAGGGCTCTGCCTGCCTTCCACAATGCTGGCTCCACCTCCTGCCGGGTGACTGATGACTCTGCCCCTCACTCACAAAGGGAGAAGGTGTCTCCTGACAGAATGCACCCAGAACTGGTTTGGACCAGGTACAGGACCATTGCCTTCAGAGGACAACGGATTTTTGACCATGAATACTGGGGCCCAGACCCATGAAATTAGATCACTTCTGGGAAATCAAGAAACCTGTTGCCAAGGAGAAGAACCGGAGAAGCTGAAGGGGAGGTACTGCCCTGTGCTGTTTTGCTGATTGGGGTTGGCCTGCAGTGGTTGCTTTGCCAAGGACAGGAAAAAGACTTTGCTGTGCTTTATCATCTTGAAGAAGAATCTCCAAGGGCTTGAACTGAGCTTGCCTCCTGCCTGAAGTCACAGGGACTGTGACTTCACCCCTTCTGTGTGCCTCCATCTAGAACTGCTGTTTTGGCTGCTAACAGAAGGAAGTTGCAACACCGACTCGGCGAGCGGCGCCGTAGCCTGCACCAAAGCCGTGGGCACCGCTCGTGAAGGCACGACGCACTGCCCGACTTGCACCGCTAGGCCCCGACGCCTGCGGGCGCCGTGCAACATCGACTCCGAAGCCGTCACCGAGACGCTGCCTGCACCGGAGCCGAGGACACCACCCGTGAGCGCTCACGGCGCACAGTCCCGAGTCGCACCACAGCCCGACCACCGACGCCAGGGCTTCATCACCGCGGAGCCGATCCTCGACGTGGGTGACCCCCGAATCCATCGACACCGCACCAGCGCAAGGAACCGGCGCCTCGCCGCCATCCGTGACGTCACCTCCCAACACAGTAAGGAACCGGCCTTCACGCTCCCTGCGCTGCAGCAAGGAACCGAGACATCACCTCCCCTGGGGTCGTAAGGAACCGACGCCACCAGGCGCCATGAGCATCACCTCCCGACTCTGGGCACCGTCTTTGTTTTCATCGAATTCCAGGTACTGTTCTTTGTGGGTCTGCTCGACTCCGGGCCGGCACGCTCACCTCGCAGTCGGCGCCGTACTTTGGGATTTCCACCGGTCACGACGTCGTGATAACTCCAAGTGGAGTTATTTGTTGCTACAAGCTCTATTGATTGACTATCCTATTTTTGAAGATAAGTAGAACTGTCTCTATCATTTTGAAGTCTGTTTTGGATGACAGTATTGTGGATTTTGCTATTGGGTCTTGTGTGAAGTCTATATAAAGATTACTTATTTTTACATACGACCTGTGTGTTGTCCATCTGTGAGTGTCTTCACTGTACTACTGTATGTGTTCACAAATGCTTTACACACTGCCTCTGAGATAAGCCTGTCTGCTCGTGCCAAGCTACCAGGGGTGAGCAGGGGTTATTTTAAGTGTAGCCCCCTTACCCTGACCAGAAGCAAGGGTCCCTATTTGGACAAAGGTGCAAACCATTGCCAACTAGAGACCCCAGTTCTAACAGACTCATGTAGCAGTTAATACACCTGGCAGCATGTTTCAAAACCTCACTTGCTGCTTGACCAGTTTCATTAGGGAGGCAGAGCTTGCAATGCCAGGCCTAAGCAAAAATGAAAGGCCGACTCCGTCATGCCACTTTTCTGAGAGTCAGCATCTTTCTAGAGACCAAGAACAAGTGTGTCAGTGCCTTTTAGCGGCAAGACGACACATATAAGAAGCCTATAAGTACTAGACTACTTCTGTTTCACAGAAAATGCTCTCTAAATGTGAGTAGAAGACACTGCATGGGTCACCTTTCTGAGGACTTGTGTTGCAGGGATTCTGCACATATACAGAACTATGCGCAGGAAAACGGGACCTCAGTGAATAGGGGTGTACCAACCTACCACATTAGTACCCAAAATCCCAAACCGACTAGCTATAGTGTCTCATTCGTTCTCCGACTAACAGCGAAGCTACCAATGATTAGACAACCCAGAACACGACACTCCCGACTCTCAGGAATCGCGGGAGCCAGTCAACTCTTTCGCTCACTCACTCATACTTGTCCACAATGCAAGTAATCAGAGTCACAGTATAGTTTAAAATGTTTATTTCAACTAACGCGCTCTATGGTACAGTACACGTGCCATTACTAGCAGCAAAATGCATAAACACAATATAGTCAGCATTGTCACAATTCCATAGAATATAAACGGGGATATCATTTTGTAAAGACAGTGGAAAAGGTCTACAATACCTAACCACCCTCCCGTGGTAAGAAATAGTTTATTATAAAAAGAAGACCTCTGGGCTTTGTCAGCAGACCCCATACCTCAAGGCCTAGATGAAAGGTTTACATCTCAGGACAAGCACAGCTCTTCTCTCCGGAAAGGAATCTCTCCAAGTGCCTGCACCACATGTGTTGCTTGCAATATTAAAGCATACGATTTTCAGTAGTGCAGCTGTGTGTCATGTTATGTCTAGGTGCGAGGACTGACCAGAACAGAATAACAAGGGGCATTGTTGATCGACCTTGTACATCGTGTGCAGACTAAACCTCAGAGCACAGCAGAGAACGCGAAAAGCAGACAGTTCTCATGTAAAAGAGCACAAACAGAGTCTTGCGAATTCTATGCATGCAGTGTTGTGCGCAAAAGCAGCCTCATGGCAGCGAAGCTCATGCTAACTTAGCAGATGTCAACAATGGACCTACAATCCATACTACACCCTCCCCTGGTAAGATCTTCGCATGTAGACATCGTACGAAAACAGAGTTCAAAAAGTGTGAGCAGAGTTCTAAAGTGTGATTGAAGAGAAAAAAAACAATTAGGAAGAAAAAAATAAGTTCGTTTAAAGGCCTTAGAAATCCAAGGACTGGTGAATTTAATCCATCAGAGTGTAGGAGCAATAAAATGCAATACCCTCCAGAAGGAAATCATTGCTGTTGGTAGAAAAAGGGACGCCATCCAGTTCATCAAATCAAACGAACACGTGTGCTCCTCATATGCGGGTGCCTCCATTAGCATTTCCGGACAACTTGCGTGATATTCGATGTAACTTTGAAGTAGGAGATTCTGCGCAGCCTCACAGACATCCCATTGAGCCGAGATACCAAGTGTAGCTGCATGCGCCATAAAGCCAACCCCAGAACAGTCCCAGCTCATGGGCCACTAAGGGACCCATCAGCCGGTCGAAATCCGGGTCCGGACATGGCGAATTGGACAGGCACAAATCCAATGCCCATGTAAACGGACATTGTAGACATGAAAAAACAGGTTGCACGCAAGTGAAGTATGGAAAGCGGAAGGACAACCGATAAGACACACTGAGAGCTGCCAGTGGTAGTGCACCGAAGCATTCATGCATACGATCATGGAGCAATTGCAGCCGATCTTGTCTGTGCAGTACCAAAGAAGAGCAGCCATTGCGCAGCAGACACAGTAGAAGCAGGATTCCAGCAGCTAGCGTCAGTATTAGAGGGAAGCCACCAAAGACGCTGGAAAAGATAGAATGAATGAATGCAGGTATAACACCAAATATTGTCTGAAAAAGAAGTCACAAGGCCAGAGCCGACAGCTTTAAAAAAATGAGCAAGGCCACTTGTGTCAGACGCATTAAATATGCAGTGTATTAGCTCCCAAAATGTAGTGGGAGATTAGTTGTTAAAAGAGTTTGAATTTCACTAGCAGCGCTAGCCACCTGCAGGTTGAAGGTTTCTCGTGCGGAGGTAGGGCGACTTCTTGTTGGGTTAAAGCGCCTTTAATCTGCTCAACTTGTTGAAATCTGCTTTCAAAGTTGGTATGGAAGGCCAAATTGAGCTATCGAGCTGCCCACGCGGGAGGAAAAAGCAAATTTTTACAACAAATTACGCGCTGTGAAACCAGTTACTATGTATGGTATGCCAGCCAGCAAGCCGCAGCATTCTTGGTTATTTAGAATAAGATAACTACCGTTAGTAAGCAGAGTGAACGTGGGAATTATTGCGGGAACCGGATTACCTTTTAAAACACATGCAAGGTTCGGAGCTGACATATTACATGCTCCGTGCAACTTGATATTTTTGCAAACAAGGGAATGACCCACTGTAGAATCACAGTCCTCCCCTGTAAGGTATACTTCAGTTTCTTCCCGCAAACATCGGTAGGTAAAGGCAAAGACCACAGTTCATGCAGAAAAGCGCTACCCAGGGGTTCAAAGCGGCCTAACGGGTAATGTTTCATACAGGAGCTGAATTGGAACAGCGAGAAAGGCAAAGATATGACCCCATGAATTAGCCAAACAGCAGTGTCAGTTTCCGCTACAGAAAGAGTAAAGGTCTATTTTTCGATGTGTAGAAGAGTGTAAGTTGCATCTTTCATGGACATGAACTGCTGTTTGTCAGTTAAATTAAATGGTAAAAACAAAGCAGTCGCATTTAAATAATCCCATGGTACTTTTCCCATTTTTAGAGTTTGCAAAGTCCATGCGAATTGCATGACAGAGCGTAATTGATTCTGACCATGATATAACAGAGACACATCTTCTTGCACAATATCAATAACAGAAGAAACAATGTTATCTAATGTGTAAATGCGGGAAGATAGTGTGTTAATACTATTATCGACAACAGCGAGAACCTTTTCTAAGTTCGCTTGGTCAATTTCCCGCAGACGTGGCGCCGCTTCAATCTGTGTAAGTTCCCATATTTCATTGTAAGCTGCGTAATAGAATCTCTTTGTTCTAGGAACCCTGGGTCCCAAGACAAAGTCGGCCAAATTAATGTTGTTGGACAACAACGATAAATGTTGTTTAACGGACGATAGTGTAGAGTGCTGCAACCACTGTTGACATAATTTTCCAACCGAATAGGTTGTTACTGAATGTGCATACTGGAAATCGTGGGTCGGGTCTGTCTTGCATATAACCTGAATTGGTGTTATGAAAACAAAGTTGGCAGGCATTCGAACTCGCCTGCCAAACTAGCCAACCTAAATAATCCAATTTAGAGACATCAAAAGTGTTATTTTGAAATAAAGATTGTAAGGCCTCAATGGTATAATTCGTGTATATGTGCCAATTATTATACTCAGCTAAAGAGGGAATGGCAGGGGCGTTTAACTTTTTGCAGTTGCAAAACCAAAGCAAGTTGTCTGGTAAACTGTTTCATTTAAAAACAAAATTTGTGTTGGGATGAGGCAGGCACGATGTAAGGCTTCAGTGCCTCGCACCTGCCAGGACCTAGAACCCCAGATCGATTTCAAATCAACTGTGGCCCTCCAGTGATCATAACCCTTGACAGACAGATCATGTCTGAAAGAATTTGAATAAATTCAATTTTGTATGGGTCAACATTACTTTGGGAGTTGATAGAACATTTAATTTAAAATAATACGACTCAGGTGTTGACCTATCAAAGTCTGTAAAATATGTGAATTTGTCTCTAAGAGTTTTCGAACTACCTTTTAATGGTGCAGGGCAATGTTCCCACTGTGTGTAATTGACAACAGGACGTAATGTATTAGTCTTATGTAGGAAATGATGTCCATAATGTTGATAGCAGAATAAATCAGCATAATTGGCAGAATTTAAATATAAATCTTCAGCATTAAAAGCAGCATAATATTTCAAATCGGAAAACAATGATTGTATTGCATGCACATCCCAGTCGTCTGAGCGTATGTCCTTTGTAACCACATCACCCATGGAGACGCGAAAGACGTATGGAACGTTAATAATTTCCGTCGGCCCATGGACCTGATAATCCACTTTATCCCAGATGATGCCATCCGCAACTGGAAATGCTGAAATGTTAACAAGAGATTGGTCACGCTTCATGATGTGGGAAGATGAGTGAGGGGCCAGAATACCATCAACCAAGTTCACAGCAGAGCGTTCAGGTAAATAGTGACCATTGATGAGTAGGAAAAACACCGTCACAAATCCAATTGACATAAAGAGAAAAATCGTGATCAGTATTAACCAGATGTATGTCCAGGGAGGGACCAAATAAGTCTGTTTAAACCAGGAAACAAAAATAGACAATTTGGTAGGGCCAATTGAAGTGGTGGAAAGACGAGTCAAAAGAAAAGTTGTCATGGTGTGAACGAGCCTTCAGGCAAGCCATGCAAAGACTCACTTGTGGGATAAGTATACTCAACGTCCTCGTTGCAGGAGGGAGCAGGAGGGACAGATAAATGGTCAACAACAGGGTCCATCTCGATGACAGTGTCATTAGGTGAGCTGAAAGATGCGCTAACCCCAGGATTTCTCGAAATTGTGGGCACGAAACAGCAGGCGTCACACTATTCAGAATCGGCCAGATGTTGTAGCTTGACATTGTCAATAGAGATGTATCTGTTGTCCTTGCGACCAGGAAGCGGTGGTAAAATGACTGTACGAGTGCCCTTCAAGCCAAGCACTGGAACCGGTGCACGATAAGAGGACCAAATTCTTTTTGTTCTCCAACTTCTCTCGGACCAGATCACCAACTTTTGGAAGCCAGCCGGCCACCAGAATCAGCAGTGCAGCATCTGTTGCCGAAGGCAAATGTTCAGTAGCAAGGCAGGCACGGGTCTCTTGTAGGTCCTGTAACATAGTAGAATGATTATCTACGTCAAAGGTCGCGGCTGCCACCGCAACGTCTAGACCATCAAGGTCTGGCACAAACATTTTGATGCCAAAGAGCATCTCGTATGGGGTCCGCCCACCCAGAGGTCTTCTAGGAGATTATTAAGTGCACGTTGAACCCCATACAAGTGGGCCAGCCAGTTCCTGCCAGTACCTAAGACTCTAGCTGTCAAGGATTGCTTTAAGTCACGGTTCATTCGCTCCACAATTGAATTGCCCTCAGGCCTGTATGGAGACGAAAACTGCACCAGCACCCCAAAGACTTCATTGCATCCCTGTATGCCTTAGAGGCGAACGCAGGACCTTGAGTCTTAATGAAAGGTGCCACAGGCAAAAATCCCCTACAAAGACACGCAAATCCCTGATGACATTTCGAGCGTCAGCACTGCGTTGTGGCCAAACCCAAAGGAATCTAGTGCACAAATCAACTGCAACCAAAATGTATTTATATGCAGTATCAGAAGTAAATGGACCGCAGTGATCAAGATAAACACAGGCAAAGGGGCGATTCGCAATGCAAAGCTGTGTTTGTGGTGGACGTGTTACCGTAGAAGGCTTGATTTGTTGACAGATGTCACATGAAATCACATAAGTACGGGTCTGTTTATATAAACCACGCCACCAATAACGTTGCTGCAAGATAGAAACAGTCGCGGACACTCCAGCATGGGCCGAAGCCATACCTTCGTGTGCGGTTTTGATCAAA